>VZRW01003889.1:305278-352061 GCA_013398125.1 Aegotheles bennettii | reverse complement strand
TGTGGCCTCACCAAGGCAGAATAGAGGGGGAGGAGAACCTCTCTTGACCTACTAACCACCCCCTTTCTAATGCACCCCAGGATGCCATTTGCCTTCTTGGCCACAAGGGCACATTGCTGGCTCATGGTCATTTTCGTGTCCACCAGGACTCCCAGGTCCCTTTCTCCTACACTGCTCTCCAGCAGGTCAGCCCCCAGCCTGTACTGGTGCATGGTGTTGTTCTTCCCCAGATGCAAAACTCTGCACTTGCCCTTGTTGAATTTCATTAAGTTTCTCCCTGCCCAACTCTCCAGCCTATCAAGGTCACGTTGAATGGCAGCACAACCTTCTGGTGTGTCAGCCACTCCTCCCAGCTTAGTGTCATCAGCAAACTTGCTGAGGATACATTCTGTACCCTCATCCAGGTCGTTGATGAAGATATTGAACAACACCGGTCCCAGTACCGACCCCTGAGGGACTCCACTAGTTACTGACCTCAGTATCAGAATCCTTCACGTTGCTTCTGAAATGCTTTATTCTATTCTTTCTTCTACTGTTGCTGTGTCTGATTGTGAGTATTAAACCTTCTTGCTCTGTTTTCCACAATTGCAATGGTATTAACAGCAGGTTAATTAATATGTACCTGTATTTTTCTTCATTGCGGTGAGGAAACAGCATTACACTTGCAAGCCTTCTATGTAATTCTCTGTTTACATAGATAATAAGTTTCCTTTCTGCCTTTTTGTTTTAATATCGATTTGCAATAATGCAGACAAGCTTGTCTGATTATGGTGAACTGTCCATTCTGAGCTTAAGTGATTTGTTAATTTGTTAATCAATTGTACTAGAGTAGTATAAGCTAGTGTAGTAACCTCGCAAATGTGATGTCCTTTTCTGGTTCCAAATCAGTTTTAAATGTCCCACTGATACCAGTGGAGTTGGATTAGACACGAACAGTTAAGAGATATGTCTATTAAATAAGAACTTCTGTTGCCCTGTGGGTTTCAATTTACTCTTGTAACAAGGCAGGTGAAGCTTCAGCTTAGAATTCAACAAAAAACAATGCTTAATAATAACTTGTTTTCTGCCCATACTTTAATAATGTATTTTATAGTGATGTATTATCTGGTCAGTAGTTGTACATTGGAGATTGAATTGGTAAGGGCTTCTATATGTTCTTCCTGAAATATACATGTCAATAAAATTAATTATGACTTTAAAGATGAATGCAACTTAGTGGTGGGATGGATTTTTTGTGAAATACATTGAAGTAATAATATGGGTGATAGAACCACTTTTCCTCTCCCAATTCTGACTGTTTTATCCTCTGTTCTCTTGTATATTTGAAAATTAATTGCAGCAAGTTACAAACCAAAATCTTCTTACTGAAGTTACTCTTTACTAGCCAAGAAAGATGTCGTCTTACTGCATACTGCATTTTCATACACAAGGGGTTTTATTCTTGATAGCGATGTTACATGAGGAGGGATATGAACTTATTAAATGCCTTTCATCCCAAGGCTAGGATGCAATTACTTTTGAGGGAAGGGGAGAAGTTTCTCTATTTAGTTGAAGTGTGTTTAACTTGAAGACAGATATGTTATGATAAACGATACTATGTATTTGATTCTTCCTCTATTTTAGTGACTCACTGAAGAATGTAGATGCTCTCCTGAGTCTTTGTTTCTAATTTGCACCCTTTAGTTGGCTCTTCTGATATCAGATTCTGATACTTGACCCCTAATGGATCTACTGAGACCAGGAATGAGCTTCACAAAGGGAGGATCATGACTGGCAACTCTTTCAAAGGCATTTGAGTGATTTCTATATTAGCTGTGGAAAAAGATGTTAATTGAATGGTTTTTGATTAATATGCCTCTAAATACGACCTGTTACCCTGGACTGTAGTCTTACTTCAGGAAGAATTTTCTTGAAGTTAGTATTTGATCATGTTGAATTACTAGAAGTTTTAAGCTCAAGTTCTATAAATTTAGGGTTTATTTTATGCTGCTGTTTTTATATTGTTGCATCTCTCAATTAAAACTTTTCCACAGGCATATAATACCTGTACAGTATATTGTGTTGCTGCAGTAATGTGAAATGCTCAAATATTCTGGATAGTTTCTACAGCAATGAGACTTAACCTACTTGTTTGTTCAGTACACCACAGGACTCGCTTGTTTCAAAACTGCTTCCTGGGCAAGAGGTTGTCTAGCCTGTCTGGGGTCATTGTTTTCTGGGGTCTATGAGAACTCTTTCAGTTACCTCTGCATGTCGAGAGGATCATCGTTAATATGCTGGTTATAGTTGGTAGCTGAAAGTACATTGAAGCATGGGAAAAGTTCAATTTTATTTCTCATTGTTGTGTAGATCCATCAGCTACAGCAACAGTGGAAGCTGTAAAGGATACAGGGCAAAGATATATTCAGGCATATTTGAGTTAAAGAAGTTTTTGCAGTAGTCATCAAGTGACATTAAACAGTTTGACTACTTCACCATTCAGTTATTCTACAATCATACAGTAAAAATACTGAGTAATGCAGTTGGACTTGGTTTCAGCTTTAGATAGCAAATACAATCTTTTATTTCACAGAATGGTTGAGGTTATACCTCTGGAGGTCAGCTGGTCCCTCTGCTCGAGCAGGGCCACCCAGGACTGGTTGCCAGCACTGTGTCCAGACAGCTTTTGAGTATCTCCAAGGATTGACTCTATACAACCTCCCTGGGCAACCTGTGCTGGTGCTTGGCCACCCTCACAGTAAAAGGTGTTTCCTGATGTTCAGAGGGAACCTCCTCTGGTTCAGCTTGTGCTCACTGCCTCTGGTCCTGTCACTGGGCACCACTGAGCAGAGCCTGGCTCTGTGCTCTTTGCACCCTCCCTTCGGGTATTTGTATACATTGATGAGATCCCCCTGAGCCTTCTCTTCTCCAGGCTGAACAGTCCCAGCTCTCCCAGACTTTCCTCGTAGGGATGCTCAAGGATCTGTGAATATATACCAACAAAGCAGTATTTGATAGTAACTCATCTGGTTTTTCTTTTTTTGTCAATGAAAGCCTTTAGTCAGTGCAACAGGAATGATGAGCCCCAGGTAAGAGTAAGAATTTAACAGATTACTTACAGCTGCCTAATTGTGTTTAGTGATTTATTTGGCAAATCTTTTAAATAATTCCCTGGAACTTTAAAAAGCTTGTTACTCATTATTGTGAATGCATTTGCCTTTGCATTTTATCTTTTAATTCTATTTGAAGGTTGGCTTACGAATAAACTCTCTCTTTGTACAGAATGTTCATTTTTATTTCAGACCAAATGACAGTGGTCAGTAACACTAACTTAGAGTACTGGGTTGATGGAACAATTCCCACTAGAGTTGTTACGCATCTGTTTTGGGGGAAAACAGTTAAAATACTTGGCAGTTGGATTGTCTTTAACAGTGACACTCTGAATTAACACAAATACTTGGTTTCCTAAAGTTAGGTGATGCTTCGTGTAGCACCTAGCATCTGCAGTATACTCGCTTGCTCCCTGAACACCAACTCATGTGTTCGTCTCCTAAAGCTCAGGTTACTAGCCTGTGGTCAGGCTGCTGCTCTGAATGTGACCAAGCTGGCTGAAGAGATGACTGCTCCCAGTGGCTTGTTGCTGTCTGTTTCCATGAGGGGTTATTGCCCTCCTTGGATGATGTACTGGAATGACTGTATGTGTGGTCACTTTGTAGCCCCGTTCTGTTAAAATGGTCTTTGTTTAAACACATCCCCTGCTCCCAATTCCACTATTGAAGTCTTTAAGCTCATACAGATGATTCTGGCAGAACTGAGGTTTTTGCCTGGCTTGAAACAGAGGCAAACTCAAGGGGCGGTAGCTTGGGAATGGGGCATAGAGAGTAAGAGGAAAAAAAAGAGCAACTGAAATTGATAACCTCTCAACCTGTTTATAGCTGAGTTAGTATTTGACAGAAACCTTCCTGAGAGGGATTTAGATACTCAGTTTAGGCTGATTTGGGTACCTAATTCCAGTTTTGAAACCAGTTGTGTGCCATCTGTTTATATACTTATAAAAAGTGTTAGGTAATAGAAACATTTCAATAAACTAATTAACCAAATCTTTAAATGATTTCCTTTGTTCCCCAAAATACAAAGGAGGTAGGGGAATGGTTTTCACCAAACATTGTCTCTCCCCCTTCTCCAGCATAGAAGTTTACAGCTGCTTCTTGCAGCATTGCTAGTCTGAATTATTATAAGCTTTGAAACTTAAGTGACCATATATTTGGTGGGGCTTCTATTACACAGATGCTATTGAGGCAAAGGTACTGTTTTCCCTGACCGTGCGTGCCACTACTGTTTGGAGAAGAATTTTCTCAGGGTCTGCACCCCAATGTGAACATAACAGGAAGGGAAAAGTTGCTGCAAGTGGACTTGCTAACCTTGGGGCTTGTTGGTAACAAATCATGTTTTATTTGGTCACCTAACACCATTAATTTTGCAGACTTAGCAATTTATGTCAGGATGTGTGTATTATTTTTTTCTTACAGCCTCTTGGAAATTTCCATGAAACTTATTTTTAATCTAAAACTGCCAGCAGGGTACACGCATTCCTGATTGGGTGTTTCATGCATTTGTCCATCTTAATTTTTGCATCAGAATTGTGTAGGAAGTGCATACTTGCTGAACAGTGTCTCACTGTTTAGACATGGATTCTTTAATTGATACTAAAATATGGCTTTCAGTACACACATGGTTAAGTGAGAAGGTTGCAGTGATATCTTGTGAGCCTTTTCTCTTTAATGTGCTCATTAGCAGTGGCAAGTCCAGGTTTTAGCACATGTCAGTAATTTACATTTCATTGCTGAGTGGCTGCCCTTGTTCAAGAGTTATTTCTAAGCCTGATGAATATACTTGTGTTGGGAATAAACTGAGTAGAAGAATTGAAAGCCAAATACCCTGCCAGGCTTTTCAATGGGTGATGAAGTTTCCAGTGGGTCACTGATTAGTAATGCATAGAGTAGCAGGAAAATGCAAAGATGGTGTCTACAAAGGTTATTTCAGGTAGGTTTTGCCATCAAACCCCTCTTTCTTTGTAACTGCCTTTACGGTCATTCTCCTCAAAATTCCTTTCTTGGCAGGTCTTCTCTGAATACAGGAATGTGGTGCATGTAGTAGGCATCCCAACCAGGTTACTCACTCATTCAGAGGTGGCACAGGAAAGCGATGCTTGTGCAATGAGTCCTAGAAACAAATGAACTTATGGGCTGAGCAGTTTCTTGCTGTCAGATTGTGATGATGGGGATCTCTGAATATTTGCTCTCACCCTGTTTTTCTTTCCTCTGCCTCATCTGATACGGGCTTGGCTTGAAGGTATTTGGGTTCACTGCTGTCATGGCAAATATGTGTGTTGGGGTGCAGTAGCATTGTGGTTCGCAGTTGAGATGCAAGACAAAGGTTGCTGACTTCTGGGAAAAATTGATGCTTTCACGTGGCAACAGCTTAGTTTCATAATAAAACAGTATGATCAACTAAATGTATTCTTGAAGTGATATTCTTGCTATTTTCTAAACTGCTCTGACTAGTTACAGAGCACTATGCAGAAACTTATACTGTAAAATTATACTTTCTTTTGTAGAGAGTACCACACATTTTCTGTCTGAAAGGATAGGTATTGCTGAATTTACATATGTACGCAGACAACTGAGCATTTTTATTCCAGATGCCTGTTAGGATCATTCTGACATGTTCTTCAGAACTCCAGCAAAAGAGCGCCGGTGCTTACTCTTTACCACTCTCTCTTTAAGGTATTGTGAACACTTTATGTTCAAGCTACTTATTATACAGTTTGGGGATGGGGAATGCATTAAACATTTAGAGCAGGGGAAAAACAGTGAAAGATATTCCAGAACATTCTTGTGAATAAAACCTGCCAGTTCATTGTGTAAGAACTCATGAACCCTTTTATTAGCCTATCTGAACATTAGGTGCATATATTTAAATGAGAATGTTTGCAGAAAGAGTCATTTGAATATTTTTCACACGCTAGAAATATTTTCATAGCTGCCTTGGTCAAATTTGGAATTCCTATTGTTAATTTGCAAAGAGCTACTTCCCGAGTTGTTTGGGAAGAGCGGTGCCTTTAGTACTGTGCTAACACATAGAAGGGATCTGATACAGACTGTGACTAGACAACAACTAATAGTTTGAGCTAACAGGTGGTGACACATCTATAGATGTTCCTGGAAAGATATTTTTTGATTATGAGCCAAGGTGTCTATCTTGGCTCATAATAAAAAAACTGGGGAAATACGTGCTTTTTTTCTGGATAAACTTGTGTCAGATGCTTTGCCTTGTTGCTAGGACGCTTGCATGTTCTTTACTCTGTGTCAAAAAGCTGGAGATACTCACATCTAGGCATGGGAAAGAGACTGACCATCAGAAAAACAGTCAAGAGGATGCCCGAGTGGACCTTGCACAAGACTGGGGAGAATGTTTCATGTTTTAAACTTAGAATGCTTGGTTTTGTTTTTTTTTCTTTTTTATTTTCACCCCACCAGTGGCAACTGTCAAAGTGTTTGCAGCCTTATGTCTTAGTTCTGGTTCTGAATGGCTCAAATAGGGAAGGAGTTGAAGTGTGCTTTCAGTCAAAACATCATGCTCGTTAAGATTCCCTCTTGCAGATTTATGGAGGGGCAGGCTTCTGGGATGAGGGCTTAGTCACTACTGAATAGGTCTTCGAGCTCTGACCTCCTGCGGCCTGGCTGAATGTGCTTCCTCATGGCTAACTAAACAAATGGTGGCTGCTGTGTATGCCACAGGCCTTGTCATCCAAGTGAGATTAAGCTGTACTCTAAGGCATTGTCTTACTGTATGTAGTTGTTTGAAGGGTTGTGCAGTTCTTAAAGGCAGGTCAGCTGTGTGCTTTCTGGATTTTGTGGCTTTTTGGTGCTTTGGTCCTTTTCTTGATTGAATGAGAGTTGAGGTTTGTAGCTACCTGTGTGTGATGTGGTAGGAATGGCCAATGCTGGGCCAAAGCTGTTACTGCCCTAGAGGTAGCCTTGAGTGGATTAATGAGCCTTTGATCTTTGGAACAGGATCTGAGCAGGTTCTTGAACAGGTCAAAGTGTAAAAGATGTTCTTACATGTTGGTTGGATTTTTTTGAGGGGGCAGGGAGTTTGTTCTCTTGGTCTAAATTTTGAATTAGCTTTTTATGGAGTGAGAGGCAGACTTGTTGGCCAAATTGGTGTAGTCCGTAACCATATCTGTTAAGGTGATTTCTGGTAGCCAGCATCTAGTGAATTCAACACCCGTGCAGCCCATACTGTGATGTTCAAAGGATACTTCTCAAATTGCTCAACTTAATTAATCACTATTGTGATGCACATGGTACATTAGTTTTTGTGTCCCAAAACTTAATTAAAAAGCTTTTAGTCTTAAGTAGTACAGTAAGTATATGTGAGTTTCTGCATCTTCGAGGAAGTCAGCGAATAACATCTGCAAGGGATAGATATTGCAATCTCTTATTTCAGTGCATATATTTATTCTTGCAGAAAGAACATGTTATTTTAAGGTGGTACCCAACTGAAACACGTGAATTTTGTAAAGCTGTTTAATTGTTTTAATAATTATTTAATTAAATGGAATTATTTAATTAATTGACAATTATTAGTAAATAATCAATCAAATAATTATTTCTGTTTTAATAATCTAGATCATTCTCATAGCAACCATATTACACAACTGTGACCTCTTTTGGCAAATTACTTTTTGTAGTGGGCTACCCAAATACTGCGTGAGATGTACAAAGACTGAAGGTATACGTGTGCCTGTACATGTAGAACATGCTGCTTAGCACAAAAGAGCTGCTCAGGAATCCAGTGTGTAAATTTGCTTTTGAAAGGCAGGCAGCAGGTGTGCTGCAGAGTGGTGCTTCTGCCTATGCAACCCAGAGAAGTTCAGTTCAATTTGCTCTGTCTGGAATTTAGAATAAGTTCCCTGGTCAGATTTTTAGGCAAGGCATCTTGCTGGTGAGCTGTGCTTAATCTTATGGTATTGAATTCAAAGCCACCATGCTAAAATAACATCAGGCTTTTGAAAAGCAGGTTACCCAAAAGATAGAAATGCCCAAGTGAAGGCTGCTTTCATTTGGGTCTTGTGTATTGTAGATGTTGCTGCACTTTTGCCATTGCATAGTTGCTTTGTTGTTTCCAGGGGACTCTCGCCTTACCCAGAGGCTCAGTATTTCTTTGTGTTTGCTCTTCAGTGTTTGGCTTCAGACAGTTATTAAGCCTTGCATTGGGCATGTGTATATCTAATTTAGCTGGAAAACTTTGTTCATTTCTGGCATGTCTGTAAGTTTTATACATGTTAATGTATTTCTTCTCAAAAAGTCTCACTGGTCTTTGTCCTCTCCTGCTCAGCTCGTGTCCTGCTACTTTCTTGCATGTTCTCCTTTATTGTCTTTAAGTTCAAAAATGTCTTCTTCATCTAGAAGACATAGAAAGCTCAGGAGATAAGTGGCCTTATTTTCAGTTATTTCCAACTGCAAGGAGCAGTTTCAGATAGTCCTGTTTGAATCCTGTGTCCAGTGGGTGGAACATGCTCTGGTTGTAATGAGTTTTCGTAGTACCTGACAGGTAGACTCTCTAAAATTCCCTAGAAGGTTGTGCAAATTGAGGTTTTCAGTGGCTTATAAACTGAAACAGGGGTGACCTTTTGCATGAAAATAGTAAAGGCATTATTTATGATATCATGCTTACTGGGCTACAGCACAACTTCTGATTTCAGTTGTTGATTCAAGTCCTCCAGCTTCTGTATGAAACTTCTCACCTCATCTTAAATCACAATTTAAACAGGTGTTATAGCTGTTCTTTTTCTTAATTTTGTTCACTGAAAGTTTTGGCCTTTTACAGATGCTTAGAGAAATTTTCGTGCAAGAAGTGCTTGGGATGGAAGACTTGAATACAATGAAATTTTGATTTCAACAAAGCATGTTTAAGTAACGGTGTTTACGAAGAGCGGATGAAGGGCACTTTTGAGTTCTGCTGCTATATAGCTTAGCAATGCCTCTTCACTATACCTATACCAAAAAGTGTATATGATAAGAAATTAATGTTTTATTTACAAGATTTTGTTATACTTCAGATGTTAATATTAAGTTGTGTAGTAGATTATAGTTGTACATTTTACAACAGCTTTTTAAAATTTAGTTACTCCCAACTATCCAAAACATTTCTAGTCATTTCAGTGCTTTGACTTAAGAGTTCATTGCCCCTGTACATTTTTCAAATTATTAGCTTCCAAATGCATACAGCTTTAATTTACCCCCTACCGATATCCTTAAATGGGTTTTCAAGAATTTTGAAAGTGGACTACTATAGTTGTATTTCAGTGTTGGTCCTGACTGACATAGAATTTCTTAAGTAGCCTTCACAATTAAAGGAATGGGAGGTTCAAACAACTCCTACGGCAAGAAACTAGATCTTCTTGAAAATAAATTTGTATTTGGTGTCCTAGAGTGGTTTTCCTCTGCTTATTTCTGGTGATTAGTCTGTTGCTTTTGTGAGTGCTTTTCTTCTCAAATGTAACTTAAATGTATTAAGTGCAGTATCTGTTCTTCTGATGTTAAATATTTAATGATAAAACATTTGCTTTTGGTTAAAAAAAAGGGAAAAATCTGACACATTGCATACCTCAAGCACAAAAAAAATATCTAAGGCACAGCTTAAAGAATTGAGTACAGATATTTTACCCATGGAAGCAGTGTTGCTACATATTTGCTTATTGTTTTGAATATAATTCAGGCTATTGTTATAGTTCCAAGTGCCAGAAAAATACAGAACTATTTTTCTTTGAATTTACAATTCGAATTTTCCATTACAGCCTAAAATTTTAAGTACTAAGGATAAAATATCTGTGGTATGTTCATGTGTTAACTGAAGTCTATACCATTTTGAATTGTTTAGCATTCTGCCATGTTTCTGTGAAAAAAAGTATTCAAAGAATCACAGTATGGTTTGGGTTGGAAGGGACCTTAGAGGTCATCCAGTTTCAACCCCCCTGCCATGGGCAGGGAACCCCCCCANCCTCTCCAGCTTTCCTGTAGGCCCTTCAGGTACTGGAAGGCTGTTAGAAGGCCTCCATGGAGCCTTCTCTTCTCCAGGCTGAAGAACCTCAACTCTCTCAGCCTGTCTTCCTAGCAGAGCTGCTCCAGCCCCCTGATCATCTTTGTGGCCCTCCTCAAAACTTTCTCCAACAGCTCCATGTCCTTATGTTGGAGACTCCAGAACTGGTCACAGTACTCCACATAGGATCTCATGAGAGTGGAGTAGAGGGGGAGGATCACCTCCCTCGACCTACTGGTCATACTTCTTTTGATGCAGCCCAGGATATTGTTGGCTTTCTGGGCTACGAGTGCATGCTGCTGGCTCGTGTTGAGGCTTTTCATCAACCAACACCCTCAAGTCCTCCTCAGGGCTGCACTCAGTCTATTTTCTACCCTACCTGTGTTTGTGCTTATTAGTCGTAAGTACTTTAACATCTGGCATTCTTGTTGCCAGTTAACCCAGATGTTATCTTTTTCTCTCTCCCTTGGATCTGTTTTCTGGGTTTTTTTCTTCCAGTTTCTGACTACTGTATGGTTTTGAAGAAATACACAAATCTTCTCATACTTGATGTTCCACAGAAGTGGAGACTAAGAAATTTGTGGCCAAAACAGGAGCAGCAGAAGAATAAGGAAATAAAACAAACCCAACCAATCTCTCCAAAAGTTCTTGTCTGTGTATTATCATTCTAGTCCAGCTAAGGTCTGTAAAGTCTGCATTATCTTTCGGTGCAGGAATGGTTTCCTACTGAGTGTGTGACTCCATGAATGAAATATTTGTAGTGCCAGATATACTCAATGTCATATAATGGTACATCAATCTTGGCAGACAGTACTATAAAAATGCAGTCATCACAACTGCATCTAAAAGGTGAAAGAATACAAAGCCTTTTTGAATGCTAAAATATCACTCTGTTTTAAGGAGTTTCTAGTGTAATGTGTTTGTGTCTTACTCTGTTAGAGTGCAATAAAATCTAATGATTGGATCCCATTCCAGGAGTGACAAATCTTCCTAAAATATTTGCGACAGAAAAGCTACTACTGGGGGATAAGTTAGGAGTTGAAATCGAGATGGGACTTGGCAATAGACAAAACTAGATAATGATCAGATTTCAGCATGGGTAAATAAAACTGTAGCACTTGTTCCTGTGATAGCTGAATGCCACTGTTAAAATGAGCGAAGTAAAATAATACTACTATTAAGAGTTTAAAGTTAACTTTTGATTGGTTACTCTCCTATTTAAGATAAGTGTTTTGATCTTGTACTCCCATAAATACGGACGGCTGGAGTTTGTTACTCTCTTACAGCCTGAAGTTTCACATGCATATTGGACCATATTCTGAAAATTAGTCAGAGTGACAGGTATCACTTTAATGTAGTAACTTTATGTTAATCATGGCAAAACTGAGATTGATCAGGTATGATGTACAATTACAAACTTCAGAAACCTGAACCTGAGTGTTAAAATTGTCATGGAGCTCTGGGATGATGACCTTTCGATGGACTTTGGAGTAGTTATTTTTTTTAAGAATGGAAAATAACTGAGACTTCCATTAGTAGGCAGGAAAGGAAATGCTCTTAGACATCATGCAGTTGGTATGTCTTGTTGCTTTTTTGAACTGCTTACTTTAAAGGAATTAAGCACTCAGCTACATTATCTGCATAGTAATTCCAACAATGGAGATGCTTTAAACAAGGATTCAGTGTGATCTTCAGGGGGGTTTGCAACTCTGCTTAAATGTGTCATGGTGATCTAAAAAAACCCAAACCTGTGAGCTGTTTATATACTGTAACTTTCCATTACTGAGGTATCTGACATTTGCTGGATGATAGTGTTGTTTCTCTACAGTAGTTAAGGGTCTTAATTCTCAATGTTCTTTTTAAAATTTAAACTGGCTATTAGAAAGTGTGTCTGGAGATCTGTGTATGCCTGTATGGATTACAAAAGCATATCACAATATGTACAAATGATATATATGTTCAGATCAAGAGAATTTTTTAATATTTTAAGCATTGTCAAATTATTTTTTTCTTCAGAGATTAAAAACATGAGTTCCAGGTTTATTGTGGAATTGCGTCTCCATATGAGTAAGAGAAGCTGTTCTTTCACCAATGTGTTCAGTTTCTTTAATGAAAAGGTGTGATAAATGGACCAATTAGAACCCTCATAAGACAGCAAAAATGTAAAATACCTATGAAAATACATGCTTACATAAACTGATTGAAATATAATGCATTGGGAGAAGAAATTAAGATATATAGAATGAATGTAGCTCTAATTTTGTAAGCAGCAAGAACTCTTGTATGAACCATTCATATATCTGCAATGAAGAGATTTGCTCTTTGCACAAGGATTGCTATAGGTGTTTTCTGATGTAATGCTGGAGAATAAATAGCTGTGAAAACGTAGTCCTGGAGCTGGAAAAAAATTTGCTTGATAGAGCAAAGGTAGAAACAACTAGATTGCAACATCAATCACATCTTTGACTGTTCAACACTTAAATGGCACTCTATTTTTTTATTTTAAGTGTTAATGTTGGATGTTGCAGAGTATAGTAAATCTAATTACAATATTGCTAATGTCTGACTTCATCTGTATTAGAGCAGAATCCAAAGAGCCTAATTATGCTTACAAAATCCCTATTGTGCTAGATGTCATATGCACATGTGTAATGAAAAGCTGGTTTATGCCTCTTTCCCTTCCTTCCAATTCTGTTAGCATTGAAAGAAAATTAAAAAGGAGTAAGCTAGAAATAAACAGGGGAGAAAAGCCTGGGAGTCTAAATGGGAAAATCTTAATCCCTGCACCCACAAAAAAATCTAACCCCCCACCTTTCTTTTGAAAATGGAGAAATGCAAGCAGTCCTTGTGGCCAGGCAAAACAGTATTCAAAGATACAGGCATTTGTGTCTTCTCTTTTCTAAGTTACCTGTCAAACTTCTCCAATGGAAAATCTTGTGTGCTTCACTTATGGTAATTTTTTAGCAGAAACCTTGTTTAAAATATGAGCAACAAAAGGCAAGAACTTTGACTTCAAATAGTTAAATATTTATGATGCAATATAAGCTTAAGTGACTACTTAATATAGCTTTTATTTTGTTTTCTTAAGGGATAAGCTCTTGAAATTAATTCATAAAAACCTACAGGATTAGGGACCTGGTGTCTGGACTCTAGCTCTTAAAATTAGAGGGTATAGTTGCCTGGGAAAGAGTAAACTGGTTTCTGCATTTTTGGAACTTCCCCTTTCTATACATAATATTTTTAAATTCTTTTGAAATATATTCATATTTAGAGTGAAAAAGATTATTTATTCCAGATATGAGTTAATGAGTTCCTTATTTTTACATTTTTTTTCCTGTACTGGAAATCTTGGAAACAGGATCTTTGTTCATACTTCCAAAAACAGTCCATCTTAAGCAGCAGCTCTAATTCAGAAGCTGTTTTCTGTATGTCTCTTTTGTCAGACCAGCTCTTTTTTTTTGCATAGCTGGTATCTCTAGCTGTCTTGTCAGTACTCACTTTGTTTTTGAATTTCTGATTTGTTGGAGAGATGAGTGTCAGTTTTACACACAGACTAATAAATACTCTTCAGATTGTGTTTGTGTTCAAAAATACAGGCTGAAAGTTTTGGCATGGGGAAGGAATAAATTTAACTTCCCCCTGAGCAGTTAATGAAATACTGTGTTAGGTTAATGTAGCATCATGGCACCATGTTTGAAATAACTAAGTATTTCCCACTAAAAGTGATGATCCGTGTTTGTTTTAAAATGTTGCCAAGATAATCCTTTGCATTCAGAATATCATGCTTATTTTGCATCCATTCAAGACTTTCTGGGTGAAGTTTCAATGAAGATTCAGGTAGTGCCTTAAGGATGAGGCTTGGGGAAGGACTTCTGCTGATGCAGGAATGTTTGTCATCAATAGTTCTGAAACTTGTCAAAATCTCTACTTTGGAGCAGGTCCCTGGCATCTTTCACCTGATGAAAGGCATCCTTGTTTGGGAACTGGGATTTGTGCTGTGATGCAGTTCTCAGTTGTTGATGTAGTGATCTTCCCTTGTCTCATTGCTGTTCTTCTGGGGTGCCAGAGGGAGGTGGCGAGCAGATTCTGAAAAGATGTGTTTAAGGCAGTTTGTCTCAATCCAGGTTGTGTCCATTACAGGTGTCCTATACAGTGTTGATGGGTATAAAAAAAGCAGGATAAGAAATTTTTTATGTATTTGCTCCATGTAGGTTAAGTTATGAAGTCACTTTCTTTAAATGTAGCTTTTTGTATATAACCATTGTTGCTCTTTTGTTGTTAATCTCTCAGATTATATTCTGCCTTTAAGGATTTTTTTTTCGCTGTAGCTTTGAGGAGCACCATATTTTTGACATCCAATGCACAGTGAAAATCCAGTTTGCTAATAATTTCAAAGTAATTCTAGCCCAGCAGATAAATTAGAGGTTGGACTTATGAAATTATATTGAAATTGCAAAATGCAACAAATTAATTTGAAATATTAAAACAAAGTTTTTCAGGGTACTTTGGTCTTATCTGCTGTCTCAAACATTCCTGAAGCATCAGTTTGTATTAAAATAAATGGTTGACTAGTCTCTGCTTACCCAAGTTTCTCTCCCCACTTGTTTCTGTGGGGACCTTTGAAAAGAAAGGAAAGTCAGCTTTTCCAAAAGATTGCCATCACGTAATAAGCTAATTTTCTCTACAGGCTAAAATTTTGAAATTCAGTTCCTCATCCTGCAACTGTTTGAGCATGCTTAATTTCAAGCACGTGCTTATTTATGGGACCAGATTTGTTTGTCTAATTACTTGATAGCACAAGTGAAGCCAGACTGTCCAACTCTCAGGCCCATCTGTTAGGAGGGGGAGGGATGTATTTAATTTGTGTGTGTTCCAAAAAGCTATTCCTCCCTTAGCCACAAGAGGAAATTTGTCTTTCAGACCCAGAGGTGGTGGTATTCAGGAATATGTGTAGATATTTGTCATAGTACATTATCCTGAGCTCAGAATGGTTGTGCTTCACAGGGAGCAGGGCCACAGGGGAATCTCATGGATTGCTTAATTATAAGTGCCTATGAATTCTCTAGTACTACATATTGATACATATTATTGACTTGTTTTATTTATGACACTGAGTGAGAGGTTGTTATCCCAAAGCTGTAACATTGAGTCTTGTAGTACTGCTATTGCATCACATTTTGATCAATACATTTAAATATGCCCAATTCCAATGTTATTTCCTCAGGCTAGCCAAGAAGTGTGATATACACATACTTTTAAAATGGTTTGAAACTTTTATAATATTTACTGGTGTTTATGATCACATGTAATTCTTTTGGCCTTTTGCCTTCAGATTTAAAATAAAATCTGTTTGTTTGACTCATGCAAGAATATGTGAGAGTAAGAACACGGCTTGATGGAAGAGCTGAATTTGTATATATAAAGTCCCATTATTTAAAGGTAATAAAATTAGGGGTTACATTTTTCTATTAAGTTTGGCTACAAAAGCACCTGAGCCTTTTTTCTTAATTTTATTTGAACATCCGTATTTAAGAGGACAACACAATCATACACATCTCTGCCCATAAGATCTAATGTAAACTTCATGTAAGTTGAGCATAAATAGAAATTGGAGGGAGAGCTATATAAGTGCCAAAGACTGACTATTAGAAAATACAGAAAACTCAGAATTTTCTTAGAACATTTTCCAAGGGGTGTGTGTGGGTGGAGGGGTGGGAATCAGTGAATTTTTCATTTGCTTAAATGTAGTGTATTGGAATTCTCTGTGGGCAGCTGTGAGATCTAGTTATCTTTCATTACAGGGTAATTAGTCCACAGTTTTCTCCAAGGAACTGTGTATAAGATTTAAATAAGAACAGCTTCTGTTAGTAGTATTACTATGTGCATCCTTTTACAAATAAATACTGAAGGAGATAAGGCAGTAATGCTTAACCGAATTCGGTGAAGTGGTGTCTTTTACGATGGCTGTGTTGTCTGACGTTATCCCATTTGTACACTGGTGCTTGCTCAGCTCAAGGGAGGACATCACAGAAATACTGAGTTACCATTCTCCCTCTCTCAGACTGTATATGCTTCTTCCAAGTGCTTCCATACCAGTGCTGGTGTAGGGAGTTCCCTCAGGTCCCTGCTTACTCCCAGCTGTGTCTTCCCAGCCCTGTGCTGCGTCTTGTGGTGGCCTCCTAATATAATTGGATGAGCTTGTCTTTCAGAGATGAGAGCCTTTGAATGGGACTTCTTAAGTTTTAAAACAGCTATTTCATTGATCTAATGGGTATTGCTTTTGTCTGCAAAACTAAAGTATACTGTTTCTTTAGTAAGAGGTAGAAAAAAATGACTAGACAAGTAGCACCACTGGTTATTAGAGAAGGAAGGTCAGTATGACCAGGCTCTACATTCTCTTGAAGAAATCGATACTGAGATTCAGTAGGAGGATCATATCCTTTTATCTGAGACAGTCTAAGGGGGGTCTTGTTTTTTAACAACAAGGATTGTGCCAAGTTCTCTATACTGTTGGTGATAATCCTCCTTACTTGGCTAGAGATAATAACCTTCCTAATATTCTTCACTTGGGGCTATAGAGTAGATGAGTTTGGAAGGGATCTCTGAGACCTAGACCCTCTCTCAAAGCAGGATCAACTGCAACAGGTTGCTTAAGGCTGTGTTCAGTTGGGTTTGAAATATCTTCAAGGATGGAGACTCCACAGCCTCTCTGGGCAGCCTATTCCTGTGCTTGACTGCCTTCTCCCAGTATCCTGTGCCATTATAGATTGCAGCCACCTCCTGTGTCAGTTGCCATGGCAGTATGACACTTTCCCACAGGCATCTCTGGCCACAGATGTCATTTCAATCATCCTGCCTCATTCAGTTCTGCCTATGTTTTCTGTACACTTTCCCTTATGTACCCCATTATATGTCTGGTGACAGTCTATTTGGTGACAATTGTCACTACTGCTGCTGCCCCTTCTAGGGTCTGTCCTGCAAAATCCTCTAAGCATCCTTTGCCCTTTCAGTTTTTAGCTACAGTTCCTGAACAGATGGCTGTGCAGCCACATTGATGCCGCTTCTGGTGTGAGAGGCAGGAGGAATTGAGATTGGGAGTGGGGGTATTGTCTTTTTTGTATCACTACTCTGGGACAGCTTACTGTGACCTATGGGACAGCATCCTGTCCTTGAGGTTTTATAATGGCTTTAATCTTGAGCAACCTTACCCTCAGTAAGTTTGCAGCTGATGCTAAGTTGGGTGAGAGTGTTGATCTGCCTGAGGGCAGAAAGGCTCTGCAGAGGGATCTGGACAGGTTGGATCGATGGGCAGAGGCCAATTGTGTGAGATTCAACAAGGCCAAGTGCTGGATCCTGCACTTGAGTCGCAACAACCCCATGCAATGCTGCAGGCTTGGGGAAGAGTGGCTGGGAAGCTGCCTGGCAGAGAAAGACCTGGGGGTGTTGGTCAACAGCCGGCTGAATATGAGCCAGCAGTGTGCCCAGGTGGCCGAGAAGGCCAACAGCATCCTGGCTTGTATCAGACATAGTGTGGCCAGCAGGACTAGGGCAGTGATTGTCCCCCTGTACTCGGCGCTGGTGAGGCCACACCTCCAGTGCTGTGTTGAGTTCTGGGGCCCTCACTGCAAGAAGGACATTGAGGTTCTGCAGTGTGTCCGGAGAAAGCCAATGAAGCTGGTGAAGAGTCTGGAGCACAGGTCTCATGAGGAGCAACTGTGGGAACTGGGATTGTTTAGCCTGGAGAAACGGAGGCTGAGGGAAGACTTTATTGCTCTCTTATAGCTCTGAAAGGAGGTTGAAGCAAGGTGGGTGTTGGTCCTCTTTTCCAATGGGACAAGAGGAAATGGCCTCAACTTGTTCCAGGGGAAGTTTAGATTGGATATTAAGAGAAATTTCTTTACTGAAAGGGTTGTCAGGCACTGGCACAGGCTGCCTGGGGAAGTGGTGGAGTCACCATCCCTGGTGATATTTAACTGATGTGTAGATGTGTTGCTTAGGGACGTGGTTTAGTGGTGGACTTGGCAGTGCTGGATTAATGGTTGGAGTCAATGATCCTTAAGGGTTTTTCCAACCAAAACAATTCTGTATTTCTATGAACTATTATTGTCTCAGTCCCATCTTTCCTTCACTTGTGTGGTTTTTAGTAACTGCAGGGTCAGTATATGCTGGCTTTGGTGGAAGATGCTGTATTGGTTCAGTGAATTAAACCTGGCTGGGGAGGGAACAAATGAACCCACAAACCAACCGAAACAAATGTGTACACTTGTACTTCTTTTGTTGATAGGCTTGATTTAATGCTTGTTTAGCTCTTCACTAATGTTTATTAATGTGATTGACAGATTGATATTTATTTTTGAGTAAATATGTCAATTTACCATATGATGTTGTTTTCTGAATGTCAGAAATTAAATCTTGGTGTTTAATGGCTTTCTTCTTGTGCAGAGAATAACTCCAGTTCACTAACAAGATGCAGGTGCTTCCAGCTTTCTAAAGTGAACTCGCTGGTCTGCTCTGCATCCTGTAGCATTGTTCCTGGGATCTTTATTAACTCCTTTTGAAGGTCTTCAAAACAGTCTTTATCAAATGTATTTGGGGATGGCTACATCTGCAAAAGAAATACCACCTTGTCTTATATCAGCAATGGCAGCTATTTGACAGGGTAACTCGGTAACACTCGTGTGAGGACAGGGAGGATCCTAAACTACACTAACCAGCTGAGTTGGTGGTTAGAATAGAGTTACCCACTGTAGAATTCGGTCAGGGCAGTGGGCTTAATACCCTTATTTTTATGAAGTGTTGTTTATTCAGTGTATTTGTCTTTCAGTGTTTGAGAAATGACCCTTTTCAGTATAGCTGTGTGCTTCGTTCAACTCGGTTTCTCAATATGCAGAGTGGTTTTTAGGAAGAGGATTCTATGGTCACTTACCTTCCTGGCTATCAATAACAGGGTTCAGCCCTTGGTTTCTGATGCATAATATATCAGTAAATTCAGGGTGGTGTGGGCTTGGACAGTCATCTTAAGCTTCGATTTGGCTTCTGAATATGCAGTATAAATATAATGATGGACACCTAGCTCTGAAGCATTGTAAAATGTCTGGAAAAACACCAGACATTTATTTCAATATGGATTTTTTTCTCTCCAGGTTCTGTTTTATTACTAAGGTTTTTTTTGCAGGGAGACAGTATTTTTTGACCATGAGCTCGATGTAACATCTTAACAGTATTAATTTTTGATTTACTTGTTGACTTCTAAATGTATTCTTATGTCTGATCCCCCCACTTGAAAAAAACAAGGTAAGTAATTGCAAAGTACGCTTACTAATCTTTGTTCTGTATTTGTTTGCAAAGCTTTATATACATCTGTAGGACAGTAGAAATAGTATGGCTGTATAAAGAATGTCTTGTGCATTTTCTTAATTTCTGAATTTCCTTTAATTTTCTTAACTTTGTGTATGTCATAAACTTAGGTCCTTGGTAGTGTGAGGCATTGATTTGGCTAGAAGGATGCTCCCCTGTTTCTCTCTCATCTTGCATCTCGGCAAGGCTATCTTGCTTTTTCTCTGTGAATAAGTGCCTGGTTTTTATCTAGAGTTACGTATATTTTGCATTAAACATCGCTTAGAGCATTCTCTGTGAAGCTGGAGGCTTTTCTTCCAGACTAGAAGCCAAGTGGCCTAGAAAACAGTGCTCCAAACTTTCTCTTCTGAATTCAGTACAGTAATTTCAAGTGCTTTTTTCCACTCCAAACAAATGAAAAATACCATCTAGGTTGAAACATAATTAAAAGAAGTTGTCAGTTAGGAGATCGAGTGCTCTTGAAGAATAAATTGTACTTAATTGTGTTCTGAAATAAAGTAGCTTAGTAGTGTTGTTTGGCTGTGGGTCAAATTTATTCTTTAATTGGTGAGCTGAAGTACTATGTAGCACATCAAACAAGGAATCTTTCTTACCTTACTGATGTGTTCAGGATGGCTTTGTGTGACATTGGCACATTACATTTTAAACTAAGAGTTTGTAGAACACATGCTGGTTTTACATCAGGCAAAAATCTTGTGTGGTCATGCAACTGGTAGAACGTTTGTGTCGCATGAAAAATGAAATGGTCTTCGTGAGGCTAGATGATTGGGAGGACTAAGATTACACTTGTTAGTGTTTGCCATTTCCTTTGTACATACCTGATTTCTTCTCTTTATCTTCGTGTAATCAGCAGCTATATCCATTTCCAGGATCTAATTGAACGTAATGAAGAAAGAGGTTGGGCTGTTAAGCTTCCACATTCTCTGCTCTTTGTGCTGCTCCTGGTGCTAAAAAGAGATGAGTTAACATAAACCTGAGTAGGCTGTTTAACCTTCTTTCTCTTCTGGAAATGTAGATGCAATAACATTTGCAGCTGAAAAGGCTCATTCGCAGTTTCTAATGTTTAAGGATGCAAATGAAGCATTTTGTCCTTTCTGTCGCCTGGAGGTGTTAAGCAAGGAAACAGAAAGAGGTTTCTAGGATTAGTTCCACAGATTTCTATTATTATGTAAAAATCAAGGGTGGTTTCAATACCATGAAGTGAAGAAAAGCAATATGGAAACCATCCAGGGAAAATTCTGAAGTTTCTCCCTAAATTTTCTGGGTGTTCATTACTTACTGATATAGTCAAATACTCAAAGTTTTTTGCAACACAGCAGGACTAAGGTCTTGTGCATTGGGTGGTGTGTGTGTGTGTGTAATGTTTTATAGGTGACAAAGCATCACTGACAGTGGCACGTCATACAAACTACTGTGTTCAAGTTTTATAGTTTGTATTTCAGAAATGCTTCTAAAAACTTGGATAATTCAATATTGCATTTGGGTTCTGGACAAAGACAGAATAGTATGCAGACCATGTAAAGCTTTAAACTGTTTTAAAGAGAAACTGTCAAGTAAAACTTCAGCTTGATGATAAGAACTGAAGTGAAAACGTATAAATATAGGGCCTTGGAGGTACTTTTTGTCCTTCTTGGACCTTTGAGTCCTCAGTAAAAGCTTATTCTGTACTACTTTTCACTTGCAAAGATATGACGCCGAAGCCAAATACCATTTTTTCCCCCCACTTAAAAGTATAATATACACTATGGAATGTTTGGTTAATAAAACTTTTTATTTTAAATGCAGAATTAAATCAGTGCAAGCACATTTACCCTTGTACATACTCTCTCTGAGAGTATGAGTTCAGAATTGTATCTTAAGGAAAGAAGCTACAGATTAGTCTGATTATTGCAGTTTTAGCTTTGTAAATTTACCACCGTTGTGGAATTATAGGACATGACTCTGAAGTTTACTTAAAAGCTATTTCTGTGCAGCAGGTTTTTCTGTGTGCTTAAGGTGATATTGACCATCTAGATTTATTTTGACTGACCCCTGGTGTTTATGCAAGAGGTCCCACACCTTTTCTGAGAGATGCATGGTTTTTTGGGACAAAGGCGTTAAGTAGCCTTAGATTGTGTTTATACTCATTCAGCAGTTGTGCCTTTTGTTTAAGCTGGTCTTTAGCCCAGTCTAACAGATTGATTTCTCTTTTCCAACCCCTAAATATTTGAATATATGTATACTGTGTTTTGAAAAACATAAATATGCCTATCTCTCTGTGTGATACGTAGAAATATGCTGTTCCTGTGTTCTATTTCTAGTTTGCTTTAGGGAAGGCATATTTGGGGCCTGGGTAAGACCTGTTTTCATTTGGTCTTTCAGAAGTTTGTCTGGTCATACTGGTGGAACTTAACTATAGTACATGATTTTCTGGTAACGGATTAATGTATTTTTCTAGCTCTGCATAGTTTGAACTAGTCTCTGGAGACCAATGTGAACAGATTTACACCAGGATTAATCAAGTCGGATAGATTTCTTAAGAGTAATGGATTAAAGGGAATCTAACACATCTCCCTCCTCATGACAGAGGTTAAACATTGAAACTGGCACCTGTATTGGTTCATTTCCAAGTAAATTAGTGTATGCTTATTTTCATTTTTTTTAGTATTGCTCCCCAGCAGTCATCTTTTTTTCTTACCTAAGGTTGTACTTGTGAAAATGCTTACAAATGAAATTACAGAACACTAAAGAAGTAAGAAACTTCTTGCAGCTGTGCTCAATTTCAAATAAGGCTTTTTCATTCTGCTAGCTTTTCCCTTTCAAAAGTAACACTTTCAGTGCATCACTTTCTCTTACAGTAACATATCCCTGTTTGAGACAGAGTACAGATATCTAAGATGGCACAGTATAGTGTCACAGGTGGTGACATAGCTGGCGTGATGGGTCTGGCTTCTAAAACTCACTGTTACTTAGCTCCAAAACAGTTTTTATTTTGAAGTAGAACTGGGAACAAGCAATGAGGTCTGGCAGGCTGGGCAACAGAGTTCTTCACCACCACCTCCATCCTCTAGTGAGTTGCATGGGGCTATGTTACTTCTCCAATCCTCAATTAACCTTTTACTTCCCAGGCTAATTGCTATCACAGCCTACCTGCCTGCTGCTTGTGCAACTCAGTGATTGTAATACTCCATCTCCTTCCCAAACCCTCAAACAAAACAAAGGCCAGACCTCCAGAAAGAACCTCAGAAGTCAAAGGCAGGTGCAATCAGAGAAAAGTAAGATGCTACGGTCCTTCCCTGTCTAGCGTATTTATCCATCTGCTTATATGACATACTGTTTTCAGCTGAGGGGTGTTATGCTGTTATGTCACAAGCCTGTACAGAAGGCTGTAGTTTGCTTTTCAGCATGGATCATTTTTTTAAAAGGATACTGCTGTTCCTCTAAGTGCTGTCTTTTCTCTTGTGTGTGTGTATATGTGTGTGCATATTCTTAAGATCTTCTGGTTTCAAAAGTTCTGCTTATTTCATTGTAACCAAGGCTGGAGAAACTCTCATTTGCTGAACTGCTGCAGGGTTACTACTTCTGGTGATTCATGCCAATATGTAGCCATGCTGTTGTTTTAAGCCTTTTCCAGCTTTAAGTCTGTATAGAATGAAATACTCTAATACTAAATTTACAGGCTGATGCCTGGATGTATTACTGGCCACTCCTGTATATGTTCTTTATTCTGAGCCTTCAAGATAGCAGTGGCAGAGTCCAGTTGTTAGGGCTGGTAGGTTGTTTCTGTGCATCTAGCAGAAAGCTTTGGGATGTTCTTACATGTCCACTACATTCTGTTGTAGAGCACTTTACCAGTTCAGTATTTCCTAGGTTATTGAGTGGATGCTTCTTATATTACTATAGTATATTTCCTAGGGAGGTTCCTTTCCAGTGTTGAATGCACAATTCCTGTATGTTGAGGTGATCTGCTAAGTCCTCACCTCTTTCAACAGATGTCAGAGTGCCTGTTTGTGTGTTTTTTCGGTCCCCCCACCCGCCCTGCCCCCAGTAGGATTCCTGAATCTTGTTTGTCTTTGGATGTTTCATCTGGCTTCTAGTGGTTTTTTTCTGTTCTGCTTGGTTATTTTCTAGATTGTTTAAACCTCTCTTAGACCTTCCTTTTGCTGCCAGCTGTGCCTCTCAGCCCAGTGTTTATCCTGTGTGACTTAGAGTTTTTGAGCTTGGCTAGATATTCCAGTCATCCTTAAGTGGTGCTGTTTATCTGCTCTGCTTGGTACATGGCTGCAGGCAGCTGCATTTACAGATCTGTTTCCTTCTGGTGAGCTGTGAGTCCCTGCTGTAGACGGGAGACTGTATTGGTGGAAGGTTCCAATTTCTCTGGAACTCTGATGCTGTTTGTGATTACCAGGCTGCTTCTGCTGCTTCTCTTCTGCGTTGGATCTGCCTTCTTGATGGGTTGTGTGTCAAGAGGGCAGAAAAATTAAGGCAGTCATTCCCCAGTATAACAGTGAAATAATTCATCAGCTGCATGCAAGTATTTAATGGAAACCTTTCCAGATTTTCCTGTAAAGAGAACTTGAGGGCTGGGACAAAATCCCTTTGAAAACCAGACCTGTGACAACAGATTCTACTGGAGTTATGTTCTGTGAACCTTCTTTCATAATCTCATTTACCAGTAGGTTCTTAAGTGTGGTAAGCTGTCACCACACTTGCTGATTTTGCTGTTATCCCACTGCAGGAGAATCTTGCTTCTACTCGTCCTCTGCCCCTAAGTTGTTCCACTACTTGACAGCACATGTCAAAGAGCTTGTTCAAGCAGGGACTTCGATGCTTCAAACTTCAGCCATTCTGTGATTCAAACAGCGTTCCTCAGAGGAGTAACAACATGCTTTATTTTAAAACAAATCTTAAAATAGAAATGTAGATTTGAACGTGAAAGGAGGCTGATATGGCAGCATGCAGTTCACCTCCTGCACACCAGAGGTTGGGCATGGGCCTTCCCCCAAAAGAACGTTCTTATTCCCAGTTGAGTGTTCCAGCAGCTTATGTGGTCCTTTCTCCAATGCTTCTCTAGTTAGCCAAGTTTAATTATGAAAGCAATGGAAAACACTTCTCACAAAAACCCCTAGACTATTGTCTGTCGTGTTGGGCAGCCAGGTTGACTGAGGAGCGCCAGGGCCTGCCCTAGAGAAGGAGATAGATAGGACTGTGGGATGGGGGTGCACAGGAGAGGAAGGAGAGAGAATGGAAGAAAAGCAACTATGTTGGCTTAGTTACTTCTCTGGTCACTCCTGGCAGACTGTAATCTCTCAGCCTATGCAGCCAGTGGTGCTGGGGTTATGCCCTTTTCTCCCAAGTGAGTGATTGCTGCTGTCTTCCAATACTAGCACCTTGAGTTTGGGCAATCTTGAAAACATCAAACACGGGTCTGAGAACGTACTGTCTTATGGCTGTATGCAACAGATTGTTTGGCTTTTCCTGTAAATTTAGTGAGTTTAAGACCAGCTCTGTGTTTAGATAGGAAAGTTTATTTTCAACAAGGTAGAGCAGCTACAGTTGTTTCTGAGATCTCTTCACCCTCTGTCATTTCTTTCTAAGAGACAGGAAACATTTTCCTACGAGTAACCATTTCAGACACCAGGGAACAAACAAGCACAGAGGCTGTGTTATTGTCCCTGCTTCTGTGTGGTAAGATAATTATGGGGGCTTTTGCACCTGGAAGCAGTTGGGTACTTGGAGTGTGTTTTGCCACCTCAGTGTGGTGTGAGTGGAAGAATTCCCTCATCAAATGATCCTAAAAGAGAAAAAGATTCTTGATAGTTGTGTTTCTGTACATGGCAATACATCCTTGTTGGCTGGAGCTGCTCATGTTAATCTGGTGTTATGTGCAGATTCAAATGGTTTGAATGAGGACACCCAAAAGTGTTTCATTGTCCATAACTAAAGTGGTAGAAGACAGAGGAAATGTTTTAATATCACTTGTTTTGACTGAAGCTGTGTTGGAACTGCTTAGTCCCTTCCTGCAGTGCTGAGAGGCCTGGCAGTGAGTTGGATGGTTTGCCACATATTCATAAGCCCACAGAAGAGTGTACATTGCCAAAGGAGCTAGTGTGTATAAAAGTTTATTATGCAGTTTTCCCTCCTTCGTGCTTTCTATCTTTAGTTCTGCTTACGCTGTCACTGAGGCTGAATCCACTGCTGACTGCAGTAGTACAATAATTGTGAATCTCTGCATTCATAATTTCCAGGCAAGGGCATGAAGGAATTTCCTCATCTACAATCCATCTCTTCCGTTGCCTCGGTTCCACGAGAGTTTGTCAGATGGACAGGTCCTTTCCAAATGTTGAGAGTATGGCAATTTACTGTAGTGTAGGTCCCTTTGGCCCATTTTGTTCCCAGAGCAGACGTGGCTGACAGACTCTGAAGGTCACACACAGCTCAATCACAGGCTTCCCAAATGGATTTTCCAAATCTCGCCTCTGCTTGTCCTACTTTGTCATTGTTCAGTTTTGCTGTATTTGGAGTCCTGTATTCCCTTAGGGTAGAATATGGCTTTTGTCTGGCTTAAAAAAAAAGGGAAGGGAGAATTAATGACTGGTGGTTCTTATGGCAGTGCAACTAAACCAACTATTGCTGTCCTCAAAAATGGAGGGGTTTGGGGAAAACTCTTCAATATCTACTTCTTAATCAAAGAAAGAACTAACTTTCTTGGCATGGAATATATTCTGAAATTTTTCTTTTATAAAATATTCCTTATTGTTTGCCTGTACATTGACTATGCGAAGTAGAGCAGTGATACACAGGTGTCACAGGTCTGTTTCTAAAGAAAACACCTGGTACATGTTCATGGTGAAACTTGATATGTTCTCTGCAGGGCTTGAGCAAGCATCTTCGGGTGCTGAGGATTTAAATTACTGTAGCAAGACTTGGAAGAGTTTGTCTAGTAGTGCCTTAAGCTGACAAAGTCTTTTGTGACCTTAGCTAAAGTTAGTTGTGAGTCATGTCAGAGAATGCACACCTTTTCTCTGTAAGAGATGGTTGGACATGCTGGCTGGAAACCAGTGGATCCCCCTTGGTTTGTTAACTTCTTTTTGTTATGGATGTTGCAGCATGCTGAGTGATGTGGTTTCAGGTATCTTGTGATATCACGTTGAGTGAAAGTTTTGTTTCAGATTTTGTTGCTGGGAAATAACTGGATGTGATTTCTGCACCAATTGACTAGCCATATAGGGGAATAGCTGGTGGTACTAAGCTGCTGCTTGCTCACAATTAAAGAGCAGTTCTGTGTAAGGTACAAAGGTTGAGAGCAGTTAAATCCAAAACGTGCGTGTGTGGGCAAGTGCGGTTTGTAAATTCTGGACATTAAAAGTATACATTTAAAAAAAAAGGCAAAGATATGTTGCACCAGGTGATATTTGTGTTAATGTAAATATGCTGCACATAACCTACTACTTGATTTTTAATAAGTAGTGTTGATTATGTCCATGTGGAATATTACAGCTCTGAGATTCATGTAACAAATATACTGGATGCAGTAGATTCATTGAAATGGTGTGGACTGTTCCTTCTCAGATGGCTCAGTGAATCTTTCCTGGCCTCTTCTTATCCAACTACCTACTTAGACAGGAGCAGAGAATGAACCGGGCACTTTAAAAGTCTGTGCCATAAGCCAGGAAGAGGAGACAGCAAGTCAAGCAAGATGTCCCCTACATGCCTTTCTCTGGAAAGGTGAATGCTTGCTGATGCCATGGACGTAATTCCCATCCTCTCTTGTGACCTCTAGTTTGAATTAAGATTTTCTTATTTTCTAACAGAAGAGAGTTGGAGGAGGAAGAGAAAATAGTGTAAGAATAGGTAACAGACTTTGTGCTGGAAGTCTTGGATCGTTGGGCAGGGCAGCAGAAGTTTTGGACCCACTGTCTTGATGACATCTGGAGATCCCACATTTTTGATGATGAACTTCGAGAAAAGAGTGGGGAGAGGAAATAGTACATGGTGTAGTTTGAAGTGGCATTTATCAGGATGCAAATGCCAATGTTATGGCAGAAACAGTATGTAAATGAACCTTTTCCACAAAGCTTTTTGAGATTGAAATACAGTCTGACAGCCTACCTCCAGGGGTATGCAGACACCTATTTAAAACTCTAGTGTTAAGAGGGAATAGAGTATCAGTTTTCAGGTTGTAATCCACTGTTTCTGAAATGGTCAGCTCCAGACTTTGTTTCACTGACTTTAAACATCAACTCCTTGCTTCTTGTTTCCTTCCTCCTTTAAAAAGTGAATTCCTTTAGTGTTCAGATCTTTTGACACTGTAATATTAATAGATCTACACCCTTGTGTCAGCCTTCCTTATCCCTTCCTTCCTCCTACTGCAGTCTTCCCAAGTTGTGTTTGTCAGACAGCTATTCATCAAATCAGTATTACCGAGGTGATGAGCTAAGAAACCTACTGTAGTAGAGAAGAGGTGGGCTGAGATAAGAACCCAGATGGTTTGTTGTGAGTTGAAGCTAACAAGCCTTTGATGTAGTTGAACTGATGCTCCGTGTTTGCTTTAGGTGTCTTTGCACTGAGCCTTCCTAGTGTGTCTGCAATACATACCAGGTCTTTTCTCTGTTATCTGTAGCACCCTGTTAGCTGGGTTGGTAAGAAGTGTGACAGAGCACTGGAACAGGCTGCCCAGAGAAGTTGTGGAGTCTCCTTCTCCGAGACATTCAAAACCCGCCTGGATGCATTCCAGTGTGACCTGCTCTAGGTTGCCCTGCTCTGGCAGGGGGGTTGGACTAGATGATCTTTTGAGGTCCCTTTCAGCTCCTAACATTCTATGATTCTGTGAAGTTACCCATGCAGAGCTTCTGCTATTACACTCTGCCACCCAGGAAGCTGCTGACAGTGAGAACAGTGACTCCCAAGCATGTCAGGAGCTCTCAGCTCTTACAAGATTGTGAATAGGAGGACATTGTTCCCCAACTTAAGATTTCCTACGTCTGTTCTGTGGTCATGTAGTACTGTCACATAAATACACAAAGCTTCAGCAAATCACTTTTTATTGTTAGTGGCTATAACTATCTGGCAACGCTAACATATAGAGCACAAGTACATGTCAGAAAGACAAAATATTAAGACATAAATTCTGATATTAAAAAATGAATACTTACCACTTTGTTAGTGTTGGTATGAAGTAAACTGCCCATTGGCTGGTAGCAAGTTGTTTTTAAGCATTTTACAGTTGTCTTAGAATTGGGGAAAAAAATAAATCAAACAGTTGGAAAAAATTGTGCAAGGCCAGTATGCTTATTCTTTGGTGTCTTTTTTCCTATGGTACAAAAGGCATTAAATAGCCCAAAATATGCATGTACTTTACTGATGCATCAGTAACTCTCAGTGAAACAGTTCTGATATAATTGCCTTTAGTTCTGTATAGTACAAGCCCTGAGATGGTTTGGAAAAAATGTCTGTACTTGATCACTGAAGTCTGTTGCTGATGTAGAGAAACAGGAGGAGGAAAAATGCAATTCAGTGTTCTATCTACATAGTAAAGTGTTTTATATTAATCTATTTCTGCATTAGTATTGGAAAAGAGAATTGCCCGAACTAATTGGGGAAACATTATTTCACTTATTACCTTATTTTCAAGATCTTCAAATACATTAAGTGAGAGACTGCACTTACGTTTTTACATTTCATCAAGGTTTGGTTTTAGGAATGCATTACAGAATTTTCAACTGCATTACAGTTTAGCAAGCATATCTTTGTAAATCACTTGCGGCTGTTTCAATGGTGAATTAACTAGCCTCTTGTTTTCTCAAGGAGTATTTCTAACTTTCAAGCTGGAGCGCTTCCACTTTCAGCTATTTTTCCTTGGCCTGGCTTTGATTTATACAAATGCTAATTATAGGGCCTTTGAATCTGTGTGTATACATAATTTCACAAGGTCATACACATTTTTAATGAACTGGCTGAAATGCTGCTTATATGTTGCTAGGTAGTTACATAAACAGATCACTGTCTTCTAAATGTTGTTTCATTAATCAGTTCAAAATTAAAAAATAGATAAATAGCAATACCTGTGTAAAGCTGATTTTTAGTTTCATCTCCTAAAGGTAAACCTTCATTGTCTTTGCAGGCGTCAGAAGGTGTCACCTTCATTGGACCTGACACACATGCTATTCAAGCTATGGGAGACAAGATTGAAAGCAAATTGTTAGCCAAGAATGCAAATGTCAACACGATCCCTGGCTTTGATGGAGTAGTCAAGGTGAGAAATCATTTAATTACTGTCTGCCCACTGTAGGAACAGTGTCTAAATTGAAGTATATCTATAGAAGGTCTGATGCAGAATGTAATTATAATTTCAACATCCTTTTCAACAAGATGTAATTAAAAATGGGGTATAGATTTTTTTTTACTAGCAAGAGAGCTTTGGAGAAGAAGATAAAGACACAAGATGTATCAAGGATTGCTTCTACAGATTCTCTAAAAATATTTTGCTTTAAATTTAACGTGAAGGCAAGTAAATGTGTTAAATATCAGGTGTAGATTTGACTGTCTGCAAATGTCTTTACATTTCACAGGTCTTTATTTCTTGTTGGCTGAGATCTTGACAGCTCTAAGTTAACATTGAAGTTTGTTACACTGTATGAGGTTTCCAGTTTACCATCTGTGCCTATGGTGTAGATTTCCATGTGTTGCAAAACTCAGGGTGAGAGTAGGGAGAAGTTGGTGGCTGTTTGGCCGAATCTACAGCTTGTGTTCCTCCTGGAGTTTTAGAAGGACTGATTTCCAACAGTTTTCTAAAAATATTTTGGTTGTTTCTTTATATTTTGTAAGGTGAAATAAAGTATGCTTTGGTTTATTTTCTGCTATAGTGATTAAGTATTGGGTTCTTATAAGCTTTCCTGTGCGTCTTAATATCTGGTCTGTGTTAATGTAAGTAAATAATTTTTTTCCATTAAAGCCTTCATTGTATATGCCTAAACTTGGTGTATTTTAGAATGTTGACCTCCTGGGATGAATTTTTTTCTTGATGTGTCAATTCATACTTTTTCAAAATAAAATTTGAGTAAAACTGAGCTGCATGAAAAAGTGAAAAATTTGTTTCAGCTACACTTTAGTGCAGTTGAAGGGAAAGGCTTTTGGGTTTTATTTATGACAATTTGATATTGATCTCTGATCATAAAATTTTTTGTTTATAATTTTTATTTTACAATTTAAATGATAAAATGGGAAATGTCAAGGTAACTGGGAACGACTGAATATGTTGATGGAACACAGACTATTTTAAGGAGCAACATATACCAGGACAATGGTGTTCAGCATTGTGTCAGCTAAGTTGGATTTTAAACTCTGTTAGGAGGGAAAAAATCAAACTCAATGAGATGAGAGAGCCCCTCTGCAGTCAATTGACGTAAACCTCCATAAAATTATCTGTTCTGATGAGGGTATCTGAGGATGTACTCGTGAAGGAAATGCCTGGTGTGTGTAATGCCTGGCATTGGGATATGCTGCAATAGGTAAAAGTGCAAAGAATTGTTTCTTTTCTGGCGGCCTCCATGTGAGTGTTGGGCTGGCATCTGTGGCAATGCTGAATTCTAGCAGTGATAAGTTGAATGCAGCATTCCTTCATGTCTTTGTTGCATGTATTAGCAGTCCTTATGTGTGTCATCCTTTAGCACTCAAAAGATTTAACAGCAGCCAAGCTATTGTGCATAAGATTTTCTGTTCTGTCCTGTATATTCTTCTAGAAATCCTGAAAATAACAAAAACATTTAATTAGGAGATAACTTTGAATTATTCATCTAACCCCACAAAACTTTTCTAATGCAGAATCAAATAATCAAAATGATGGTTTTATCACCGTATCAAGTTAAAATTTATGTAAGGTTCTGTTATTCTGCTAATACGAAGAAACAAACCTGGCAAAGTAGGATAGGGATTAGTGAACAGCCATATAACCAGTGAAACTGAGCTACTTATCTCTATGCATTTAATTTCAAGACCTTTAATTGCACTGTTTTTTGACGTTCCTGACAGAAAATGAAAGAACATAAATGGTCTGGTTGGCGGTCGGCTATATGCAAAGATAGTCTTAACACCAAATGAACTGAAATATAGGATTGAGTTGGTAACTCCAATCCTCAGTTCTATGAAAAGAACTATGCAGTAGTTGCTTAATCCTAAAGTGTCCATATCATTGATTTCATGTAACTCAGCCTTGCAGTACTTCTGATTATCTGCAGAGCGTTGATAAAAAGACTAAGAAAACCCTGGCAGTGCAGCCACCAAATAAGAAAAAGGAGAGTCCACAGATGTTGCCAGTGTTGTAGTTCCCATTGGAAATAGATGAAAATTTTAGGTTAATCAGTACTTTGGTTGCTAGTTCTCGTCTGGTTACCAGTTCTAGGAAATAAAAGTTCTGATAACTTAGTCTCATCCTTGCTATGGATCTAAATACGTGCCTGTGTTTGTCCTCTGAACTCCTTCCTGAGATAATGTCTTCTGCTCAGATGAGTACCTGAGTAATTAGGTCATACAGGATGCCTGATCTTTGAAGCTTAATGTACTATTTTGCCAATTCAGACTAAGATAGGAAGCGCAAAGCTGTGTGATACCAGGTACAATCAGAAGAGCAACACACGGAGTTGGAGACTCTATGGGACTTCTACCATTCTGAGACACCTGCTTTGGTCACAGTTATGAAGCTTTCAAAATATTCAAGGGCTCTTTTTTTTGAGAAATAAAAATTTTGAAGGTCCTAGGAAGGAGTTAGGTGTCTGCTTGGTACTTGAGTTTATTAGAGGTTGCTTCATCTTTAGGGTGAAATCTAATAAAGCAGGAAGAAAACTGGATTCGTGCCTCTGACAATGTCAGAAGTTAGGAAAGATCAGCTGCATGTATTCTTTGTGGATGAATAGTTAGTGAATGTAGAGTAACAACTTCTTATGCTTTGTTATTCAACTCAGGACTGTGCTGAAAATCTTTGTTATTTGAAGAGTTGTCTTTATCCAGCACTTGTCAAATAGTGCTTCAGATACACGGGTCCTTCATAAATAAAGGGTGTTTTCCCCCTCTTATTTAGGTTGCTTCTAACTTCTACATAGTAGACACTGGAGTTGCTAAGCTTTTGTAATATCTTGGAGAAGTTGCATGCATAAAAATTCCCAGAGAGTGGAAATTAAATCAGAAGTTTGAGAAGGAAGCCCTTCAATGCTGTACTTAAGGACCTGGAGCAAATAACCAGGACAGAAACTGAGAATGAAAAGACATGGAGTGAGGGGGAAGAGGGTAGTTTGACAAAGACTGCACATGCCTGCAGGGCTATGATCTTGTTGGCATCGTGGAGATGTGGTGGAATGGCTCCTGTGTCTGAAGTGTTGGAATGCAAGGTTACAGGCTCTTTAGGAAGGACAGACAGGAGAAGAGGAGGAGGTATCATCTGCTGTGGCAGTGCCCAGCTGGAGTACAGGGAGCTCCACCTGGGGATGGATGAGGAGTCAACTGAGAGCTTATGGGTCAGGATTAAAGAGAGGGCAGGGACAGGGGACAATACAATGGGTGTCTGCTACAGGCCCCCTGACCAGGAAGACTGGACAGATGGGTCTTCATGAGGGACTTCAACCACCCTGATACCTGTTGGAGGGAGAACACAGCAAGGCACAAGCAATCCAGGAGGTTCCCGGAATGTGTTGGTGATAACTTCCTTCTCCTAGTGACAGGAGCCAACAAGGAGAGGTGCTGTGCTGGACCCTGTTCTCTCCAACAAGGAGGGGCTGGTGGGGAGCATGAAGCTCAAAGGCAGCCTTGGCTGCAGTGACCATGAGATGGTGGAGTTCAAGATCCTTAGGGCAGCAAGGAGGACGCACAGCAAGCTCACTACCCTGGACTTCAGGAGAGCAGGCTTAGGCCTCTTCAGGGACCTGCTTGGTAGAGTACCATGGGATAAAGCCCTGAAGGGAAAAGGAGCCCAAGAGAGCTGGTTAATATTCAAGGATCACCACCTCCAAGCTGAGGAGTGCTGCATCCCAACAAAGAGGAAGTCAGGCAAAAACGCCAGGAGGTCTGCAGGGATGAACAAGGAGCTCCTGGACGACCTCGAACACAAAAAGGAAGCCTAGAGAGGGTGGAAGCAAGGACAGGTAGCCTGGGAGGAATACAGAGAAATTGTCCAAGCAGCCAGGGATCAGGTCAGGAAAGCTAAGGCTCTGATAGAATTCAATCTGGCCAGGGACATCAAGGGCAATAAGAAGAGCTTTTTTATGTATGTCAGTGATAAAAGGAAGGCTGGGGAAAATGTGGGCCCTCTCCAGAAGGAAATGGGAGACCTGGTTACCTGAGCTATGTAGAAGGCTGAGGTACTCAATGACTTTTTTTGCCTCTGGCAAGTGCTTAAGCCACTCTGCCAGAGTAAAGGCAGGGATTGGGAGAATGAAGAACCACCCACTGCAGGGGAAGATCATGTTTGAGACCACCTAAGGAACCTGAATGTGCACAAGTCCATGGGACCTGATGAGATACATCTGTGGGTCCTGAGGGAATGTTGAATGAAGTTGCTAAGCCACTATCCATCATATTAGAGAGGTTGCGGTGGCCTGGTGAATTTCCTGCTTACTGGAAAAGGGGAAACATAACCCCTACTTTTAGAAAGGGAGAACAAGAAGACCCAGGGAATTACAGGTCAGTCAGTCTCATATCAGCAGATTTTCCTGGAAACTATGGTGAGGCACACGGAAAACAAAGAGGTGACTGGTGACAACCAACATGGCTTCACCAAGGGCAAATCGTGCCTGACAGATTTGGTGGCCTTCTATGATGGGGTTATGGAGTTAGTGGATAAGAGCAGAGCAACTGATGTCATCTGTCTGGACCTGTGCAAAGCATTTGACACTCTCTTGCATGATATATCCTTGCCTCTAAATTAGAGGGACATGGACTTGATGGATGGACCACTTGGTGGATAAGGAATTGGCTGGATGGTTGCACTCAGAATTGTTGTCAACAGCTCAATGTCTAAGTGGAAATCGGTGACAAGTGGCATTCCTCAGGGGCTGGTGCTGTGTAATGTCTGTCATCTACCTGGATAAATGGGATCAAGTGCACCCTCAGCAAGTTTCACAACACCAAGCTGTGTGGTGCGGTTGACACGCTGGAGGGAAGGGATGCCATCCAGAGGGACCTTGACAGGCTTGAGAGGTGGTGGTCCCATGCAAACCTCATGAAGTTTAATAAGGCCAAGTGCAAGGTCCTGCATGTGGGTCAGGGCAATCCTATGCACAAATACAGGTTGGGTGAAGAATGGACTGAGAACAGCCCTGAGGAGAAGAACTTTGGGGTGTTGGTTGATGAAAAGCTCATGTTGAGTCAGCAGTGTGCACTTGCAGCCTGAAAAGCCAGCAGTATCCTGGTTTGCATCAAAAGAAGCATTACCAGTAGATTGAGGGAGGTGATTCTGCCCCTCTGCTCTGCTCACGAGACACACACACACAGTACTGTGTCCAGTTCTGGAGTCCCCAACAGAAGGAGGACATGGAACATTGGAGCGAGTCCAGGGGAGGGCCACAGAGATGATCAAGGGGCTGGAGCAGCTCTGCTAGGAAGACAGGCTGAGAGAGTTGGGATTGTTCAGCCTGGAGAAGAGAAGGCTCCATGGAGGCCTTCTAACAGCCTTCCAGTACCTGAAGGGGACCTACAGCAAAGCTGGAAAGGGACTTTGTGCAAGGGCATGGAGTGACAGGACAAGGGGGAATGGTTTCAAGCTGAAAGAGGGCAGATTTAGATTGGATATTAGGAGGAAATTCTTCCCTGTGAGGGTGGTGAGATACTGGCCCAGTTTGCTCAGAGAAGTTGTGGCTGCCCCCTCCCTGGCAGTGTTCAAGGGCAGGTTGGATGGGGCTTTGAGCAACCTGGTCTGGTGGGAGGTGCCCCTGTCTGTGGTAGGGAGGTTGGAACTGGATGACCTCTAAGATCCCTTCCAACCCAAACCATTCTGGTTCTATGATTCTTCTCAGCCCTGATTCAGTTTCTCATTTGGCTGGGGCATGGATTATCCAGTCTACATGTGTAAGGAACCTGAGTCTGGCACTGTCAGCTGGACAGCCAACAAAAGCATTCAAAGGTAGTTAAAATGTGTAAGTACAATTAGTTTCCTAAAACCTGATTGGGAGAGATTGTTTACTCCCAGTATTTACTATCAAAATAATTAATATTAATCTATGTGAGCAATGGCTATACTGAAGTGTTGTTTATAAATTAGTAAAGAGGAATAAGTGACAAGAAGAAACTGGAAACTGAGGAATGAGTATAAGGAGATGATGTGGTGAAAAACTTGCAAAGCAATGGTGAGGGAATAAAGATTTTAAATCTTTTCACCATGTTTTGTTTTATGGCTGGTAGAACACAGCTGGATGTAGATCCAGAAGATCAATGTCTCTGGGTGTCTACTTAGTTTTACATGTGGAAGGTTATGAATTTACTGTATTTACGTTTCAGGTATCTGTTTTGGCTGTATTCTTGCACTGGGGTATTGACATTGGTATTAAATGATCACTGTGTTGCTGGAGAGGTGGCTGGAGACTAGACGTGAACTGGAGGCTCTCTAAGGCCAGCACCCTCAGCTGTGAATACTGTTATGTAGTTCTTCATAATTAATACAGTGTTTTACAGCTCTAGGAGTCTCTTGAACAACTTTATCCTGGCATTCCTCTACATCAGAATAGTTTTGCTTTTTTGTCTCCACCTGCTGGTACCTGGCAGAGAGGCATGTACGTGAAATTAGGAGGTTAGAAATTCTTATGCTAAATGAATATTTTACGTCTTTTTAATTGAATAAAATCAGCCATTTGTGGAAACGCTATGCCATTAATTTGTAACTCTGATTTTTATAAACTTGTCCTGTTACTTGAACATTTTTATTTGTGCAATAAAAGGTGATGCTAAAATTATATATTTCTTTACGATCTCCAATTTATTTTGGGAAAATGGTAGTGTAGCTAATGTGTTTTTGGAGGAAAAACCAGTAAATCACGGAGGATGTTTGCTTTTTAAAAATAACTACAAATACTTTTAGTATCATTGTGGTTTTGCATGTTTTGCACATATGGATTTGTGTGTTACGTGGTGTCATAGCATTTGGGTTTTTGCTCCCCTATAGCAAATGTTGTGTGTCCATTATAAGGTCTTTGTACTAAAGATGTAAAATAACTGTTCTAACTTTTTATGAGTACTCAAGCTGCTGCAGTACTTATGTAATCTGCAAGTGAAACACATGATACTAAAATATATTTTCTCAGGGAAAAAATCAAGACTTACCAGCGATTTCAATATGCCAGTTGTTTATTAACTTTTTGTTTTAGTGTTTGTCTTTCAAGCACAGGATATTTTTGTTTTCTATTTCAGAAACGCTCTTTGAAGGCTAAAAAATTTGAATATACATTATTTATTTTTTTTTGTATCTTAGAATTTGGGTTCTAACGTATTAGAACTTTTTTTTTTAAAAAAGATGTTGAAATAGTATAAATTAATAGCTGTGCTGGACAGATGACTCCAGTCTATTCAAGCCAGAAGTGAGACAATTAGTGCTGTTGATACGATGCTGCTTATTACTTAAAGTTGTTGTATGCATGTGTAGAAATACAATGGCAGTGAAAAGTTCCCCAATAATTATTTGCAGCTTGTCTTCCTGTGGACTGTAATGTATCAGTTAGCCACTTGTTTGCAGGTAACTAAGTGAAAAAAAATGACCCTGTTTGCTTCCCCCCTCTTAATTCTATTTTGCAAATATATGAGTGAATTTGCAAGAGAAAAGAAATGTAAAAGTTTCCTTCTCAACTATAATCGTGGCTCTTCATCAGTCATCACTCTTCCTGCATTTTGTTCAAGAGGCTCTAATTGTCTGCATTTGGCAGGTTTAACACTTCCTGACAGAGAGGCTATTAAGGGGAAGTATTCTCGCATAACTGTCACAGGCAGGAACAAAGAACCTTCAAACTCAATGTGTGGAAACCACTAACATTCTTAAATGACCCTTTTCATGCATTTTATCCCTTTAAGCTAAAATTTGGAGGGTGCAGGGTCATGGAAAGCAGCAAGGTGTAATAAAACAGTAAACCCTGATTTTTTTTATTTTTTTATTTTTTGTTTTTCGGGGGAGCTTTTTTGCTAGATTTATCTCTTGACTTAAAAACAATTGTTATTTGGAAAAATCTCATTAACAGATGTGACTGGAGTAAAAAGACTTAAAACTGATGTTGCTTTCAGGACTGCTTTGAACTTAACAAGCATCGATTTGTGGAGCAGACTAGCTAATGAAAGGAAATTAAATTTTCTGACAACTTCCCCTGCCAGCCCCCTTATTCTTCATGGGGCTGTTACTAGGTACCGAAGACTTTTAAAGAGGATTTTGTTTTATTATCGGACATAAATGAACCAGGTATGAACATTTCTTATGTATTTTTTTAAAGTTCTGACCTGGGTGCTTTTTAAACGGATTGCCTTGAAAGCTTTAAAAATATCAGGTTTCATTTTAATGTTCATAAGTCAGCCCCCATAAGTTTCAGGCACACTTAGCAGCTGGTGGTTTCCAGACATTACTGCCTTCCATACAAACGTTTCAATGCATGTCATGGAATAGTATAAATATTAGCAAATTTGGATGGAATTTTCAAACTTAACCCATGCCACTGTAATTTAAGCCTTTTTCTTTCATGATTTGTATAATGGAAATTTATTGTTATCAGTAGGAGAAACCAGAATTAACTACTGCAGGAGAAGAGATTTGGTTATTAAAAAGTAAGCAATTAAAGTATTTTTAATTTTTTTTTATTCTCTGAGTTTCCTAGTGTTTTTTTCTCTATCAGACTACAGTGGTCTGAGTCAGCTGAATCAATAGGTGGCATCAACAAAAGGATTTCTCTGATTGTAATTCTACACTAGAGATGTGCAGACTCTTAAATGGAAACAATGATGTGAATCTTCTAATTTCAGATACAGTTTAAAATGATGCATTTAAGGTTTATTCCCTCTCTAGAATGAAAAACTTACAAAAGTGAGATGCTTGTGTTCTTTGGTAGACAAAAAAAAAAGTCTTCAAGTTTTCTGAACCTGAAGTCACTCCCAAACAATAGAGAATCAACTCCCCCTACTGACAACAACCAGGAAGACACAAGAAATACCTGTGAGACAGAAACAAGCTGGCAGTGGACAAACTTTAACGATCTGATTTACGGTCCATTATTGATTGTAAACTTCTAAATTCTAGCATTAAATTCCTACAACTGCAGAAAATCATTTTGTGATCCTGGTTGTGTTTCCTGTCAGCTGATTCCTCGTTGCTTTGAATTTCTCCGTGTACTAATGATGAGGTAGAATTTACATTCCACTTATGGTATTAATTTTACATTCCTCTGGCTGAAAAGGATCAGAAGGTTGTAAAATCAAACATTAAATGAATCAGAGGAGACAGTAGTGCAATATATGACTGCCCTCAGGACACAGTGCAATGGCTGATGGGATTAACGTTGGGTCTCATTTCCTGCTTTTACAGGATGCAGATGAAGCTGTCAGAATTGCAAGGGAAATTGGTAAGTTCTTAAATTAGCTATGGTGGGATTTGTGTGCCTCTTAGCAGACATGGTTGACTAAATTGAATGTGTAATAAGTAATCCCTATAGAACAAATAATGTTGTAATAGTTTTTAACTTCCCTGTTGCCTATAGAACTGGAAGAATCTAGGTATTAATGCCCTGTCTCTTAAATCATCACGTTTTAGCTTTGCAAGCTGGGCTTTACAGAACAAGTGCATCCATGATTTGTGGAATGCATGTAATATGCAGTAATGAGTAGCTCACTAAAGGAGCTATTTCTAAGTATGCCTGCAATTGGTAGTCAGAAGTTAGGCATGGCACATGTCTCTTCATATGGAGGCTGACATCAGTGATGTTATGATCTTCCTCCCTCATTACTGTGTGGACTGCAATTAGTTTGAATATCATCCAGACCACCAGCCTTTCTTCTGTGCTTTCTGGAATAAAGTCACTATGCAGCTTCTAAATATCTTACAGAATGGTGAAAAGAGCAACCAGCAAACTGTCTGGGACTCATCTTGATGAAGGTTAAGTGTAATGTGTTTAATGAGTTTTGGCTTTTATTTACTAATGCTTAATATTAGGGAAAATATTTAACCATATGCTTGAAATTACACATGTTCTTAAATGCTTTCTAGAAGAAGAATCTAATGGAATAAGAGATTTTTCTTGGTGTTTTTTCATTTTCATTTTGAGACAGCAGCCATGAGAAGCTATTTAGGTACCTCACGGGCACATAATTCAAAGGATGTATCTACATTTGAAGCTTCTCTTCACTGATCTAAGTATAAATACATATCAGCCGTGTCAAAAGCTATGGCTGTGCCTTATCTGCCAAGTAGAAATTGGGACTTGCACTGCTGCAGGTGACTTTTCATCACTGTAACACCTTTCCACTTTGAGTTTATGTTGGGGTTCTTACCCTGCACTGGTTAACTGCCCTGAAATCCCTCGGTGTAGGCTTGGCTGGCTTTTAGGCTGACACAATCGAAGTCGGCGTTTCTGTGGGTCAGCCTTTATGTCCTGGTTGTGAAATGAAGTGATTACTGATTACTGTCATGGGAGCAGAAATAAAAGGAAGAGATTATCAACCAAATTGCAATGTTCAAGGGAAAACTGTAAATAAAACTGGTTTTAGTCCTTAAAAAAGGGATACATAGTATTATGACTTTATTTCAGTTCAGTTTCATTTCAATAGTCCTTCTTGCTCTTGTTTTTTAAAGATTTCCTGCAAGTATTTTTAAAGCAGTTTTGATTAATATGAGTCCGAAGACATTCAATGGCTTTCTAGCTACCCTTTAACATGTATTTGTGCTTAATTTTCTTCTGAGTTCTTCTGGTGTTTTGCTGACTGTTTTGCTGTTTTGCCCATCTTCAATATCGGTAGCACTTTGGAGGTCATTATATCAAGGCAGTCTTAAATCTGTAGATATAGTCAATTACAGACACCTGACTGGTGCTTTATCTAGATGGCAAATTCTTAAACTGTTTTGATACAAAAGAGGTTTGTACTATAATGCCATGTAGTGAAGAAAAATATCCTTTCTAGCTTTTTTCCCCACCCATGCTTCTGTCTAATCATGACCACTGATCAGAATAAAAGCCTCAGTCTTTCAACTATACTTTGGTAATTATATATATAAAAAAATAATCATTGTGGGTCAGTGCTTAAAACTCTAAAACATTGTGTAATGTTCCCTTGCTGCCTGTGTCTTTTTCCTGTCTCTCCCTGCTGTGTTCTGCCCAAAGATTCACTAGTAGTGGAGCATGGCATTTCAGGGTTGAGACACTGCCTTTACCTGTTTCAGTGACTATTATTTATGGATACAGATTTGTAAGCATGGGAGTAAAACCTACCTTTTGCCCCTCACTTGAGATGTGCTTTTCCAAGTTGTCAAGAGAGAATGGGACAGATATCAGGCTAAATCAAGAATTAGAAGTAGTGCAGGTACAAATTGCTGTATAGGCTCCTTTCTATAGTTTCTCTTCTCTGTTTGTCTTTGTGAGCTGTTCTCTTGTGATCCGTTCTGTAGTGCTTAATCACATTGGCTCTTTTCCCATGCAGCTTTTAAGTCTGTGAGTTGTACATTAAGAACTGCTGGCTTTCTGATTTCCAAAGCATCAATGAAACTCCAGAAAGTTTTGCTTTTCAGTTTGTTTGAAAGAATTTAACAACTATGAAGCGCAGGCAGTTAAACTAAATGAAAGTCTATACAAAACTGAAGAGGTGAAAAACATGTTTTTGTTGTGTTTCATTTGACATGAGTTTAATTAGTGTTCTCTTTTCAATAATAGATATTGAAAAGAATTGAAAATTGCCACATGCAATACTGCTCAAATTGATATTGCACTATGCATTCTGTGGTCTACTACCGGCAACTTTATAAAAATGGTTAAATTAAAACCATAGTGACAAAGGGTGGGAACTAACAACTGTGAGACACCAGAAGTTTGTTTACTCCTTCTACCATTCAGATTCTCAGAATAGTAACCACCCTGGAAACAAAGCAGTCCCAACTTGATAGTACCTATAGAACTGCAAGTTTGCCTGATGATCTTCAAATTTGGCAGCTTTTTACATTCCTGCCTTCTAGGATCTTTTTAGACCAATCCTTCAGATGTGCCATGAGGATGTAATCCTATAGCACAAGAGTAGTTTTTATTCTTATGTGCAATTTTTATTTCATGTAAGTTGCTATCTAATTTGAGGGCAAGGTGAAGACCTAACACTACTTAAAAATATGCCTGTTTTGTGAGACTCTTTATTGCTGTTGTCGTGGGTCCTTATAAATGCTATTAGAAATTGTTTGCATGCCTCTACCTTCCCACAACTAATCCCACCAATCCATGTGAGCATACTTCAGCCATTTTAATTGCTGCTGAATAATGCAAAAGTGGTTAGGAGAGTGATGAGTAACGCATCCCGATCCCAGCATCCTGTACCCAATACATATGCAAAACCTAAATTCTACAAAGCCTTCCTTGTCTGAGCACACATCAGTCTTTGGTATTGGCCAAAGAACTGCTTAGTTCAGTGCCCCAGAGGACAAGTAGTGTGTAAAAGCATATTTGAGCAAAAGTTCAAGTCCCTGTATTTTCAGGGGGCTGGCTAATTGTCATCCTAACTTATAAAGGTCTGGTGCAAAGAATTTTTCCTTCTCATCATGCGTATCTTTTCAAAACAGACATTACTTTGATCTGTTTTTTTTTAAAACTACATGGTGGCTCTCTGGAATCTTTAACTGCCTTTCATACAAATGTGGTCAACATGCTATCATATACATAAAAGGTGGGGGAAGCAAAGTGTTTTACACTTGGTGAGTGATCCCAGTAACCCATGTATCGTGTCTGATAGTTTAACCATGTGAGTTGTGATATTTGAACTTTTATATTTTACAGCATATTAAAGACTCACCAAGGCTTACTGCCAGCATGCCTATTTTGCTGCTGAAACGAAAGAACAGTAAATTAGGACTAGACTGCTTACAGAGTTAAAATCAGCAAGCCATTCAGAAGTCTGATACTGTTAGACTGAAATTGTTAGCATAATTGATGATGATTTTTTCAAGTACATGTAGCACTGAATAAGATAGATTAGATGATGGAAATTGGCATAGTGAGTTTGCCATAATAAGGCTTAAAGCAATGCTTATTGCAGAATTTCAGACTAGCAGCCTCTTGAGTTGGAGAGAGTCTTCAGCTGGTGATAGGGTTGCCAGAGGTTTAAATTCATAGTGTTACCTGGTTAAATCTCTTTTTTGCATGAAAAATCATACAAGATGTGCTTTTTGCTTTATTTCAAGATAGTCAGTGACTCGTCTGGGAGCTTGGCTGTTGCCAGGAATCTAGCAAAGCATCTACAACATAGATAAATTCTACTTGTGTAGATATTACATATACTGCGTTCCATGAAAATGAGTTGAACTTCACTGTTTGCTGCCTGCAATCTAGTGTTATTTTTGCCTTTTATCTCTGGGATTGTAGAGGCCCTGAAAATACTTAGTGTTGTTCTGGATCAAACTCATTGTTACTCTGTGACTTATCCCATACCCCTCTGTGACCAGCATCTGATATTTCGTAGGAAGACGTTAAGAGGCACGCCAGCAAGCTTATTCACATGGCTTTGTTGCATCTTACCCTTATACCTAGTAACTTAACTAGGCATTACTTTAGACTGTAAAGCATGAAGATTTATAGCCTTTTGGTCATCCCTGCCTAGAGGAACTTGATTTGTGCTCTACTTATGCCTATCTAATACCTTTCTGCATCTTTCAGCCACATGAATGCTCTGTAGCGTGGGGTTCCACAGTCTAATAACATGTTATGTTGGAAACTATTGATTTTTGCTGTTTCTTTGTTAATTTAATGTTCTCTTGTACTGTTGCTGCTTTCCTGCCTTCCAGTCAACACTACTGTTTCTTATGTTTGTATCATGCTTTTTTTTTTTGTGTTCACTTCAGTCTTTTTAAGCAAAAGGTTTTCCAGATCTTACTGGTTTTAATTATCTTCTCCTGAACCTTCTTTCAGTCAAATGGCTTTGGGGAGGAGGTGGTTGTACTGTATCACTGCCACTTGATAAAGCAAGAGTAGCTCTACATTCCAGAAAGAAACTGTAAACATTAGTTACACAGATGATAGCAGACTTGATGATTTCTATTGGGAACCATATTCAAATGTCCCTTTCTGTCCCCAGGACTGATTGGACTCTATTTGCCAGACAATGTCAGCTGGTTGGATAGTTGGCTTAATGTTATGATTTTCATTAAACATATTGGAGACCAAAGGCTTAAAGAATTTTCTGCTATCCTAGAAATGTCAAAAACTTTCTAATCAGATCCTTAACTTTCAAATTTCTGTACATTTATGTAGGAGAAAGGTGAAGTTCACTGATACGAAAAAGAAATTGTTTTAGGAGGTTGCTTTGAATTAAAATGTAGTATTACAAGATAAACAACCATTACTAAATCTGCTTTTAAACTGAATACTTTGTTACTGTACTTGCCTAACTTTCTGAAAACTAGGGTCTTGACTCTTCCCTGTATTAGTGTATCTTGTTCTGAGAGTAAAATGTTGCTAGTTATGCACAATGCTGTCAGATGTATGCTGCTTATTTTTTTTACTACTTGTTTGTGGAAAATCCTTTTATATTATATAAAAAAAAGAATCTGTTTTTTGTGATGCTTACTATTACATAATATCTGAGCAGCACAGCTCTTTTGAGGTGCTCTGTTATTTAAAATGTACCACACAAGAAGTATTGATAAGATAGAGGTTTGCTTATTGACTCTCTTGACTAATGGTTTATGAAGATCTGCTTATTTTTGCTAATAATCTTTTTATTTTTATTATAGCTATAGCTTATTTCAGCAGTAACAAAGGAACAAAATTTTGTTCCTAAAGAAATGTGAGCTTCAAGAGGTCAAATGCCTTTATTCATAAATCACTTTGTTACTTGAGAATAATTAATTCAGTGCTTTTTTTAGTATAAATGAAATGGAGAAGACAACCTTTCTTGGCTTCAGAAATCACTGCACTGACAGCAAAGTCTTGAAAAGAAAAATCTCTCCTCTCCCTCCAAACAAAGTGTTTTAATAAACGAAGTTATTGTCTACTGGCATTATTGGACATGTGGTCAGTTGTCATGTTTCTCTGACCAACTGAACAAAGTTTGAACTTCTGTCTAATTGTTCCCCGCTGTTAGGCTACCCTGTCATGATCAAGGCCTCAGCAGGTGGTGGTGGGAAAGGCATGAGAATCGCCTGGGATGATGAAGAGACCAGGTGAGATGCTGTCCAAAAGCTTGCCTTGATGAATGCTGCAGTTACCAAAGTCCCATTAAGCCACTGTGAGCTGACAGTTGAGCAGATATGAAGTGTTAAACAGAGAAATTGGATATTATTTGGTTTTCTCCCTTTCCTATAATGAGCAGTATACTTAGGAGTTTGTATGTGTCTTCTTTAAAATTAATTTTTGCATAACCCTTACAAAACATGGTCTGTTAATTTGAATAAAAAACCTAACACAACTGCCTTTAGTCCAGTGTTACTGTAAATGTAGACTGTAAATAACATTTTACTGTATGCTGTATGCTTTCAGAATGCCGATGTATTAATTGTCTGTGTGTTAGGTAGAATATTTACTGGCCCTAATTCTCAGACATTAATGCGTGCCATTAGTTCTGTTAAAGTTGATGAGACTGATTATTCATGTGTGGAAACACATACGATGTTTCCAGAATGTGCTCTAATAAATTGCATACTTCTGTGTTTAAAAATATTTGTCTCAGCAAACCGTTGTGCTTTTGACTGTTGGAAACAATGTTTGTTTAAACACGCAGGCATTTTCATGTCTCTTAATGGTTATCTGAATCCTGACCACTTCAAGATGGTTTGTTATTGACTTGAAGTGTTAGAGTCCATTCTCTGCTGATATTCTGGCAGTGAGAAGCTGATTTCAACCTCAATGATTTTCCAATCATATTTTTGCATTCCGTAGTAAATTTTTGTTTGTCAAAACCTAAAAAGTGTAAAAAAGAACAATGAATGGCTAGCAGTTAAATTTTATATTTAAAGAACATGTGAGGTGGCGGATTTTTTGTACTTCGCTAACTCTAGTCCATTTATATTCAAATCTAAATAAGAAAATAAGGTTTTGTGCATTAGAATTAAGATCTAGAATAACTTGATTTCATACAAGGATGCTTTGTTTCCACTGTTTTAGAAACCAAAATTACTGCCTTGATCTTGTTCAGGCAGCAGTTGTGTCTGTTTGACTTGAAAGGAAGGCATTCATTCCTTGTTTTGCTCAGAAAGGAGCAAAGGAGCTCTATTAAAATAACTGTTTAAAAATGGAAAACGATCTAAAATCATGATTGCTATTTGGAGAAAAGTTGTGGTTATTGTTTAGAAAGTCACCTGGTGGAACTGATTGGTATCAACAGAAGTCAGCTTTGTTCTTTTTTGTACATTGTTTACAAAATTAATGTAGGGGTATTACTTTGACCCAGTGATATTTAGTGATACTTGTTTGTGGAAAGCCTTTTAAATGCCATTCAGTTCCTTATTTGTCAGTGATGCTCTTATAATAATCCTTTTGGTTAGTTATGCAAGCCTTGACTTTATGGTTTAATTTTATAAAGTAATATCTAAAGAGTGCTAAGAGAGAAAACACCTAGACTGAGTCCCAGGATGACACTAGTTACTGATCCTCTATCAAGGAGAAATGCTTATTTTAATATTTATGGATAAGCAGCGATGGAGGTAAAATTAAATTGGCAAAGTACTTGTTGCAGAAAGGTAAAATATTAAAAGAGCTGAAGATAGAGACAGATTTACTTTGCATTTACATACAAAATAAAGCATTTGGGTTTCTTTTATAATGTCTTGAAGAAATATTTGTGAGGTTGTAAAAGACTTGTACATGTCTGTTAATTGGGTTATGGAACTAAGATTGTTCTTTTTTGTGTCTGAAGAAGAATACCTGATTGAGTGTTTTGAAGGTGACTCAACTTGTTACTGATGAAACAATGTATCTCATATTTTTAATGGTTGTTGACCTCATGTATTGTCTTGCTGCATTTCGAGTCCATGTCATCCTAAAATAAACTAATTTTCAGCTATTGGCAGACTCCGAGAAGCCAATATCTGGTTGGCCTTTTGGTTCATAGGTGCAAGACCAGTGTGAAGAATTGTTGATAATATTTTGATTTGCAAATTTATTTGCCTTTGTCATGTGGGATTAATTCCAAATGCTATCTGGGGGGGGGTGGGTGGGGGAAAGCCTTATAT
>VZRW01003889.1:182635-303941 GCA_013398125.1 Aegotheles bennettii | reverse complement strand
TCTCTCTCCCCCCCCCCCCCCCCCCCCCCGGGCTGTTATCTCAACTTCTGTAACTTTTTCGAGATACTGAAATCTTTTATGCTTAGTGAGTATCTGTTTTGAAAGCTTTTGGCAGGGCAGCTTCTAGGAACAGATATTTAGAGAGAAGAAATTTTTACCTTTTAACTTGTAATAACAGGAAAATGTATGTTGTCCTGTTACTTAAATTCTTTCTTGGTGTTTATGCCAGTTTTACAAACTTAAGTCAAAAATCTGCTCTCAAATTCCAACAACCCCTTACAATTTTTCTTCTGTGGTCCAATGGTACCACACTGTGTTTAATTCCACTGTTGCACAGTTGTTACTCTTCATTGGGATGGTACAACAGGTTATGTGGGAGAACTACCAGCATTTTTTTTTTGTAGTCTGTGATAATTTTCTGCAGTTTCACACATTCCTTCAGAAACATCTGCTGAAGTTTTAATTTTTTTTCCTGAGTTAATCTCCCAGTGGATCTGAAGGAATGGGCAGTGGAACTGGAAGAAATTAAAGTGGAATAATATGTAACAAAGCATTCTGAATCCCCCAACTTCTGAGGAAATCTGGAGTGTGCAGTATGAGAGGACAATACTTTAAAAGCTGAACAGCCTTCCCTGTGCTAAGCCTGTACATCGAGTTTTATTACCTTCCCAAAGCAGTGCATTTGGCTTGCAAAAATAGAAGTGTCTGGGTTTGGCATCCTTGGTATGTCCTGCACAGGCATGTTCTGTAGAAGTGTTCAGGTAAGGGCAAGGAATCAACTGTGTGAGTGAAGAACAATGTTTCCTAAAACCTGGGGTTTTAATTTTTTTCTTTTTTTTCTTTTCCTTTAAACAAATTTCCATGCCAGCTACATCTGTAAACATACATAAAATGCTGTGAATAGATAATTTTAATGTTTTTTTTTTAAAAAAATTGGAGTCAAGCTGAAGCTATGGATATTGATTTTGTGTGTAGAACTACATTTGAGCATGTGTTGGTTACTTAACCTACTTGTCCAAAGGTCTTTTCCAGCCAAAACAATTCTATGTTTCAAGGTCTTGGAGACTTTTGAGTTGCTTAAAGAAAGGATCTGTCAGCTTGAGCAGGTGAACTGATAAGAAATTTGCACTGCTGTATTGCCCTTACTGGCCTCTTTCTTGATCCAGCACTCCCTCTTTCCCTTTTCTAAGAAGAGATCCATATATTTGATCTGCCCTTTCATAAAAATGGCAAGCCTGTCCTGCTGCCTGTCTTAAAGATTGACTAGCTGTTCATTGTGGCACTGCAGGTCTCTGTTCTGTCCCACTGTCAGCTATTCTAAGGATGTTGTAGTTCTGTGTCTGCATTCAGGCTCCAGCTCCTGTTTGTTTCCTTGGCCACATGCCTTTATGTACAGCTGCTTGCGGTGGGACCTCTTCATTATATTTTTTTTCTCCCTTGATGTCTTCAGGCTTTGACTAGTGCAGCTCCTACCAATGTTAACTGACCCTGTCCCCGAGGAGAGGCAGTGGTGCCCCCTGCCTGCCTTAGGCATGGGCTGTGGTGGCCTTTCAGCCCTCCTGCTTCAAGCCCAACTCAGGTCAAGGTATCTGATGTGCGATGGGTACTTTTGCAGCTGGGCTGTGGAGTCACTGTGTGTACTCCGTGGTGCCATACTGTTAGCAGTGCTCCAACTTACCAGCTCCATGGCAGTGTGTGTCTCCAGGTGGCTGACCTGGACTGTGAGTCATCCTTGCCCCTTTTCATCATGAACCAGTCTATCAATCTGTGAGTTGGGAAACAGCTAGCAGAAGCTAATGGAAGCACCTAAAAGCCGTGAATCTGTATGGGGGGAAGGGGAAGAAAACCGCCACTAAAAGTTACTTAGAACCTAAAAAAAAGCTTAACTCAACAGAAAATCTTGTCTGAATAAATAAATAACTTGCAACCAAAATGCCAACCCCTCCAACCCTGGTGTCAAAACTGTCTGCCACCAGCTCCTCCTTATTGAGAAACTACCAAAAGTATCTTCTGCCAAAGCCCCTCTCAGCCGCTGCCGTTTGCTGAGCGTACCAGCTCAGCTGGTGTCCTTGTAGCATGGGTCTTCCAGTAGTGCCTAATGGACACTCTGTCCTCCCCGTTCCCTGCCTCTGGGTCTAGTGCAGACAGCTGGCACTGGAAGACTGTGAAGATTGCTGTGTTAGTAGGCAGTTAGTGTTGGAGTATGAGTCTGCACAGAGACCCTGCTCAGGAATCCTCTGACCAGAGTACCTCTTTACTTTGAGTCATAGCGTAGAGATATCAACAGTGATCTTCATACAGGTGAGGTACATCAGCCTGAATGATTGTGTCTTGTCAAACATCAGGGCTTGGTTAGGCTGCAGACAGCATATTGCTTGTATGGTAAACTGTACATGTGCCCAAACTGGGGCAGTAAACTCAGGTTTCCCTGTCCCAAGTTCCCCATAGCCTCTCATCTGACATCAGCATGAGAAGGAAAGTTTTGGACTTGGTCACATATATCAGTGCAGTTATGCTGTGTGGGGAGCACATTCCTTGTAGTGAGGCTCTGTAGGGCTTACTGCTTGGTGAAAGGCTAACATTCCAAATGCACATTCTCTTTTAGCCTAAACAACTTTTTAAAAATTTTAAATATTCATAAAGAGACTCAAACTCATCTCCATTTGGTTATTATGATCTCCTTAAAGAAGGTGAAGTGTATTTATGGTAATTTTTATCACTGAACGAATGCAACTGCACAGATTTGTAAGGTATAAACAAGGTCAGGGTACCTGAGATAGTCATTCCTGTTATATCCAATTCAAAAAGATTTACAGATGTATGGATTAGATAATTAGGCACCTGACTTTTTTTTAACAGGTATTGCAGTTTAGATTTCTAATTAGCACGTACTTCAGTGAAGGAAAAATAGTCAATTGTACACAAAACTGTGTGATAGAATGTTTATAAAAGGAAACAGCCTTTGATATAGGAGTTAAAATAGCTCTAAATCTGTTTCAGTAAGCTCAAAACATTGTGGCTTTTTGTTACCTCATTTTGTTTTTTTGGACAGATGAGTTACTGTACAGAACAACAATTTTTGTCCCTTTTTATTAAGTAATTCAATATATTGAAGGTAAATATTAATTTAGGAAAGATTGTACATTGAGTATACTCTTTCAAAATTATGGTATATATTTCACAATATTGAAAAAAGGTGAAGAAATAACCTTTAAATATACACATCTCTATACTGTAAATTTATGTATCTCACAGTTGTGTTGTCTGGGTTTTGTTTGTGGAATTGCAAGAGGTGGAAAACATGGAAACTTCAACTCAGTTGTGCCATAGTTCTTACTCGGGACACAAATATCAGGGCTGCTGCATTTCAGTAGTTAGTTCCACAGAAATTTGCCTGAAACTTTCCATATATATCGACATAAATGGGACTACTAAGGCTGTAGAAAACTTCTGTGGAGTCTTTGGGTCCCTTCATTATGGTACATTTCACCCTGAGAAACCTGTACATGAAGCAGTTTTTCAGCAGTTATGCCCCATAGGTGTAGTCTTTCTGCCATGAAAAATAAAGTCAATAGTATCTTACAGTTTTTGTTTGAGTAGTTACACACGTGAAAGAGAAAACAGAGGAAAGTATGCAGAAAGCACAATATAACAATGTACTTCAATGTAGGGAAAAACTAGTATGCTATGATCTATAAAGCGAAGTACTGCATCTTTGAGTTGTGTGTTCAGTGATTGAATTTACAAGGTCTGCAACATTATATCTGCAGTTCTTTCATCTAACTAATGTGCAGCTGACCTCTGGTATTCTTGAGTATGAAAAGGGCTGTGTACCTTAAATAATAGTGAGTTTCACCTTTGCTTCTATATAACAAGTACTTTGTAATTAATGGTTTTAAAAATTTGATTATTTTATGACTTTTACAGAAGAAAATGGCGACAAAGAAAATTCACACAAGTAATCAACGTAAATGCCCAGACTTTTAAAACAATCTGAAATTCTTTGTGCTTTGAGAATGTAATTTTTTTTTGTCTTCGTAAGTAAAGAAAGAATAAAGGGATACTCATTAAAGAATCAAATGCAAATGGTAAAACTTGGCTTTTGGATGTGTGTGTTGATAGATGAAAACTTCCAGATGACCGGAATGAATAAATGTTCCTTCTCCTTGTATACTTCAGAATGCAACTTAAATTTTAAAATATAGATTATTATTTTTTTTTTCATTATTTAAGGGAAGGCTTTAGGTTTTCATCTCAAGAAGCTGCCTCAAGTTTTGGTGATGATCGGTTACTGATAGAAAAATTCATTGATAACCCTCGTCACATAGAAATCCAGGTTTGTATTATTATTATTACTACTTAGTTAATAAGACTTGAACTCCTAAACTAATAAGAGTTCAAAACATTTCAAACACTCTGCTAAAAAAGCCGTGGAGTCTTGTATTTTCCTGTGTCTTGGGCTGTTGCTGAAACTACATGGCTATCATGCACAATACAGCCTTCCTGTTTTTATTCTCTAGCCTTTCTTTAGCAGGAAGACAATGAACCATGCTCAATTTGTTGTTGTGGGGGGGGGAAGGTTGTAGGCATCTGTCCTGAGGGCTGGAGCTTGAACTCTGGATCCTGATTGCAGTGCTTGTGTGCAGCAGAGGATGTAGGAGTTCAAGCACTCCCATGCTTAACATTTTTCTTGTAGGCTTTAGGTGGTTTTGTCAGTTGGATTCTGGTCTGAAGTATCTAACGCTTCCTGGGAACTCGGGAGGATTTAGGTCCCATTTTGGGCAGTTTGTGGGTCAAAATTGGGTGTGTTTTCCTTAACTTCTGCACTGTGACTACTTATTTCCTTTATTGGATCTAGTGTTAAACCAGATGTGCTAATAATAATAATAATAACAACAAGACTTATTTGTTTTGGACAGAGTCTTTAACAAAATTATGATTTAAAAATTTGTGATATGTTTGATCTTATGCAGGCAACTAAATTGGGTTTGTCAATACCCTTGAAATAATCTGCGCTGACAAGAAATCTGTATGGAGTATGTCAGTTTCCCAAACAGAAATTTCATTTATTTCTGTCTGAAACATAAACTCTTTCTAAGTTGCGGCATGTTTTCTTTTACATTGAGAGCCTGAAGTATTTTAACAGTCGCTCAATAACTGAATGAACCAACAACAATAGATTTGATAGTGCGGAATGACTTGAGAGAGAAATATGTAATGTTTTTTACTCTGCCAGATATGTGCCCACTCAAACCTGATACTTCCTATGTTTTTATTTATTTTAGATTTCCATATAAAACTGGTCTGTGTACAGGCTAAATTGTTGCATATGTGAAATGAAGAAACAGTCTCTAAATATGAAATTTAGAAGCCATCCTATTCTCTTTTGAAGGGTCATGGAAAGTCATATAGTGAACTTTAGTTTCAGCATTGATCTTCGTTTACAAAAGGAGTCAGATTGCTAGAGCATCTTCATATATTCTCTTGCCATGGCTAATAATTTTTGGCTGCCTATCTTTTTTTTTTTTTTAATACTGATCAGTACACCTTAATGGTCTATTCCTTTTGGTTCTCACAGATTTGAGAGCTTCAACTGCTTCTTGCTGACTATCTGATGGCTAGAGTTAGATGAGATTGATTCCTCTGTACTTTCATGAGTTGGGGCCAGATTTTACACTGTCTTAATTCCTTTAAGTTTAAAAAAGATTACCTCAAAAAAATGAGGCAGTACTGTATTTAAGAACAGTGGGATAATTTCACGTAGATTAAATAAAATAGCTTTGCCATTAAGAACTTATAATTTTATTTGTAATAAGTGTATGATGAATGTTGTTTTCCTTAGACAAACACTTTGATGATACCTTTTAACAATATCATAGCATATCATTTTAACTTTATGTTCTAATCAGCTTTAGGACGTTGACCTTGGTTAATTTTCAAACTGCTAAATATACAAACAATTTGAGACCAGATGCCAAATATTTATTAATTTAGCAGTAACTTTTAAATAGAACTTTTTTTTTAACATTCTCATATAGCTCCAAAGCAGTGGTACTTAAAATTGTTAAATAAGGGGTTTCCTGTGTCTAGGTATAAAACAATCACTTTGTAAAACATGAGAAAATACTAAAACAATTAACAGGAAAATAGAGTCCAAATAGACTTTATGCTTGAACTGATTTGAAGTCCTGTTCTTCTGAAATATCTGATATAAAGGACCTGAGTTTAAAGTAAGAGTTCATGGAATGTCTAACTACTTGGCTTAATAGCAATCCTAAACCAGGAAATAGAATTCAGCTGGATCATGTAGGAGAGATGGCAATACATTATATGTAATTATTCTGGTATATAGATGTGCATAGCATATACTAATGTCATAATCATCTAATCCCACAAACCAGGACATTTTCTTTTAGGAATACTTAGATATCTAGAAAAAAAGCTGTAGTTGTGACTTGCATTTTTATTGAGATGTGTACTGGAATCTCATTTCATCTCAGAGATGGTGATTTCAACATTCTGTAGACGTCTTCTGAAATATAATTGTTTTATGCAGTATCTTCTTTAGTTTCTGATAATGAACACAGTGGACCCAAAATGAAAGTAAATGCTTAACACTAGATGTTGTTTGCCTTATTCTATTTATAATTGTGTTTTTATAGTGCATATTCATGCATATCTCTTTTTGAGCCATATTAGCTGATAATGGAAAAATATTTATTTTAAGATCCAGGTTGTAGAAATTAAGTAGGATACAAGAAATGTCCTGAAGTGAAAGAAAATATTTACTATTTGGCTTAAATATTTTATTATCCCCTTCAGGAAAATACAGAGAGAGAGAGAAGACAAGCACAGGAACTAATTTTTATTGAAATATTCCAAGACTTTTGGGTTTGTTTGTTTTGGTGAGGCTGAATTCTGTGGAAAGTTAAAGGATTTGTAGAAATGAAACAGAAGTGCTCACATTGAATCACTCTACTTACAGGACAGTGATTTTCCCATTTGAGTACCATGCTATACCCTAGAGGTACTGTTTTTAATAATAAAGAAAAAAACCATTTAGTCCTCTCAAATTAGTTTCTGTAGAGACTTTTAATTCTGGATTGGATGAGTTAGGACTTGGGTAGGAAATTGCTTTAGACATTACTGGTTTTGTTTTGTGATTTTTGGTGCTAAACCTCCCCTGGGACAGGGAAGAGCGTTCTGGGACATGTTGTAGTTTAGGAACTCCCAAATGGATCTTGTAGAACACTTTGGAGTGGATTTTTTTCTTAGAATGCTCCATAAACTTATGGGACCGCAACAGAATTTCTGAGGAAAAGATACGCCTGATCCTACAGGGTGCTGAGCTCTCTGGATCTGGTGCTGCACAGTGCACACGAGTTGTCTTCATGAGATCAGTGCCTCGTTTGCAGTCACATCTACTCAGATTATTCACGCATCAGCAGACATCGGTGTCATAGATGCAGGAATTCATCTTGCTTAGTGCCATACTCGCTCTGTGATGCTAAAAGGAATAATAAATAATACAGATTCGTTGTCACAAATGTGAGTAGATATGGTTGAGTTCACGCAGTTTGAGAAAGATTGTCTCCTTTTTTTATCTTGTCAGTTTTCAGTGTAGAACTGCACTATTAAAGAATGAAGCATGAATATTGGCACAGGTTCCCACAGATCAGAGCAGGAAGATAGATGGAAAAAAATGGATTAGAGGGAAAATTTTATAAGGAAGAAAGGGAGCAGGTGTGGACTGCAATGAAATAAAATTGTTCCAAGAATAAGTGTAGAGTGTAACATCATAAGACTGGATGCCGTCTACTTGAATCCTCAAATCCAGTATCCTGCTATTGTAAATGGCTGCAACATACAGTCAGTTTCATAAGGGGGTAGAGTTCCTTTTCTTACCTTTCCTTCCAGTTTGAAGTTGCAGAATCAATTGATAATTCTGTTATGCTAAACTTGTGTTTTTTCTAATGAGTAATTTAGTTAGTTGGATCTAGGTACTTGACTCTGGTTAATTCTTCCATGAACTGAAGCTGCAGCCCAGAACTGTAGTTGACATCTGATTTTCAAGAAATTCCTTGAAACTACTGCTTTAATTTCAATTGAAAGTTCTGAGGAAATAGCAAATTTTATTCTCCTTAATAAAAGATTGCGAAGTTTTGGAGCACTTGTTCTTCATTAAAGATAGAGTGTTGTGGTTTCCCTACTAAGGAAGCTCCATTAGCCACTGTTTTCTGAAAACTTTTGTGTGTAATTCAGAAGCAAAATTTGTCACCCTTTTGAGATTTTTCTCTCCTTTGTTGACACAAGACACTGCTGAACAATATGCTTCTGAGCACTTTCATTATGCAATACAGTTTTTAATGCTTGAAAGTATAGTTTTAATCTTATTTCAGTATTTTGATTTCTTATTTCTGAACTTTAGGGAGCTTCTCACAAATCTTGAAGTGAGTACTTTTTTGCTATGTATAGACTCTATATAGAGGCTTTAAAATAATTCTTTTCAGAATTTGAAGCAGTATTCAATTAGTATACAATTGGTTTTCTACACTGGCATTTTTCCCCAGTCTTGATTTCTAGATTGGAAAAAAAAATATTAAACTAATGGAAAGCTAAATAATAGTATAATGTCAAAAGGTCATGTGCATACATCTGTTTGTTAATAGCAGTATGTTGTTATTTCAGATTTTGGCAGATAAACATGGTAATGCCTTGTGGTTGAATGAAAGAGAGTGCTCCATTCAAAGGAGAAACCAAAAAGTTGTGGAGGAAGCACCAAGGTATGTATACTTGATGCAGCCTCATAGTTACAGAAAGCGCTTTTGGAAAGCTGTGGATTTTCTTTATTGTGCAAATGCAAGCAAATTTTATTCTATTAAAAACTACAAAGAAAATAAATGTTTAAGTCGGTCATTTGACTGTAATGCAATTTTGATGTGGCACTTGCAGGTGTTTTGATCTTGCTTCATGATGTCTTTCTGTAAGAAGAAAACAGGTGTTGTGTTACTAATTTTTTTCATGATCTTATACAAAATGGATTTGGATCTTGCCAATCAAATATATGTAGTATATGAGGTGACTTTCTTAATGTATCTGAGATATTTTTCCTTTTCTTTGCCATTCAACTGTGAGATTTGAGAGTAAAATGAAGTATGGAATAAGAATTCATTTTACTACAGATACAGATATTTGACTATGTTATAGTAACTGTGAGAGGGCCAGATAATACTGTTTATTTCTGTTTGAAATGGAATATGAAGTATTAAATGCTCTGTGCCACTTTTAGTACCATTCGTGGTAGTGAACTATAGATGTAGGTGTCCTGTAACACAAAAGTGCTAAATTATCTTAATCCCACTGATTTCAAATGGAGCTGAAATACGTTGCTGCTGTGCAAGGTATGGTCTTGCTGTGTTTTCTGTTGCATGGCATTCATCAGTGAATATGTGTAGAAAAAGGGCAGAAGGAAGTTCTGATTTCAGAAAACCAGATGTAGGTATATCACTGCCTGTGGGAGTTCCCAGTGTAATCTATTCACAACCTGGGATGGATTTGGTATTGTTTTATAGTACAGAATTATATGATGCAACAATTTAGGATGTGAGGAAAAGCACATCATTCAAATGGTTTATTTAGAAGCCCATATGGAGAAAAAAGGCCCAGGAGCTTACCAGAAAATCCATTGATCCTTTAGTATCAATCTAAGGTAAATGGATCAATGGAAAGTAAATATACAAGAGTCTTAGCTGACTTCCTATTCAATAACGGGAGCTCAAAAGAGGGCTCTTAAACTTCACTTTGGTGAGAACAGATGTCCTATCTAACTGTTTCAGAACCTGTTGGAAGCTTTTTAAAGCAGTTTTAACTTTTGCCTCATCACTTGGGTGACAGAATGTACAGCTGTTCAGAGGCACTTGGTTATCTGTACTGTTTGATTCCCAAAGTTAAGATTGAGTCTAGCCTAAACACTGCCAAGTCCAACACTAAACAATGTCCCTAAGCACCACATCTACACATCTTTTAATTACCTCCAGGGATGGTGACTCCACCACTTCCCCGGGCAGCCTGTGCCAGTGCTTGATAACCCTTTCAGTGAAGAAATTTCTCCTAATATCCAATCTAAACCTCCGCTGACACAGCTTGAGGCCATTTCCTCTTGCTCTATCACTTGTTACTTGGCCAAAGAGTTCAACACCCACCTTGCTACAACCTCCTTTCAGGTAACTGTAGAGAGCGATAAGGTCTCCTCATCCTCCTTTTCTTGAGGTTAAACAACCCCAGTTCCCTTAGCTGCTCCTCGTAAGACCTGTGCTCCAGACCCTATGCCAGCTTCATTGCCCTTCTTTGGACACACTCCAGTACCTCAATGTCTTCTTTTGTAGAGAGGGGCCCAAAATGAAACACAGTACTTGACCTGCGATCTTGAACTATTGTATCTCAAAATACTGAGCTTCAGGACACTGGGTGTTAAACCTTCTCTCTACATTTTCAGCCCTTTCCTGGACAAGTAATGATGGAACAGCACAATGCCATTGTATTCTGTAGTAGCATGCAAGATCCATATTAGCATCCACAGTGAGCAAGTCCCTAGAACTTGTTAGCTGCCTGCTTATTCTCCTTTGTTGTCTTTACTTTCCTCCAGTGATTCCAGTCCTTTGGGTTAAACCTTAGCATCCAAGACCTTCAGAATAAGGTGATTCTTAGTACAGTCTCTCAACAATTTTCCAAAATTTCCCTGAGTTTCATCTCAGGCAGGAAATAATTTGTTTATTATTTTTTTTTCTTCCTAGCTGCATACATTCAGAGTTGAGATTGCCTTATTTGTTCTAGATGTCAGTTTTGTGGTGTCTTTTTAAATTTAAAGATGTTCTTTCAGTTTCAGTTCAACGAAAATGTTTCTTTCTATTTCTTCCTGTGACAAAGATCTAAGAGGCAGGAAATTTAAAAGAGAGGCAATTTTACCAGTAAGTGTCTGCATTGGAACGCAAGTGAAACAGTTAAACTATTTTTGTGAACTTTTTTGCATGCTCCATTGTTAGCTTCTCTCAGGAATGTTTCTGTCCTTGGAAGGCAACAACTTTCTCCAAGCACTAAGCTCTTTCTGAAAGATCTAGTACAATGCCAAGTGCTTTAGGATCAAATTCCAGATTAACTGCCAGGTGCTGGTTGAAGCCACTGGCAATTTTAATGAATGCATATAGGCAAGAACTTAGCAGAAATGTATGTTATTGAACTAGACTCCATGTACAAGTTCTTCTGAGGATTATGCTGTGTGTATGTATATCATACTCCACATTTCCTATCGCTCCATCTAGAAATCCTTGAAGGATTTGGGGTTAATAGATACAGTGAGCCTGTTCTGTTTGTGACTGAGTACATGATTCATAGGTGGGCACAGTTTAGATGTGGGGGCAAAACTGTGTTCTCAAATACTTTAGGATATTCATGCCTGCAGTGTGGTAGTACATAATAGATACTACAAAGGAGAATGGTTTTTGTAGGTAAGTAACTTTTTAAAAAACCCAGTATGCCTAACTATTTCCCAAGAGTAGGTAAGCTGACCTTGATATTTAGAAAATGAAGGTCCTATTCTCTTCCAGTGTAGTGGTATCTTCAGAGGAAGAGTGAATGTTAATGGTGTTTGGGGTTGGTTTTGCCTTTTTTTTTGTCTAAGCTGAGCAGTGAATTTCCACGAGCAGTGAATTTCCACTAACAGTGTAACTGTCTGTACTTTTCAAAATCTCAACCTTATCTGTGAGTGAAGGTGATGGAGATATTTTGGGAAACATTATCTGATGAACTAGAAGTGGAGAGGTAACATCTTGCCCATGTGGTCATCTCTCTGGATGTAGAAACAATGGAACAAAACAACTGTATTGACTTTGATCAACTTTGCAATAGCTTGAAGAAGGGTTTATCAGTGAAATGTCAGGTTTGATCTTATTTTTCCTTTTTGCTGCTTTTATCTTGCGAATCCTTTTTATTTTGCTGCCTTCATGCTGCCATAGGAGCTATTTGGTTGAAAGAATTACAGATATATGTGTGAGAAAAAGATTTGAAGTCGGGTTCAAAATACTGTGTTTTCAAGTGATGCCTAATTAGATTGGAAAGAGTTGTTTCAGTTGTAAAAAGCGAGTTGTTAAAGAAGGGAGAATTGATGTATACGAAAGGTAAAGTAGCAGAGGGGAATAGGAAAACTTTGGTTAATTAACCTAGCTGATTGCAGGGATGATCCAATCATTTTAGAGCATAAAGCTTAACCATGTGACCGAGATCAAGTTTAGCAGTGTGACACCTCTGTTCCATTCTTTGGCTACAGCAGGAGGTGAACCAGAGAGATCTCAGACCTACATTTAACAAACATAGGGAAGTCACCACTGTAATAAGGGGGAGTAACTGTCTTTCATCCGTATGAGAAGTAATAGTGGTTATTCTACAAATAGAGTATGAAGCAGATACTGAAAAGGTTCTGTTCTTCATAAGCCACTCATTGACTTTTCATGATCAAAGCCCTGAAGAAACCCGAAACTGAATTATAGATTGTTGATTTTGTGTAATGTATTATCCTCTTGTATGAGAGTTTCATAATGTTTCTTATTTTGATTCATTACCAGTACCTATTTTTGATAGGTATGACAGTTTTGCACATCTTCTGTTTTTTCCTTTGGTCTGGTGTAGGATCTGATAGCTTTCTTGGGATCAGACTTGACTTCCTTTTCCTGTTGATCCTGTTGTTTCCTAGGAAAGAATTTTTTCATAAATTCTGAAAATGCCTGCCTTATGGTCCATCAGAATCTGCCTGTGTGGGCACTGGAAAGACAGAGGTGCTAAGTAGCACTTTTCCCATGAAGAAGAGGATTCAGTTGTCTTGAAGTTTGCCTAGATATTTCATCGCTTGTGTGTCATGTCAAATATGGTTTGTTGAGGCAGAAGTCTCTAGCTTTTCTGTGAGTTCAGGTCTCGGTGAAGAACCCCGTAGTAAATTCTGAAAGGTAACTCCTGACCAAGCACTGGCTTCTGTCTGAGTGCAGTCCTGGGCCCCAGGTGGAGCTTCACTGATTTTGATGGGAGCAGTTCAGATACGTGGAGATGCCTGATTGCTCCTTTGCAGAATGAGGACACTTCAAGAAACAAATCACATTAGGTATTTTGATTTTAAACAGTAACTTAGAGGTAAGGTAGAAATGACTTTCTATTCCCTTAAAAAAGTACTTTTGAATGGATAGCTGAGTTATGTGCCTAATGTAAGTCACTACAGAAATATAAGAAGCATATTTATAAGCTCATGTAAGATGAACAGCTACATGTTGTCTTTCATTGAAGGTCAGTGTATCTGAGTTAGGGGCAACTGGTTTCACAGCTTTGGTGGAAAGCCGAAGAAATTTCTCTATCTGTGAATTAACAACTTGCACAGGTTAGTCTAAATTTGAATTTGCAGTTCAGAGGAGAAGAATAAGCAAAATATGTACCTTCCTGAGTCTTCTGATTCATTGGACCACTGGAAGTGGCATATTGCTCTTGTATTCTGACATTTGTATTTCCTTTGGGTGGATTTCTTTAGTTACAGGTTTTTTTGCAAATAGATAGGCCTTCTAAAATACAATGGATTTGTATGTATTTATTTTTGTTTAACTTGCATTCTACAGATGTCAGTGTTCTAAAGAAACTTGTGTTCTGTTATTTTATATTTTAGAGAATATTGTTGTTTATCCTGAATTTCCTGGACATTAGCAGTAATTGGGAAGCGTGCAGTATATCTGTTTAGGAGCAATATAAATGTCGAGGCTGTCAACTGTACACCTTTATGTGCTTTCATAACTTAAATAATGCTGTCCTTTTTTGGTGGTAGCTTAAACAGAGATTGAAATGATTTCATTATTATTCTTTTTATTATTCTTTATTATTATTTTAACTAAAGAAAGGCATTGTTTCTATATTGTAGTACTTTTCTAGACTCTGAAACTCGAAGAGCAATGGGAGAGCAAGCAGTAGCTCTTGCCAAAGCAGTGAAATATTCCTCTGCTGGAACAGTAGAATTCCTTGTGGACTCCAGAAAGAATTTCTACTTCTTGGAAATGAATACTAGACTTCAGGTAAGAAAAACAGCTCTACAGATTCAGAAAAGTGTTATTTTAAAAAACAGAATATAACCTCCTTCCGTAGTTAGGCGTCTGCTCCTGCAAAGACTTACACATAACTAACTTGACGCATGTGAGCACTTCCCATTGAAATGAAAAGATCTACTTGCTTAAATAAGCCTGTGTGTATAAGACTTTGCAGCAGTGAGCCCTTGCACAGCACTCAAGTAAGTGTTCGGTGCTTTTGCTCTTTGTTACACTTGACCTAAAGACCTTGCAAGAGGTCACTGTTAAGTGCCACTGTGAGTTCACAGTAAGTGGCTAGCCACTGTGCTCTGATGCTTTTCCCCACTGGTCCCTGAAGTTTCTTTTCTATTTTTTATACTTTGATTGCTTGCTGAGTTTCTCTAGGAGGGTGATTAATACTATATGTGTGTGTCAGCAATAAAAACACTAGCAATATGCATATGATTGAAATTGTGACTGGAACGCAGCTGTGTAAAAAGTATGTTGACATGGTGTAGGATTTTTGTAACAACTCATAGTCAGTAGTAGATGTTACAATGTACACTGCAAATGAATGGACAGTGCTTTATGGAAAACTCCCTCTACCTCTTATTTGACTGTTATAATGCATTTCTGGTCATAATCTAAGAAAACAGCCTTGTTACTTAATGTCTGGATATCATTCTCAAAGATTCTCAAGAGTTCAACCTGTAAGCATGTGAAAGTCCATCATCTTTATCCTCCTTTTCTTGCTTTGTTAAGTAATGCCAGAAGGACTGGAATGTGGAATCAAGCAATAGAGTGATTAACTGCTTATTCTGCTTTAGCTACGTTCTGTTAGGGCTGTGCCATGCCTGCTGCTTATATGTGTGAGCAGTGATAGAGCATAAAGAGATCCTTGTAATTCTGACATCTTTGTGTAATGGCTAGGGAAAATTTGTGCTTTGGGTAAAGAAGTAAGAGACGATTTAGGATACGAAGGGGGAGTGAGAGGGTATTTGCAATCTTCCCCTGTGGCAGGGGAAGACTGCTGGTAAAATTTGCCTTGTGGGGCAGCAGTGGTTTTGGGATTAGTCATGACAGTTAGACCTTGCATGGTTTTGCCTAGGCACTGTCTGGTCTACCTTAGATTCAGTTAGAGAGGGTGGTGGTTAGTGGCAACATATAGTTCATTAAAATATTATGAAGAATTTCTGTCTCTTTGGTCATATTCTTTACTCTTTTACTAATCATGACACTTTTGAGAAAACATTTTTTAGTGACTCTATGTTCTTGTTTACATAGAAGAAAATTAATTTACGGTTTTCTGCATAACTCACCAGAATTTCAAAATAATTTCCTTGCTATAGTATATTATTATAGAAGGGAGGTGGTTAGTAGGTCGAGAGAGGTTCTCCTCCCCCTCTATTCTGCCTTGGTGAGGCCACATCTGGAGTATTGTGTCCAGTTCTGGGCCCCACAGTTCAGGAAGGACATGGAACTGCTTGAGAGAGTCCAGCGCAGAGCCACAAAGATGATTAAGGGAGTGGAACATCTCCCTTATGAGGAAAGGCTGAGGGAGCTGGGTCTCTTTAGCTTGGAGAAAAGGAGACTGAGGGGTGACCTCATCCATGTTTACAAATATGTAAAAGGTGAGTGTCAGGACGATGGAGCCAAGCTTTTTGCAGTGACGTCCAATGACAGGACAAGGGGCAATGGATGCAAACTGGAGCACAGGAGGTTCCATGTGAATATCAGGAGAAACTTTTTCACTGTGCGAGTGACAGAGCACTGGAACAGGCTGCCCATAGAGGTTGTGGAGTCTCCTTCACTGGAGACATTCAAAACCTGCCTGGATGCGTTCCTGTGTGATGTACTGTAGGTGACCCTGCTCTGGCAGGGGGGTTGGACTAGATGATCTTTCGAGGTCCCTTCCAACCCCTAGAATTCTGTGATTCTGTGATTATCCATCATTTCCTAAATGGAATTAGCAATGGAGTATCCTTGGAGTTGATTCTCTTCAAGGTTTGTTTTTAAGATGTCATCTTTGCTGTCTTGTGGTATCTTCCCCCTGCAATGCATAGTGGTAATTGTTTGAAATCCCAAACACCAAAATTGCGTAATTGTAGAGGTGTCCACATACGCAGTAAGAAAACTTCCACAATTCCATCTTTAAGGACTTTAAAGACTCATTTTGAAATACAGCCTAAGCAGTTTGACAATCCCCTATAACAGCAGACTCATTCTTTGTGACTCTTAAAGAAATTTACTAATCTTAAATTACGAACTTGTGTAGATATTCTCTGATTCCTGCATCCTGACTGTGTTTTGTCTCTAATTGACATTTCAGCTTGAGGCTGGAGAGTAGTAATTTTCTCTGTTTCTACCCTAGGCTTACCCAATTGATCTGTCGCTTCTCCCGAATCTCAATCTTTACTTTCTGTTCAGCTAACAGTTTTGCAATTAATATCTTGTTCTTACACCCTTCTGTTAAGAGCCAAACATAGAAACTCTAATGGAGCTTGTCCAGATTTAATTTCAGAACCAGGAGAGTCTCTGTATGTTCCTGTATTGCTTCAACCTTTTCCTTTTGCATCTCCTAACTGTGAACGGTGTCTAACAGGCTTGCTTGCTGTTTTTGCTTGAACACTCTACAGCTGGAAGAATGCAGCCTTTTAACTTTAGATACACACTTCAGAATATACTTGCATAAAGCTAACTAAACTGTGTCCAACACCTTGCCCTGTCAGATATCTTCCAGTATTTTTTGTAAATTATTTTGCAGTAATTGAGAGATGTATTGTTATTTGGCTATCTTTTTGGGGAACTCTTTGGGAATATACCTTTTCTGTTATGTAGTTTTGCAAAAAAGTCCAAGTAGCACCATACAGGAAGTTTATGTTTTTATTTAATTTTGTTTTAAGTGTTGCTGCAATACAATATGAGGTTGAAAAGTGAAAAAGTTGGTGAATCAGCTCCATTGTGTCTCTTGTACGCTACACAAATCTGTTACAGATGTTTCACTCCCTCCAAGTGATTCAGCTAGAATGATTTATTCTTTGGTGTTGGCAATGTACGTTTTGTTGTATCTTCTGCTTTGCCATCTTTCAGAGGCTATCTGGTAAGTATGAGATGTGAGATTGGATGATTGCATAGCAAAACTAGTTATTCTTGCTTTTCACAAGAAAACACAGAAATGGCTGCCTTAGCAGCTACAAGAGAACCTCTGTATGTTGTCACTTAAGACACTTTCGGAGTGGTTTTCAGGCAGCTTACCACTGTTAGGATTGTTGAGGCAGACCAGATGTTGAATATCTGATTCTTTATAGCTGCTCACACGGTGATGTGCTTTGCGTTACCTAGTTTTCATCAGCCTAATCAAAGGCAGTCATAGTCCAAAATAGCCAAATAAGAGCTTTGAAACAAATAAAAACTTTCTGACCTCTTAGATTTGCTAGCCTTTCTGATTTCCAGATTGTGACAAAATTTCCTTATCATGCTGCCGTCAGAAGTGCTGGCTTTCACCAGAAAAGTGTTTTCTGCTTTTCACTGGAAGTTTAGAAATGTTCCTTTTTGACTTTATAAGAAGAGAACCTACAGTCTGCAAATAAAGAATATCTGTTAACATATGGGTGTGCTGTGTGGCTAAGCTTCTTACATGTGAATGTAAGAAAAAGGTGATGGCAAAGGGAAAATATCACACATTCTAGAAGTTTGTAATACCTTGAAATGAGAAAAGTACGATGAGCAGTGTGAAGAAAGCACTTACCCAGAATACAGTTTGTACATCTGTGTCTGAGGTTTGCTCCCAACCTTCTGCCTCCCCCACACGTTATGCAATTTAAATAACAAGTGAGTGCTCCCTTCCTCCTCAAAACATGACCAAATTTGCTTAGAGCAGCTCTTACTAAAATGGTAGTTTGTACAGAATGGATTCAGTACAGTGGAGCTGAGAAATATGGTAACTTTAGTGGTGTGTGTTCTCCTCATGTGACGGTTTGAATATTTTTGACATAACTTTTTAGGGATTAAAAGTTAATTTTGACATGTTTGTAAGAGATTTATTGAAGGCAAATGGCATGTCTGTATATTTTTATTCTACAGTTAATTGTAGAAAGAGTATTTATTTTATGGAAATGTTTTCAAGTTCTCTTAAAGTAACTTGATTCTAAGACATAAGGCAAATGTAAATAAAATTCCATACACCCATAAAACATTCCTCAGTGTTAAGATGTTTCTTGATCACTTTCAGTATTTCAATCATATTTTACTGACCTCTGGAAAATGTTATATTCCAAAGGTTTATCTTTGTACAATACCATCTGTGCCTGGTGTAAAAGACAGAGGAAGAATTTTTACATGCAATGTGCCTTGTTCTACCTCCCTTTTAATTTGTTTGTCCACTCATGAAAATATAAAAAGTATGGTTGGGCAATGTCTAAAAGTATACAGAAGTCCTGTTGGTGTTTCTCTGGAGCTCCACTGCTTATAAACTGCTGGTTCTAACAGTCTTGTAATGGTATCTCTATTCTGTTGCACATCATTAGGCAGCACCTGCTACACGTTTGCTCAGTGAAGGAGAGAAGTGCTGGAAAATATTCCAGCTGCACTATATAAACAGTAGCAGCAAAATCTAAATAGCAAAGTGTTGAGCTGGGTCTGGATTGCCAGCTAAAACCACAGAGAGGTGGTGACTTTGATATCCATAGCTGACCCATGGGATGGCAAGAGGTGGTTTTGATGTCTTGGTGTGTGTAACTGCCTGGAGGATGGATTGTGATAGGTGGGCAGGAGTATGGGAGCAATGAAAGGGGGCTGTCAGGAGTAAGAGCAGTAGATTTCTTCACAGTCTGAATGGCAGGATTTCAAAGTAAAGTCTCCAGCGACTGTTTCTGCTCTTTGCTGAGACTCTTCATATTTCTTAATACTGGAATCTTGTTTTACTGTGACACTTTGCTTCAGTCATTTTAAATAGGCTAACAAACAGTGTCAGATGGTAAAGACTTTCAATTGCTGCTAACCTGGGCTGAATTTGAACTACTGACCTAAAGGTGAAAGGTCTCTTATCCCATTACCAATCCCCTAAGCCCACCAGAATCCATTCTGCACACAGTTTATACCAGCTGTTCATGGCCATTTTTAGAACCGAAAGAAAAGGTGATTTTGCTGCCAAACAACACTTCTTCACACAAGAGGGTCAGCCGACAACAGTTAACCAGATTTTTGCCACATTCTTGCCTCCTAATGCAACTTCCATTATGTAGCTACTGGTTGTCTGCTTTTCAGGCTTCCCAAAAGAACTACAGAAAAGCATTGCTAATTGTTGTTGACAGAAGAGAACAACATTGTTTGTGTAAGTCATTGAATCTGAAAGATGCCATTAACAGTGCTGCCAGGGCATGGAGTGATATCTTAGAGACAACACTACCACATAACTATCATAGAATAGTATTAAAAATGGAGGGAAGCCACTTTCTTCTCTACTTTTTTAATAGTATTCTATGATAGCAGAGAGTACATTAGTTTCTTTCCTTTGGTGAATTTGATGTAAAGAAAACCCAGGAATGACTGCAGTGTGACCAGAACCACCTTAAATGAAGTACTCTGAGAGGGCTTTAATAGTGCTGCTAAATACAGTGAAAGCAGGAATTGTATCTTTAAGAAAGAAAGTGTAGGTTTTGTGTGTGCAGGTTTCTTTATTTTCTTGTGTGGTGTATGTAGTGGAAAGGAATTGTGTCGAATTACTGAATTGCAAGATATTTTTTTTGAAGTGCAGGATGTTAATTGAGAAAGTTATGTTGAAATTATGAGCTAACTAACTTGTTGATATAAAGTATGTGCTGTTTATTTAAAACACAGAAAAGAAAGATTCAGTATTCATAGTCTATAAGTGGTTTCTTACATATGTCTGTCCAGTACAATAAAGAAACGAATCCTTGCAGAGAAAAAAATGTCAAAAATGTATCGGTGATTACTGGAGGATAACTTCCTATGAAGAAGTAGATTAAATATTTTTTTTAATTGTTATATGCTGTTGTTTAAAAATTAGTTGGTACCAATTGTCTGTGCATTAGTTTTTATTTCTGCAGCATCATACTTAGGAAAAAATAAAAGAAGTCTACCTGAGTATCTTAGTTAATGGGAATTTTTGTAGTTCTGGTTGCACTCAGTTCTCCAATCACATACTAATAAATCAGAAAATAAGCACCAACTGATATAGAAAAGTACAACATAAAAGATTGCCTGTTATGCATTCTTGTGTGCTTTCCATTCATTCTGTACATTAATCCAAACATTGTTCTTAACCAGCCTTTCTGAAAAGCTGGTTTTTTACTGTGTGTTCCCCAAACCCCATATATATGGCTATTGTGGAATATTTTGCAGAAAGAAGATGTGATCCCAGATGCTCCTGCTCATAGTAGTAAGGAAGCTGGCATGCCTAAAGAGCAGAATGTGTGCACCTCTGTTGCCGTTCAGTTCTCCAGAATAGAAACCAGACTTACTGAAATAAAGGGGGCTGAGGAGCATCTGTAAGTTGATGGGTTTGGGTCAGTTGATATTGGATTTGGCTGCCACAGAAGAGCCTGTGGGATTCCAGGTGAATCATGTTTCCTGGAAACTGAGGTGTATGTTGAAAGTTAGTTTTGAGATTATTTATCTGAATGTAAAGGAGTATATGACACCAACTAGGGACTTACAGTACTAGGGGTGACATAGGCTGTAGACTTCTAAGTCTAGTGAAATTTAGATTTTCTTGGCTGCTGTGGTCTGCTTGAATACTCCAGCTGGTGTGTGAGTAACTCGATGCCTTATGCACACAGGGGCAAGAGAGCAATCTGTGAGAGGATCCAGAAGTGTTTGCTATTGGATCCAAGTACCTTGATGGTCTTGAGAAAGATGTCTCCTGAATTATTCCCCTAAATATAAGGGGAGCAGTCATCACTAATTTAACTCTGAGCTCCGACTATTCATAGAAATTGCATGACTGTTTTTGTAGCTGTGGATGAACCCCAGTGTGGTAAAGCTTTAAGACTACTGACAGTCACAGAACAGGACAAGAATTAGCAGCCTCTCCGTACTGTTCTGGGGATGGATGGATGAATGCTCACTGGACTGTGATGTTGGTGGGTCCCCCTAGCTCGTTAGTACCTTCTTTGTCATCTATGTCTTTATTTTTATTTTCTTACAGGCTTTTCCACCAGTGTCACTTGCTGTATGAACTAAAGAGGTTAGGGAAGCAAAAACACTTTAAATGCTCATAAGGAAGCTGATTGCTCTGAGGTGTCTGAAGAAGAGCAGATCCAGTATGAAGGGGAAGCACTTTCCCTTTACCCTGTATGGATGTTGCTGTCTATAATAGCTATGGCTTTGTGGACTTGGAAGCAGAAATATAGGTGGCATTTTTCAGAGATAGAGGTGTGTGTGTATCACAGAAAGTGGAGAGAAAGACTTTTTAGAGGAGGTATGTGTTGCACTTTGAAATATGATTTGTGATAAATTATTACTAGACTTGGTATAAGTAAAGGAACTGGTAGTAAAGATGATACTTTTGGCAGCTAACTAATCGAGAGTTATTGCCGATCAGTTTTTCTGCTTGTCCTGTTGAGAATAAGGTACAGCTGCCTTGATACAGCTATGATCGGTAGATTGCTTGCTGCAGACATGTCTGGTTTTGCCCTTTGTGTTAAAGAGAGAGATAATGTGTGAATTTACCCACTATCATATAACCATACCACCATTGGCTCTTACCTTATTGACTGGGGCTTTGCTGGCAAGATCTTGGATCCACTGACTACAAAATCTGATTATGGCTCAAAGCTAGAAGAGTTGATCAATTGAGTGTGATTCAGCTCTGTGAGCATACTTGTATTCATTTCTTTAAAAATTTAGTCCTTGACTTTACTTGCCATTTTATGGGTGCTATAAGGCTGTTGATGGAGAAGAGGTACAGCATAAAATTAATAGAAGGAAATACAGCAGGCAGGCAAAACAAGAGTGACACTTGAAGTAGAAGGCTGAAGAGTAAAAGAGGAAAACGTTTAAAGCCTAGCTTTTAATAGTGATTTAAAAATAGATCCAACAGTTACCTTCGTCAGATAGGTGTGACTTATTCTAGAGCTTTCCTAAGTAGGGAATGATGATGCCTGTGGTTTCTTTTTTTAGGAGGGGAGGGAGAAGAGGGGTCTCATTTCTTCACTTCTACCCCCATCTATCCTTGCTTTGTAAAAGATTAGAGCTTTAATTTCAGATCCTGCATGTGTATCTCTGTGGGTGGATTCCTGGACCTCCAGAACCTCATTGCAGGGTGCTTGTTGAACCAGGATATGGCATTACTGCTTTGTTAATGTCCTTTTGTACTGTGTGCTGAAGCATATTCCGTATAATGCTAAAAATACTGACCCCCTCCTGCACCTCCCCTTGCTGAAAGAAAACTGCAAATGTTAAAACAAGTGCAGTTTGAGCTGTGCACCTCACTGCAGGATTGAAGTTACAAGTAAATCAACTGGGATTTCAAGGTTAAAATTCTTTCCTACCCCATTTTGGCTATCTGATGTTCTTAATGTATACTAAAATGCGTTTAAAATGCATTTGGTACCCCAAAATTAGTGACATGATTGGTAGTGTCTACATTATACCTAAGCAGCACTAGTTGAAGTACAGGACTAAAAGAAAGCAGAACTTCTCCCCAGCCCCAAAAAACCCTCAAAAATTTTTCCTCATCATATTTTCTGAGTGCTGTTTTGTGTGCAGACACAAAGGGAGTATTTTGAAGAAACAGAAGAAAATATTGACCAAGTCAAAGATCTGTATTGAAGACTGGATTAAATAAATGTTTGTGAATTGTAAGAACCGAACAACAAAAATATTTTTCTTTCCAGAAACATTCCATCTTATTTTGACCATCAACAATAAAGCAGAAGACAACAATGAAGCTATTGAATCTGGAATGCCAATTGCAATCCAAGAAAAATGACAGTATAACTAAATAATGCAATTGTGTTTGTGTTTTTGTTTTGCTTTTTTTTTTAATAGTATTTTAATTATCTGGAATATTAGAATTCAAAATGTGTTCTAAATTCCAAGTTCATTTTGTAAAACTTAAATACCAAAATAGCGAATAAGTTGTCCAAATATGAGTGTGTGATAAATAGCTTTCTATTAAAATTTAGGGAGTTTTAATAGAAACTTCAAACCTTAATAGAAATTGGATTGCTTCAATTTGGCACTGCAGGGTACACACTGAGATGTTTCATAGATTCTCCAAATACTGTTATTATGCTTGACATACTGGAGAATATCATGTGTTAGGTAGAATCAAGATCGAATCCCAAAGGTACATCCTTAAACTGTATAATCAGATTCCCATTTCAATGTCACTTTTATCCTTCAAAGACTAGGTGGTTGTTTCAGTGATGATTTGTCATTAAAATTATGTCAAAACGTCTTAAAATGTTGTTGAAACTCTAAACAAACTCACAGCACACACAGGGCTAATTATGGATGCCATCTGTTTATTTTTACAAAGCTTTTTTCTTAAAGACCAAAGCATCATCTTGTTCTGATAAGCCAGAAGATTATAATAATGACTAAATGCTTTCCTTAATACTAGAGTAGTTGAAGGAAGACAAGCAAGTGGTTTAGTCATTGACCTTTTCCTGTGTCGCAAAATGTACCTAGTATGACATCTCATGATAGAGAAACCCTTGTGAAGTGTGTTTTCTTACGGTAGTTTGGCCCTTGGAACACAAACATGGTATGATAAAAATGGCAGTTCTATCATAATTTCTATATGGACAGTGTTGCAGCTGTCTCTGTGAAGAATGTGCTTTTAGCGTGCCTGTCTTTTCTTCATCTACATGGTACGCCCTCCTGTCTTTGGGTGCTTTTTTACTGTGCAGTGTCTAGTTAAAGGGTTTTTTTAAGTTCATAAGTGTGGCCATTTATATCCCCATTTCAAGGAAGAAAGTGTGTGTGCGCATATGCGCGCACATGTGTGCATGCTTGTACGCACATGCCGGGGTTAGTGTGAACGACGGGTATTCCCATGGCAGCATCATCCAAAGCCGTTAGCAGCAATTTGCTGAGAGCGCAGAACAACTCTGCTGGTCCAGCCCAGCTATTGTGCATGCTAAGCACTAAACAGATAAGTCTGGAGGGGGGGGGAAAATTGAAGGATCCATCTGCTCGTTTCTGCTACACTGCGCTGATGCAAGATTACGCTAATCTGGTTGCTTGTCAGGACAGGTTAGTGAAAGCAGGCGAATGGGTGAGATTTAGGGTAGGCTAGTTCTATGGAAAATTGTAAGCATCTCCTGTACGTGCCATGTTAAGTGTAGCAGAATGGGTTGATTATCAGCTACTTTGAGATTTTCAGTTAAAATATATTTGTGGCTACGTTGTGAGTCTTTTCAAAACAAATGGGAAAAGCTTCAAAACAAAGAATTAACTCATCGTCACCAGGTACATTTGAATTTGTAAAATAAATTGAAAGAAAATCCCCATGCAGAAGCCCAAACTCTACTAGGTGTTCTCTATAGTTTTCCTTTTGTATGCTGCTCCTAGTTATTGTAATCTGCTAATTATTTTGGTTTTGGGGGTTTCCCTGCAAAGAAAGAGGTTGCTGGAGTTTGTCAAATAATTACTTTTTTTTTTGGGAAAAAGACCAAGAGGGGAACGTATTCTTTGTCTGTTCTTTGGCTGATCCAATTTCTTATTTATCTGTGTTTGTTTACAGAAAGGGGGGTCCGGGTGTGTTGTGTTGTTGTTGTTGTTACCTACTGACTGACAGTTCTTGACCTTGCAGGTTGAACATCCCGTCACAGAATGCATTACCGGCCTGGACCTAGTCCAAGAAATGATCCGTGTTGCTAAGGGTTACCCTCTCAGGCACAAACAGGCTGATATTCCCATCAACGGCTGGGCAGTTGAATGTCGAGTTTATGCTGAGGTAAATGGGTGGTAATGGGGAGGAGGGTAGGTGTTTGAATTGTGGAGCAATAATACCCAGGTGTGGATAGATGCCAAGGTGAAGTCAAGGAATATCACATGGAAGTCGTGGTTTAGAGTATGTAACACAAATGGTTAACATGTGCTTTTGTAGAATTGCAGATTTTCTTATTTTTTAATTCAAAATATGGTATGTATTTCAACATACTTTTTCTGAAAATCAAAGTTAAAAGCGGTAAAAGAAATAACTAAGATTTCTAGGGACATTTGCTAAATATTCTGTTCACATTTAATGATACAGTGCTGGAGTTATTTGCTACAGTTAACTAGTGCTTCTATGTTAACTTCTGTTCTTGAAACTTGCTGTCTTAAAAAGACAGTTGAAGTCTTATAACATTTTTTTTGTTGTACTAAAACCTTTTAATAGGTTGTTGAAAAATAAAGTTACATGTATTCTGAAACTATAGTTTGTAGGACAAGTTTTCAAAATGCACTCCCAGACAGTAACTTTATGATTATGGTATGACTCTCATCTTAAAAAAGCTTACTAAAATATAAAACCCATTTTCAAGCATGTCTAGGACATTTCAAGGTAACATGTTTTTCTCTGTAATTTTTGATACATGGAAATCAAGGTTTATTAATTAAAAAGCGATACTTAGCTTCCTTCACTTTAAGGAACGTTTTAGGTAACTGCTTTTCAAAAATTTTCAGAATTTAGCACCTTGAGATGTTTTTTCCCCTCACTTAACTATTGTGGCTTTTGTAACCCAGGGCATCTTGATGTTGTTTTTTTCTTTCTTTTCATGACAGGCACATAATGTTCAATGTGCTCTACTGATTACAAGTTATATGAGCTATTTTGATAAAGGAGAAATATTTGCCCTGTGATTGGCATGGAAGCTATTCTGAGCTATTCTGAGTAGGCTTTACCCTGGAGTACATGATGTTTGGGCTTTTTTTTGTTTGTTTTTGGCTTAGATTCCCTTACACTTATAAGTAATGGATCCAACTACTTTGCCATGAGTTTGGTTATTCTGTATTGTTTGCAGTCCTATTAAGTTTATATTGGTATTGCATTATGTAGAAGATTTCTGAAGGCATAAAGGTCGGTTTGGTTTCTTAAGATAATTGCATTTTTAACTGCCCTTTTTACTGCTGAAATTTTTCATTAGACTCTTCCCTCAACTCCACACTTCTGAATACATTCTTCTTCTGAGGCACAATGTAGCAAATGAAAATGTCATCTTCATATATTTTGGTGATGTACTGTAGCTGTGTGCAATTCTTTCCTGCTTTTTGACTGCAATGCAAGAAAATATATATGCTTTCTTTTACACTTTTTGGAGTCGCAGGGGTAGGCGAATGAAGGAATGTACTTCAACACAAGTAATTCTGGGGAAGAGAACCAAGTTACTCCACATGGGTTTCTGTTAGACTTCAAGCTTTTTGACGTTATCTTCTCCGCATCTGTAAAAGCTTTAATGCTTTCTCATGTTGAATTTTAATTCAGGACCCCTACAAATCTTTTGGCCTGCCATCCATTGGTAAGCTGTCTCAGTATCAGGAACCATTGCAAGTGCCAAGTGTAAGTAACTTTGTTCTGTATTTCACCGCTGCTGAATGTTTCTTTTATAGACAGAGACTATAAGCACTTTTGCTGGGGGTGGAGGGGGAGGGGCAGAACATGGCAATACTTATTTGTGCAACCTGAAAAACTGCTTAAGAATGTACAGTTTCAAACTGGATTTAAAATGTTCAAATTGGGTATACCAGGAAACCATTATATATTGAAATGTTTTGTTATGTTCTATAACTTTTAGCTTAAGTTTTTCAAACACAGCTTTTGTAAAAATACTGTGGTGATTAGAAAGGACAGTGAAACATTGAGTCAGCTCTTTAGGCACAGAGAACTGGGGACAGCAGTGAGAAACTGCTAGTGCTTTCTGTTTATAGACTTTAAAGAGGAAATTTGCTATAGTGATTATTACATTTTTCAGGACACAGTCTAACTATATGGAATGGCTGTTTAACAAACAGTGTATTCTGCTATGTGTAAAGAACAAGGATGCTGCCTTTCTGTAAAATCAAGGTAGTCTAAGTCATAAGTGCACATGTACATGACACTATGTCAGTGGAATGACAAGGCTGTACCATCTGTGAATATGATTATTCAGTCTGATTGCTTGCATGGAAAATAGTGAAAGATTACAGGAGGATTCTTAAATGTGGATATGTTACTGGGTATATGATTTATTTTGTTCCTTAAATTGTTTTTGCCCGTGTACTTTCTGAAGGGACCTGACCCTTTTTGGTCTTTAAGACTTCATGCTGTGTTCAAAGCCTGAAAGCAGAAAAAAAATGTGAAGATCTAAAAGGCGTTATGTGATCTTAAAGAGGAGATGAGGGGAAAGAGGTATCATTGGATGTATCTAAACTTCTTTTTTAATGAAACAGAGTGTATTTAATAAGAATTTATAATGAATACTCCAGTGGTTGTTAGAAGTTTTCACCATGTTGTAATAGCTAACAGGATGTCAAACATTTTGCCCTTGCAAGTTTTTGCAATTTGCAATTTTCCAAACGTGAGACCTGTTGAAAGTACAAGTGATAATGGACAAACTATACCCCCTACAGTCTTTGTCCCACCGAATCTTTCTTCAATTAATGCTGCAGCAGGAGTTTTATGTAATAACATTTGCGCTTGTGAGCCATCCATACAAAGAAAAAACAATTAAAATGCCTTAAATGTTCTGCTTACTGCTGTTATTTGCTTGTGTGAATGTTGCATGTCAGCTAAATGGACCACGGAATAGATAAAGTGATTGGGTGCAGGAGAGTGCACACTAAGCTTTGTCTATCATTATTGCTGGGAGCAATCAAATTGATGCCAGCAGGACAGTAGACGCGTTGACAGCTGTAATTATGTATCTCCATGGTGATCACTTTTGGCCTGTCATGGAGGCCCATGAGTCCCCTCCCTTGCAAGCATTTAATCAGATTGGGCTGTCACTTGTCAGGTAGACGGGGTGGGCTGGGAGTTGTGCTTAGGTGGAGAGGTGAATTGAAAATGAAGGGTGGGAGATGCCCGATCGCTTCACGTGGTCCATCGTGGTACCAAAGAAAGAAATTTTAATTACACTGGAGGCTTCAGAGCAATGGTTTGAGGAGCTCATATGGAGTGCCTAGTCTATTCTCTTTCTGTTTAGTCCTATTGTTGTATTAAAAATAGACCAGCTATTTTTATGTAGACACTCAGGGTTTGGTATCTTAATACGCATTTTCTGCCACTGTGAAACTAATTTCACTCCTGGGAAGGTCATGCTGGTAAAAACAAAATTAATATGACTAAAAAAGTTCACCGTTACAGGCCCATTGTGTCACAGTGTTTGTTTTCTGCATTTCAGATTTTTGAATTGTCAACGAGTTGATTTAAAAAAATAATAACTGATACTTGTGCGTCACAGCGAGTTTGATTTATGAGTAGTTTATTGCCAAATGCATTTTCGGTTTGTTTCTTCTGTGTCTCAGGTTAGCTCTGGTTGTCTGCCCGTGCCCATGTGTCACCTGTTCAAGCTGGTGGGACTGGTGTGCACGGCTCTGTCAGGGTTTATCCATGGATAGTAATATACTGGCTGTTTTTGTGTCACGTGGCCTGTAATTTCCATATAACATGGTACCCATAAATACTGATTTTTTTCATCTTTGATAAAGAAGCTTAAGATAGGTAACCACAAAAACCTGTATTATGATAGTGTGCATTCATGTTCAACGCTCTTACACAACGTAGCAAATGTACTACTGTATCTGAAGAGCCCCAGCATTGCGCTTTGCCAGTGCGATGAACAGTCTGGTCTTTTAATGACTCTTACCAGAAAAAGAAAACTCTTAAATTCTGGTATGGGAAAGAATTTGAGAAATACTGTATTGGTAATTGAGAAATTAAAAAATTGGTATTGAGAAATACTGTGTTGGTAAGTGGAATTTAATTCACTAATAGTTCATTGCAGGACTGGGACATAGATTGTGGGGTGTTTTTTTTGCCTCTTAAGCTTTTTTTTTTTAGCTTTCAGTTTACTGTTGTCCTAATGTAGTAACACATAATGGTAGTACAACAGTAATAAAAGTGTTGGGGACTGTCACACCAATGAGCTATGGGGTACGGTAGGCTCTTAAACCATAGCCTGCCTTTCTTTGTATTTTAAATATTGACTAAAAGAAAATAAATATGTTAAGCAGAAGTAAATGCTGGAGGTCTAGTAAGTATTGCTATTTTTTATCAAGTTAAGCACATTATAGCAAGTATCTGTTGAATTAGGTTTTATTTTTCATCTAATATTCATTAAATTCTGTCACACCACATAGTTTATAAAATCACCTACTGTTACTAGGCTCTGAAAATGTAAGCACCACAGAGAGAATTGAAGATGGTAAATATATTTCTTTTCTGCTGTCATTTTTAAAGTCACTTGAGTTTATTTTATGAAAATTAAACTTCTATAGAGGACTCCAGACTTTTTTTAAAAAAGGAAATTATGCTGTAGTTTTTAAAGAAATTTCAATTCTCACTGTAAAAGTTCTGTTTTTCAGGATATTGTACTTAGGAAAAAGTGTAAATTATATAGTGGTATGTATGTATATTGTATATCAATAGAAACACAGAGCAGGCAGAGCATGTAGTCAGTAGACTCAGAAGCCTTACATTAACTGCCAGATCTGAGTAACCCACTTGGGTCTGAATTATTCACCTTTCATTTGTTTTTTTTTTTCTTTGTCAAAATATGGTATGTATGTGCATGTAAGTATTTATGCATGTATATATATAAAAATCATCCTGAACACTTGTATGTAACCACTTTTTAGGTGCTACTTTAGAGACAAAAGTCACAGTATGATTCAAGTATGTGTGGAGTATGTGTGCCATACCCACATGTCTTACATGTGTGTTATTGTATACTACAAAAAATGTTATGGGCAAGGGATTTATCTGAGACTGGGTAGGTAAATTATTTTTCTGTGATTTGAATGTGCAAATGTATGCATTGACTTATATATAGGCAGCCATTGTGGGAAGAAGGATGGTTTAGCAGTTACGAGAATGGGAGCTGGAAAATAACACTGTGTGTTTCTTCTGTAATCATGATATGTCGGAGCTACTTTCTTATCAATAGCTAATGTTAAATGTACCTGATATGGGTAGTGGGGGGCCTAGTTAAGCATAGATAAAGGGCATTCAGATAAGATGTGATTAAAAATGCTACAGAAGTACTACTACCTTTACATATGAATAAATATGCTATATAAACATAAATATATAAGAAACAATATAGAAATATATAAGTATAAATACAGAAATACGTGAATAAGTATATGCTTTTTTAAATAAAAAGAACATAACTTCATAAAAACTGGTCAGACAGTGTTTCTTACTGAAGAAATTGAGTACACCTGCTAGGGTATCTTTTTATGTCACTTGGATAATAAAGTCATCATCATGCCCTCATGTGGATTCTGTAGACAAGAGGTTCTACATGTGGTCCCTTGATAATTGCCTAAATTAAAATATTAAAGGCCTAACAGCCGTTGTGTTGACCTTTTTCTGCCTTGCTGCAGACAGATGAGCTGCTGTTTATTACAAAGGTTCCTTCCCACAGGTGAAGATTTAAGTGAGATTCCAGGACCCTCTTTCCCACCCCCTTTACAATGCAGTGTATTGGAGCCCTGCTGCTTCAGCAGCTTTGACTAGAGCCCTCCATCCTTATGATCCCCAGAATGCGTTTATCAGTCTTGAGTTATTTTGATTGGTTTTTAAAAAATATTTCAGATTCCAGGGCTCAAAAGCAGCAATTTAATAAATATTTATTCCCCAGAAATTGCTCATTTGAAAAGTTTTATATGGCTAACCTCATTGCTACAGTGATGAAATCAAACTGAGAGATGAAAACAAGAATCAGCAAAATACTAACTAACTTGTTGGCTGGTTAACAGCAATCAGCCTCTTCAAAAGAAATTTTTGAACTTGTGTTATTTTTTTCCATGCATATTGCAGAATCAGAGCTTTAATTGGGGCTGTGTCCTTACAAAGCAAAGCCATGGAAAAAGCTGTGTAAACATTAAAGCCTTAGAGGAACAGCAGCAACAGAAAAAAAAATGTTTTACAGTTGAGAGGGTGAGGCAAAGAAGGAAAGTGTTACAGACATGAAAACCACAGGATCAGTATTCCTATGGAGCTGATAAGCAGAGTTCCAGAGTTCCTGCTGAATGCTCCCCACTTGTATTCCTGCTGGAGCCCTCGGAAGGGCTGTAGTGAAACATGGGGGACGTGATTACATATAGATGCAGAAAGGATGTGATTATAAGGGGCATCCTTCATGCCAGGTGTCAGTCAGAAGAATAATTACAACTGTATTTTATTACAGGGATTCAACTGGAATTGGATATGTTCAGAGCTGAAGTTTAGAGTGTGTAACGCAACATAAATTGTTAGATCAAATTTAATGTGTTCACTGTGCATTCTGGGGGAACAAAAGAGAATTTTGACTATCAACTAAAGATTGCAGTTGTATTTTCTTTTAAAGGAGAATATAACTTGCAAGTATTTTCCCTGATGGAGGAAAAATCTCCCCTTCCCCTCTGCAAGCTTTTTTGAAAACAATTATTCTAGTTCTTCAGGGGGAGAAAATGTATGTGGTAAGCTTCATGGGTGTTATGTTTTAAGCCTGCCAGGTAGATTTGATCTCATGTTGAAATTTTTTTCCCCCAATATATAATTATTTTTGCTTCTTATTTTTTGAAGGTACGTGTTGACAGTGGCATACAACAAGGAAGTGAAATTAGCATTTATTATGATCCCATGATCTCAAAAGTGAGTTGATGATTATTTTTCAATATTCTAAAGGTACCAAGCACTAATTTTATAGATAGATCTTTTGAAGGAGGGAGAGCATATTAAAGGATTGATAAATCAGTATTTTAAAGGTGCTAGAAATAATATGCCCCAAGGGAATACGAAAGAAGTGAAGGAAGAGATGTGGAGTAGATGAAATTTAGTATCACTTCTAAACAATCTTTTTTTCTTTTGAAACTGTAATTATGTCTTGTAGTTTCTAATCGTTAAAAGGATTCTGATTTAAACAGAAGCCATTAGTTTCAGACTTCAGTGCTGCCAATCTATCTTTTTTAATGTAACCTAGCCAGAACTAAAATGTCAATAATTCCGACTTCCATAAAGAAGCAGTGAAAGAAATGGTTGATGGTCTCTTAGTATTAGTTCTTAGTAATCAGTAACATATTGGTAAAATGAAAATATGACATTATAACCAGAGTTCAGCAGTCAAAAAAATTTACACTACAATCTTAGAAGTCAGTTGGACATTAGAAGTCAGGAGAGTCAACTAGATATTGAACCTCTGCTCTAATTTTCTGTGTGTTTAAAGATAAAGAGAGAGCTTGTTTAGATGCTCTAAGTTTTATAAAGGAAAAGTGATTGGCCTTCTTTCATTGAATGGTTTATGAGATCTTGGTTTTCTCTTGATGTTTGATATAGAGCCTCTGAAGCACAGATACAGTAATGTGCAAGAAATATTTTTGTGAATGCAGAAGTTCTACAAACCATTTTAAATGCTGCAAATGTTATCTCATTTCTAGGTAACTTAAATACTTTTTTTTTTCAGCTGATTACCTATGGCTCTAATAGAGCTGAAGCACTGAAAAGAATGGAAGAGGCTTTGGACAATTACGTAATTCGAGGTAACTACGGAAATTTAGGTTCCTAGTGTGATAGGCTGCCATCTATTTCAAGAAAACAGCTTGAAAATGTAGTAATTAGCAAATTGAGTAAAGTTCCTGCTTCTTAAGTGCAAATTAAAACAGGAAAAGCTTGTGTTAATTAAGCTGAGAAGATACATCAAATCTAAAGAGACTTAATTTTTTTTCTCCATTGCTTTTGCTTGAATGCTGTGCAGTAAATATTTAGGTTATTTCCTTAAACTCATGTAAGAGTTTTCACAGAATGGTAGCATATAATTCATTTATTATGTTGTGGAAGAAAATGAAGGCCACTACACTGCAAGAAATTTAAAGTAGTTGTTATTTTATAGCAGTATAATGCATTCATTATGGTCAAATCATATCACATTGCAGTATTTGATTGTGTGTATGTTTATTTTTCTTGTTTTCAAGGTAATTGTTTAAGTTTGGGCAAAGACAGGTGTAGGCTGATGATCAGAATGTTTCAGCTCTTGCTGACTGAACGCCTAAGAAAAGCAGCTGTTCTTCTAGCTTTTGCAGGCTGCAGGAGTGAATCAAACATGACCACTTCAACTCCTTTTGAATTTTAGAGAGGGGAGTCATGGTTTGTGTAGGAGAAATCTTTAGATCTTCCTCCATGTCTTATGGATAAAAGGAAGGAAAACTCATAGGAGAGAGAAAAAATGGATTTCTTAACCTTTCTTTTACTGGGGATGATTAGAGAAGAAAACTGTAATGTGGCAAAAATCTTCATTTTATCCCATATATGTGTGGGTGTTTGGGAGAGTTATTTTTTCATTACTGCTCAGTATACTTGAAGAACCAGGGTAGGTGGGAAGGAAACTGTTGGAGGATTTGCTGCCTTCCTTCCTGCTGAACAGGTGGTTCCATGGTTTGAGTTGGGAGAAAGACTTGGAGCACTTATTTAATTCCTCCTTGGAATGGCTGAGAGGAGGAGCACAGACCTTGTACAGCAGACAGTCAAATGAATGTTTCTGTAAAACTTGATTTGGCTTTACTGCTGTCTGCTGAGTACTACAGATGCCATGTCAGACTAGAAAGGCTTATCTGTCCAGGGGAAAAATGAGCACCTCTCTACCAGAGCGTAGCTAGAGAGGTGGTATGATTAGCCATTGTAAATGAACTGCGTAACTTGTAAGTGGATTTATACTGATGCAACCTGGGCCATGAGACTTGCAGTACAGTGTGCTGGTGTGAAGCCCTGCTGTCTATCAGCAGAGTAAATTTATATGAGAGAGAGATTTATACTAATGTGAGGTGGGTGTTTTTGTTTGTTTGTAATAGAGACAGGCTCTATTTGATTGAATAGAAAATTATGCTAGAAGGGTTATATTTAATGAGAATATTGTAATTGTGTGAGGAGCATGGTCTTCTCTTGTGTGCTGCAATATGTGATGGAACTTAATTGTTTGTTCTTAGCATTTACACAGACGTGTATGTATTTAATAACAGTTCCACGGATATAGAAATACCTACAATGGATATGACATCTTACATATGAAAACTACTGATTTGCATTCTTGATATTTTTCAGTCTTTTATTAGTATGCATGTATGCATTTAAGTGTTCGTACCTGGTATCTCTGTAGTATTTCCACCTGTGAAAAAGCTCTTCATCTATTAAAAACATAGAGGTAATAAATGAACTACAGAGGAGGAGTGCGTTAAAAAAAAATTACAAAGGATAAATTTTTATTTACCTTACCACAGGTTTCAAAAATAGGTGGATTTCCAGAACACTTTTTTAGTTTCAGTGAGCAGTGGTTTCCATTTGAAAACCAACAAGATCTTTGTGTAGCTTTACACAGCTCATAGTTTCTTGTCAAGGTTTATTTAAAATGTAACATTTATGGGTATTGAAGTATTTCTTCTGTTGCCTAGTGTGAATAAAGCTTGATAGGGCAATTTGCAGAAACTGTCCTATCTGTAGTGTTCTGAACTGTATTGATATGTGTGGAACTCCTCCTTGTTTAGAGGAGTTGTCTCTAGTAAGTTCAAGTAACCCTAAACAGATGATGCAGAAGTAGTAATATACTGGTATTTAAATAGAAAAAATAATTAAACATCAGAAAAGTAAAAGCCATTTCATGCATTTTTTTCTAAAATGATTGTGTACATTGTTGCTTGAAAATGTTAGGTGCTGTGTAAAACAATATTAAACCACATTGACCATATGTGAAAGTGCTTCACACGAAGTCTTCTCCATAATTAAGTCATTATTAGTAGTAAAAGATACAGAATAGTTTTTTATGTAGCTTTGAAATTACCTGGTTTTATTTGAATAGTAAGCCTGTACATAACTACTTAGAGATTACCATAGTCTTCCTGAATGTGCTCCATATTCCTATTTCTGAAACACCTCNCCAAATTCCAAATTTCTTTGAAGCAGCTTTTATGTTTGCTTTGTGTTTTAGAGACAATGTATTTTTCCCTGTAAGTAACAAGTCTTTTCTGGATTACAAAGCATTTTACCTAAGCGTTACCAGCTGAAGTCAGTATGAATTGTACTGATAATATACACTGTGAGAACTTAGATTTAAATTCTCAAGAATTGCAACATTTCTGTAAGCAAAAATGCCCATTCACTCACATGGGGCGGGAATAGCATGGGGTGACTGGGTAACAGGTCAAGGACCAGCTATCAGGTAGCTTAGGGACTGCTAATGGAAGATAGTGTCTTTCCCATCACTTCTGTGTCACTAGTTCAAAGCAGGCAAAAGTTGATAAGGACTTTTAGTCACTAATATTTTGATGGTTGCTTGCTGACCTGCATGAAATTAGTAGTCTTTCTCCAGTTCCTAGAAGACAAATGTTGTCTTGGAACAAATGCCACCATATAATGTCATTCATGTCCGTCCCAGCAGAGAATCCAGAGACTGAATCTGCACAGTGACCTTCCAGGAGGTGACTCATCCAGGCTGGGTTGAGGCGTGCTGACAGCGTGAAGTGCAAGGACTTACGCTGCTGTTCCTTGTCTACTGGCTGTATGAGTGGACATTTAATTTCTGCTTCTATACCTTTAGGATGTCCAAGAGTTACCCATTCCCTTTTAGTAGTTACAACAAGTCCCCGGACTACTGTCTTTATTGACTTGTTTTCTAGGACCGCATGGTACCTGGCTTTGAATCCATGGTTCAGCTGTGCCTCCCAGTTAAATCTGCCTGACAACATCACGAAGGAAATGAAATTAATTATGCTCTGAAAATTACTATTGCCTTAACATTTTATTACAGCTTGGTCTGGTGACAATTTGCATACACCGAAGTAAGAAATCCTACACTCCATTTGTTGGGCATGGGAATGTAATCTGCATCCTATTTCCTGTGTAGTATCTATAGTGCTGTTAATGGGAGCCAGTGTAAGTCTAGTATAGCACTTCTTTCGGTGGTGGATTGGATTAAATGATCTCCTAAGGTCCTTTACAGTCTAAATTTTTCTGGTAGGAACTGACTCCTTCGTGAAGAACTGATCTGAATTCAAAATCTCAGTTGAGACTTCTGAATGAGGAAAGGTCTAATTAGGTAACATTTTTAGTTGTGGGTCTTCCAGTATAGTTCAGGGATGATTCATGTTCATGTCTAACCCAGATTTGTCTCAAGCAGATACATTTTTTGTTTTATCTGGTGGTTACTGGAGAATTTGTGAATAGTGAAAAATACAAAACATTGGTCAAGCATAAAGGCACTGTTGCTCATCAGGATGAGGCATGAATTGTTTCCTGTGAGTGTGCACTGTTGGTTGTAGTTCATCTTTCTTTTGTTTTATGCTACTTTTCTTCAGAAACGTAAGGTTTTGTTTCTTCATTTTAATTTGAACAACAGAAATGGGGTATTGGAAGAATGCCTTTCAGTGTGTCTACTGTATGTATAAATATGTTGTCTGATTTCCCTCTTCTGAGTTTCTCTAAGACTTTAACATGTTTGTAATGTAATTTATGATGCTGAATAATCTGTTCATTTAAAGGCATATATAAAACTCACTATGAAGTTGTGGAAAGTTTATGTATGAAAATTGGTTTTTATATTGAAATAAAAGAAATGGACATATTCATGCAGCAAGTAGAACTGATTATCTGTTCACCAAAGGTCTGATTGGGCAGATAGCTCATATCCTTGAGTGCAGAGGTTTCTGCCGTCTTTCCTTCAACCTCTGTTTGCTTTTTATCTTCCCTGCTGATTCAAATAAAAAGCAGTAATATGATATGAACAGTCTTTGTTGTAAAGTCAACCGTTATCTGTTGAGATCCTGCTTGCTGTGGGGAGAGAGGAATATAGTAGACCATTTGGGAGAAAGAAGAGTGGAAAAAGGAGCGTCTGAGAAAAGAGTAAGCAGCAGACAGAGCAAGAAGCAGTAGAAATGAGGGGGAAATAAGGGAGCCACCTACCAGGAGGGAGTTCTTCCAGCGTGGGGTAGAAGAGCAATCATAGAAAAGAAAACAGAAAAGTGGTAAACAAGTGTGGTGAATGTTTGAGGAGAATGATAATATAGAAGTTAACTCTCTGATATAAATGGAAAACTGCCAGAACAGTGGCAGCAGAAACTGCTGTCTTGAGTTTTTGCAGCTACACACTAATTGGAAGGAATGAGAGTACTGTGCTTAGTATTGTGGCGAAGGCCTTGGCTTTCTAAGAAAAAGCACCCCACAAAAAAAAATCCCACTTTGTTTTAGTATTTTATCATGTTTTAATATTTTATCAAAGAAATTAATTTTCAGGTACAAAGGTTTTCACAATATACTTTAATTAAATGCAAATGTCTTCAATTACTGAATGATTTTGTCTTTTATATATTAACTTAAAAGATGCTTCTCAGGGACAGTGATTCTTGTGAGTTTTATGCTCTCCTGTATTCTGATCCCATGCTGGTATGCAAGTGTGCTCATTGGTGTTGTGAACAAAACAATCTTTGTGTGTAGGCCAGTTTTGCTGCAAAAAACATGTAGTGTCTGTTTTTTAAAAAGAATGAAACAGGCCTTGTTTTCTTCATTGTGCTTTAAAAAAAACACAGGTTGTACAACTGAACTGTGAATTCTGCCCTTTGCATAGCATAGGGAACAGGGGCTGGGAGTTCTGCGAGAGTCTCTGCATTCTCTGATCCTTTGCAACAGGGACCAACAGGTTCCCAATTGTGTCAGTGTGGAAACTGAAACTGGAGAGGGGAGAGCAATGAACTTAGTTGAAAGTCACTAGAAGAGACCATTGCAGGGTGCTTGGTAACATCAGCTTGGAGCACAGGTGCTGGCATGAGGGAAGATCCTCCTCCGGTTTCTCCTCTTTTTTTTTTTTTCTTTTTTTGTCCAGCCAGACAGAAGAGAGGGAGTGGGAATTGCAACTTTCAGTGAAATGTTATGGTGTGAAGTTTAGGAAGGTTTATAAGCTGATACACTGTAGGAAGGGTAGTTGAAGTACAGGCTGACCAGGTAAAAGAGAGAGGCAATGTTATTGGTGCAGGAGAAGGGGAATAAAATAAGGTATTATTGTTGTTTTGTCAGAGGAGGGTTTTTTTCTTCTCATTAAGAAAAAAAAGAGTTGTGGCAGTGAAAAGCTGCAAGAAATGCAGTGTGACAGGTTGAGGAGGCATTGAAAGACAAGTGGTGTTATTTTTGGTTATGCCCCTTAGATATAATGGCCTGGTGTTCTGTTCTCCTTTAGAGTAAACGGGTGGCTGAGGAGAGGGTGATGGCAGGATGGCCATCCATTTTCTTTCACTTGTTCTTAACAAAGCCTGCTTAACTTCTGCTTCCAATTATTCTACTGATTCAAACATTCATATGTGTTTGCTAACACCCTAAATAATGGACTGCTTAATCTTATTAAGAGGCTCAGAAGTGCATGCAGTACAAAATTTAGTTTCATTTTGAATGAATGATTTTTACAGTAGGCTATTACCATATATTATCTGCTTTTTCCTCCCACCCTTCTTTTTCCCCTTTATTCTGGTCTATGAGTTCTGTGAGCTCCAGACTTTATTATCTAAAAGAATTAATGTTTTAATTGAAATACATGTTCAGCTCTGAGGGTCAGTGGTGTACTGATCCTATGTGAGAACTTTATGTGGATGTTTATGTATTAAAATTACAAAGCTAAAAATGCCTTTCTTCTCTCTTTTGGGATGGGACTTTGTATGCAGATAGCCTGCTCTGAAGTGAACTGAAGCAAAACACAGGCTTTGAAAGCTAATTAAACAGTTGCATGTTGAGAGTTTCAGGGAATATTGTGACAACTTTTGAAATTGCAAACATGGAGTCTAGCTGGGTAGTAATCATGGACTTTGAAAAGTTCATGTGTTGAAAGTGGTGTTTTCACAGTCTGTGTGAATCTGTGATAATGTTCTTGTTTTAAGTGGAGAGTAACATAATCAGTGTTTCATGATGCTCAGTGCAGAGCTTGGTTAATTTTTTTTTTTTTGGTTAGAGAAATCAACTGGGATGCTACCTAAACTTCATAGCTTTTATTCTTATTCAGTATTTAAATTGATCGGTGATAATTTAGCTTTGCTATTTTTTTAAAAAGAGAAACCTCTAGTACTGTACTCCACATGTTGTTTTTTGCAATCAGCAAGTATGCAGATAAAGTTCTTTCTATTCCACTTAGCACAATTTGAAATTATCAGCAAGTTAAGTATATTCAACTGCTTATCTACAGAGAAGCATGTAGGACTCCAATTAAGTTTACATGGATAAATGCAGATTTGTGTTTGCAGACATCAAGATGACAGAAGCTTAATACTGTAAAAAGGCTAATCAACACTGAATATGTTTAGTGTCAGTAAATATTTATAGTGAAAACATTGCCTATGGTTTTGTGCCTTGGCATTCCAAGTTCTGATTTTTAGTGAGTAAAAATGTGGTGTGATATCCTGTTCATAAATGTGCTGTAAATTTTTTTTCTGTAAAATTAATTTTGTCTTTCTTGTGTTTTCTTGAAAAGATAGGTTAGGAGTTAGGCTACAGTTTGTAAGTTAATGAAAAATCTAGTATATTCACCAAGGTTTTAAAGCAGATGTAATCCACAGAGTGAGGAAGGGAAGGAGGGAAGATAGAGACAGGCAGTATGGGGAGTAGCTTCTTGTGATTATAATTTTATTTTATTTTTTTAATGGAGACTTCTTCCAATAGTGGTTACTAATCAGCTCTGGTGAACAATGTGATTATTTAGTGTGCTCATGTATTCATTAGGCAATGATTACAATTTAAGTGGGAAATTAATTGCACCTCAGGAATACGTGTTTGTTATGTATAAAACATACAAATATGTATTTTTTTTTATTTCATTAGACTTCCAGAAGTTAAATACTAATCTGTTCTCTTTTACAAATATCTAATGAAAATAATGTGTCAAAATTGAAATCCAAGAAGTACGTCTTAAATTGAGCTTCTACTGATGTAATAGTGTATGAATAATACAACCAAGTAAAATAAAAAAAAAAATAGAGATACAAGAAACATTGTTACTTTTTATTTCATTTTGACTTGGGGAAGTGTATAACTGTAGCTGCAGTTCTGCATCAGTCTCAACAATGTAAAAAAATGATGCTGAAGTGAAATTTTGTTTTCTAGTGGGGAAATAAATTGATATAGTTTAGGATTTTGTTTGTTTGTTGGAAATGTCATGGCTTGTCAGGTTAACAAATGTGATTTTGTTCCTGGCAGACTGCAGACCTGGTTAAGAAAAAGAAAAAATCACTGAAATCCACTGCAACATAAAACCAATATACTTCAGTTTAGTGTCTAACTTTGCATGAAATAAGCACTGCCTGTTAGCCTCCGTTTGATCCTGTGAGAGTGTGGGGCTAATGTCTGGCCAGTGTTTTGGAAGCAGCAGGTAGTCAGGAGCAAGCTGCTCTAGGGGTCCATATTTCTGTAGCCTAGCAGTTACTCACACACAGATGGAGACCTTATGAACTTTGACAGAGGTCACGCTAAATTGCAAATCTAAAACTTCTAGATTTTTGAAAGATTACACTGGTAGGTTTTTGGTCTTTTTTTTTAAACCAAATGATTGGGAACATCACTAGAGATATCAGCTATATCAGCTTAGTTTTGAGAAGTAGATCAACCACACAGTCATTACTCACATAATGATCATGGGGACTGATAAAGAAAGACAGCCTTTCATGGTACTTTAAAGGGAAACTGTAGTGTATTAAATTTTAATTTGCAGATGTAAAATGTATGTGTTATATTGCTTCCCGAACACCTAGGCACGTCTGCTCTATCAAACTTATTAAAGGAATTTTGGAGCTTAAAAGATTGCAGAAGCCTCTGATTTTTCTGACACGAGTTGGAAATAATTAAGATACTGATAGTATTTTTTTGATTTCAGGTCTTTTGGGGCAGTCAGTTGAGACACCAAGCTCTGTCATCTGTCATCAGCCATCATCTCACCAGGGATCTTATAGCAATTTAGGAAAGAAAAACACGAGATGATCTGGTTACACGTTGTAGCATGTTTAAATCCTGGATTCAAAGTCGGGGAGCATTGAAGAGCTTCTCTTTGTCTTCTAGTTATAGTCCTGAAGCTGTACTTAATAGATTAAAATCACTGTGATATTTCAATTTACTATTCAAATGGGAAGTTTTGGAAGGATTTTGTAGCAGCCAAAGAAAGACTTTATTTGTTTCCAGGTTACAGTAATTTAGCATAAGATTGGCTTAAATTTTTTTGTTTAGTAGAGATGCAATGGGAGTTTCATTCAGTGTTTATGAAATCAGTCCATGAATGACTATTTAGGTCACAAGCATCAAGGAAGCTGATCCTCTTTTAATCAGATGGTCAAATTTTTATCTTGTCATCATGGAACTGGTTGTATAATGTGCTACTTAATGGCTCATGAACTAGTCTTTAAAGCTATGACTTCATGATTCAATGAGGCTGAGTCTGTGTGTTGAAAGTAGTTTCAGTGACGGCCACACAGAGAGCTTGAAAATTCACACCAGCAGCAGACTGTAGGGGAAAAAAGCTCTGAAACTGTTTGAACTGGTCTGCATATAAAATAACAAGAATGTTATTCATGATTCTAAACTGGAAAAACACAAAGGGAAAAGAAGTGGGAGCGCAAAAGAAACTCCTTCTGTAGCTACAGCAATTTGCAGTCGCTGTACTGCTAGTGTTTTTGCTTTGGTGAGATCTCAATAGGGGAAAAAAATCTAAATAGCTTAATTTACAGTTGAGATTTCTTAGTTTACAATGGATTTTTATTCATGTTATTTTAAACTGTAGCTATTAGGAAAAAATGTGCAAATAACTCAGTCATGTCGTCACTGTATTAATCATAATAACTTGTAAGTGAACATATAAAAAGTTGAAGTTCAGAATCTTGTGCTTTACAAGAAATATGGATGCACAGACAAATTTTTACAAGATAAACTAGTTTGTGATGTGCTCTGCATTTTATACTTCATAGTGTGCAGTGAACACCAAAGTTCATGTGACCTGGAAAATGCAATGTGATTTGGAGTTGTCTGTCCCTCTGACACTGAGAGGAAAGAATCTGAATTACTCTGTGTTTCCTGAAGGGTGAGAATGTGCACACCACACAGCTGGGTTTGGATAACCTCTTTCCTATAGCAGCTTCCTCATTTATCCCAACCTGGAATGGATGCAACAGCTGCAGCCAAAGCTTATGGTTTGTGCTTCTGAACTGCACATCTATTTCAGCTTCTCTTAAGAAATAGGAATGTTTATGAGACAGTGTTATTCTGTGTAGTCATATTGGGATTGAACTGTGGTGGGTCTTCAAATTTTCTGTTACAATATCTTTCTAAAACTGAGAAGAGTTGAGATAAACATGGTGTTTTTCTCTTACCAGCATAATCTTAAACTTTCCTTTTCAAAGATGACCAGTATGCTACTCCTAAAAGAGAAAGTATCTTCTCTTTGAAAATTGTTCGGAGTCCACTAAGCAGTTATTTAAATTATCTGGGGATTTTTTTTCTCAGGGATTCTTTTTTTGCATCTCCTTTCTCTCGCACCTCCTATAAAGACTTCTTTGTATTTAATATTTCAGTAACATGACTTTTGATGACCATCAGATTCAGTGCTAAACTGCAAGTACTTCTGGCAAGGTGCAGTTTAGCATTAAGTTACTAAGTTCATTGCACAGTCCTGTTAAAGTCAAAGAAAAATAAAGCTTGAAAGATTTTAGCAAGTCACCTAGTCCTACTGCCTGAACTAAGGTAGAATAACTATATCTGCGTCCTGACAGATGTTTCTTTAACCTGTTGTTAAACATTTTCACTGACTCCAGAATGTCTCCCTAGGCAATCTTTTTCCACTGTTAACTATCCTGGGTTCACAGAATCATAGAAAGGTTTGGGTTGGAAGGGAACTTAAAGTTCACAGAATCATAGAATCATTTTGATTGGAAAAGACCTTTAAGATCATCAAGTCCAACTGTTAACCTAGCACTCCGCCAAGGCCACTAAACCATGTCCCTAGTTCCAACCCCCCTGCAGTGGACCGGGACACCTCCCATTAGACCAGGTTGCTCAAAGCTCCATCCAACCCTGTCATAGGAGACCACCAGATTTTTCAGGCACAATCTGCCCTTGGTGAAGCCATGTTGTTTGTCACCAATCACCTCCTTATTTTCCATGTGCCTTAGCATAGTTTCTGGGAGAATCTACGCCATGGTCTTGCCAGGCACAGAGATGAGACTGACTGGCCTTACAGTTCCCTGGCTCTTCTCTTATGTATCTTGTGCTGTTATCTACTCCGGAAAATGTTTTTTCCAGTCTATGTTGGAAATAGCATATGGTTTATTCCTTTCCTCTCTGAGAAAACAAATTAATCTTTTACTCATCTGTGAGGACGGGACAGAGGACTTACTGGTTTGTGTGCAAGTACCAGACTAACAGTGGCAGCATCCTTTGAGCTCTGTAGCTTTAGATTACATTTGTTAGAAGTTGTCTGTCTTTGATGATACAAAAAGCAGAGGAAAAGAAAGGAATGAAAAATACAAAAAAAAAAAGATAAAGAGGACACAGGCTGAGAAGTGGAATGAAAGGAGATGAAGAAATTCAGGAAAAATATAAATGATAATAGTGAAAGAAATTAGGTGACAAAGGTGGCTATAAGGGCTCTATGATAAGTAATTTTTTGATAAAAGATTCTTTTTTTTTTTTTTGTGGGCTATATGTCTAGCAGGATCATGGAATGGTGGTGAAGGAGGAACAGGGTGTTGAATAAAAGAATTGGCCAGACAAGGTTGAGTAAAGGTACATATGGAGCAAGCAATAGGTTTCATTGTTTTGTAAGTTCCACAGGAATGATAAAAATGTTATAAAATTATGTATGCAATAAAACTTTTTACTATCTTGTCACTGTGATTGGGGTGTAACATGGCACTTATCTTCCACAGCAACATGTCTATATAAAGTGGCAGGATCACAAGGTAGTCCAGAGAGTTCACTTGAATTGAGCTGTTACTTATGGTCATGACTAATCTGTCATTTCAAGGAGGTGGCTCTGGTCTTGCCTATGTCTGCTAGGACTGAACCAAAAGTCTCTTGGTTGTGCTTGTTGTCATTCACTTAACTAGGCAATTGAATTAGGCTTGGTGAGGTGAAAATTTGGAAGGTTTACTTAATTGAACTGAGTGTTTAAGGAGGGTATCTTGAGGCAAGAATGGAACGAAATTGGTAAATCTGCATTGCTTACATCAGTACTATGGTCTCTTAAGTTGTTAACAAGTATTTATTCTACAAAGATAAGAGCTTATAGTTTTACAAGTTGTTTCTTGCTGTAATTTGTGAGTAATATCTTTACCTGATTTTGTATTGATGTCTTGTTTTCAGGTGTGTCTCACAATATTTCTTTACTGCGAGAAGTGATCATCCATCCACGCTTTGTTCAAGGAGACATCAGCACTAAATTCCTTCCTGAAGTCTATCCTGATGGCTTTAAAGGTTTGTTCCATTTGGGAATGTTTCTTTTTATTTTCTTGGGAGGTATTGTTTCTGATTAGTATTCCCTTATATTTATAAACTGACATGTTTCCCAATCAGTCTTTACTTTTTTTCTCAAATCTATCTGCATACATGCAATTAGAATTTTCAAATAATGCATAATAGAATGGAAACAGTTACTTTCTTTACTTTCAAGAAGTCAAAATACATACTTCTAGTGACAAAATAGTAAATGAAGTACATCCAAAGTCAAGAAAAACAATTTGTAGGTGGTATGAAATATGTAAAATAAACATCAATTCAACTCTTCCATGCTATTGTGCTTCATTACAGACAGTGCTCCTGCTGTTAACTGAAGATTTCTCTTTACTCAATGCTATTGCTTCTCCAGTGAGCTTGTGCAGCATCTTTAGAATTGCCTTTTGACACCCTTTATATTCATTGTAGCGTTGTCTGGAGGATCTGGCAGTTTAGCAGAGTATTTCAATAATCTTTTTTTAATACTTATTACACACAGGAATGGGCATCACTTTGAAATTATTGCTGCATACACTAGGTTAACATAAACACAATTGCAAACGTTTCCTTACGACACCCCAAACAACTCCGTTTCAGTAGTGTATAAGGGCAGTTGGCAGAGAAATGTACGTAAACAAATAGATTGGTTTCTTTTTCACAAGGATCAAATTTTAGAAGTTTGTCTTTTCTCTGAGCCTATCTGCTGTAGATGCTTTGTTGACCTGTGTGGTCAGAGACTTTGTTCCTTAGTTCTTCCATGCAGGCCTTATACCTAAACTGCCATTCATCAGGCAGAACATCTCATTTAAAACAAAACAAAACAAAAAAACCCCCCAAAACCCCAGTGCTTATAGCTCATCATTCATGGGTCCCTTATGAATCCCGTGGATATTCCTTTCCGCCCTGTTCATCATTAATCCAGTGTGGCAGAATCCTCGTCTCCCTTTGGAGACAATACTACCAGATTGGCAGTTGCTGGACGTGACTGGCACAGTGCCAAATTCTGGTCTCATTAAGGAGCAGAACAGATTTTTCTTACCTCAGGACTCAGTGTGTGAGTTTGGTGTAACGAATATTCATCCACAGAACTACTTGTTACCATGATGTAATTGGCAGGTCTGTGTGGTACAGTATTACACATCGGATTAATGCATCCAGCTTGGTGTTGACTCCTGACTGCAACTAAAGCAATAGGGGTTAAGTTACCTTGGGTGGCAGTAAGCTTGTGATGGTTGAAGCTCAAATGTTCCTTTGTTGTCTTTGCTAAGGTGTACTTAACTAATCTGCAGGTAACTCAGCCGGCTTTCATCCAACGTAGACTTGAGGGTACGCTGATCTGCTTTGAAGGCTCAGTGCTGCTGTTTAGCTGGTCCGTCTCCCTTCCCTGACACTTTCATGTGAAATCCCATGTATGGTCTCTTTGACGGTTCTGGGACTTTTCAGTCTTTTTCCTGAGTGGATTCAACTCCCCAGACCACCAGAAAACGGCAGGTTTTTTATTGTTGATGCTTTTGTTTTGGTAGTTTTTTGAGATTTCTTGGGTTGACTTAGCTTATGAAGGAATCTGGTGAACCTCAGCAGATGTGCAAAGCGAGTGGCAGGCTAGAAATGGGGAGAAGGGAATGGAGGAGAAAGGGTAGAATGCGAGATGTTAGGTTTATACCATGTTGCAAAAAGGCAGCTTCACCTGTTACACAACTGGGAATAAACACGTGAACATTCTACCCTTATTTGTGATTGTGTGCCTGTTGGAGCCCTTGGTCACTTGTAAGACCTTGCGTTTCTGACTATGGAAAGGCACTCTTGTCTTTCGTTCTTTTATTCTTGTTTTAATACTTTATTTTGCAATGTTAACCTGTATATAGTCAGTTAATTACTTGTTGATCCATAAATTGCAGGATGATAAGAAATTTTTTTGGGGGTCATCTGACGTGAACTGTGCATGCATGTATTTGTGTGTACATACACACTGATGCAGGCTGATTAGTGTCATAGTCTGAGATTAATCATTGTATTAACAGAGTCTTAAAGATAGAATTTTGCTCTAGGCACCAGAAAACACAAGAAGAGATATCATGACAGCTCATAATAGAAACTAATGAATGGGATACGTGAAATGACTAGGCTTTGTTCCTGCTGTATAAAAAGTCTTACTCTTCTTCTGTGTATCAGATACAAGCATACATTAGCCTTAATGATAAGAAAATACAGATACCATTACTACAAAGCATTAGTATTACAAGTCAAGAGTATTTATTCACGAATAGTGATTCAAAGCCCTTTTAATGATGTAGTTAGCTCTGGATCAGAACCTTCTAGCTTAAAAAAAAGTGGTGAGTTGAATTATAGGATAGTTTTTTAAGTACCTATTGAAAAATATTTCTGCAAATTCAAAGACTCTGGTGGGAACTGTGGAAGGCAAGCGAGAGTGGTGGGCAGACGATGAATGGAAGCTCAGGAAGAGAAACAAAGGCAAATGAACTTATGCCGTGTAAGTCCCCATCTCATGTCAACTAAACTTTTTACAGGAATACCTGTGTAAATTTTGCTGGGAGGATTTGAAAATTACATAGCTTCTTATATCTTGATATTGTTTATAAAAGACGTAGCTGTAAAAAAAGATCTGGCATAAGTTGAAAAACTAGAGCAATATGTAGCAAAAGTGGATTTGGAAATACTTAGAAATATGTGCTGTTGTTAACAGCAGGAATCCATACCAGAAATGTTTTACATTTAGAAAAACTAAGGAATCCAAGCAGCCTGGTATGCCTCTGTACTTCCTAACCTGCCTGGTGAGAAAGAAATACACTATATACTATCCCTATTTTATAGGCACAGAACGTATCTCTATTTTCACAAAGAGACTTTTCTCTTTGGTTGGAGGGGGTAATGCAACTTCCACGGCTGTGTTACTGTTAGAAGGGAGGAGATGCTTGCTGTTAATGCCATTAATCTTCTACACGCTGATATATTTTTCTTCGTTTTATGAAGCTACTGAATTACAAAAATTGACTTAACAGATGGCTTACTTGACTTTCTTGTTTCTGACAGGTGAAGCCAAGAAATGTTTCCTGGTCTGTTACTAATCCTTTTATAATTCAAAATAAGAGGTTTCCTTTCTGTATGCTGTAGCATCCATCTTACAAGTGATCACGAGCTCTCTGAGAGACAGTTTCACTATTCTGAATGGTTTGAGATTGCATACACAGACAATATTGTCTGTCCCTTACCATGACTATCAGGGTGGAACAAAGTTCTGCTGGACTTCAGAAGAAATTAAATGCTCTGATAAGATGCAGTTTTGTTTTCTGCCTCAGCCTACTTGGTATACATCTATAATGGTCAACTTCAAAATCCATTGAGGCAAAACTCAAGCCAAAACAGAACCTAGGAATGATATAAACATGCCCTGCAGTGGTGTGGATATGAATTATGAATTCTACTTTCTATCTTATCCATTTTGCTTTTAATTTTTATTCTTCCCAACAGAAAAGAGTAACTTTTCAAGTATTAAGTAACAGACCCATGCACATAACCAGAGCTTGTTTGTTTTGGTGGTTTTTTTTCCCTGTAATTGATAGTAGGAAACACATTTCTAGGACAAAATGCAAATGAAACTGTTATGGGAAAAATGACCTTTTATGTAATTTAATTTGAAGTCGGTTATGTAAAGTAATTGCATGAACCTCTTTGACTCAGCTTGGGGGATACTGGGATAATATTGATTTAAGCAATCATAACATCAGGGAAATGAGAGCGAAATAGTTTTTCTTTGTCTTCCTTCCGACCAGGGTTCTGTCATTTAGTAGTAATAGATGCATGCTGTCTAGTTTTAAATAGTATGAACAACAGTGCTTCTACTTCTTCAGCTGTAACTTATTTTTATAGCCATTAATCCCATTTTACATCCACCTACATAATTCAGTTCAGTCATGATAGTGAAAACGCAGAAGTATATCCCAGGTTGAGCAGGAAGATTTGGGAGCTGATTTACATTTTATAGTGAAGATGAAATTTCTGTGTAGCCCAGGAGTCTGTAACAATGAGGGCAGGAAAGAACAATGACAGAACTTCCTAGGGTGGAAGTTGGGGAACCTTTGCTACTTAATTGCTTCACTCCCTATGAAGAGAGCACTTGGACAAATGTCTCAGAGGTAGTTTTGTTACTTTTTGGGTTGATCTTCTGCATGGTGAACATGAAAGGCTGTGTTGTTATATCTTTATTGATGGTGAATATTAACTTTTATCTCAAGACATCCAACTGAAGTCCCGAAGGGTAGCTTGTAAGGAGAAGGCTTGAAGTGAAGCAAAAGCATCTCTTGCTATCTGGCGCATTTGTGTGTTTCCAAATATAGTAATGTAATTGGAAGTTTAACTTTAAAACTGCTTAAATTTCTGCTGAGCATAGCAGCAGAGTAAGAGCAGAAGGCAAGGGAAATGGGGCTGGAGTTCAGAGGACTAAGGCAGTTTGTCTTGTATAATAAAGGTAAATTGCCATCCTTTAATCAAGCATCTGAGGTATGCCTCCCAAGTTATGCTAAGGACATTCTGGGTAGCATTGTATCAAACTGCCAAAGAGCCAAAGACCAAAACGGAATCTTGGTATGTTCTCGTTAGCAGTTTATATTGTCTCTGAGACTTAGGAAAATGAATGCAAATTGCCCGCATTGGATAATACAGTCATGACTGGTTTTCTGCATGCCATGTCTGTGCCACAACTAATGCAAATAGCGACAAATAAGGAAAGAGGATAAATATTTTTTTCATGTTTTTGATAATAAAGAAGTGAATGTAACTCTTGATCGGTTGTTAACCTGTTTCAAATTATTGACCTTTGCTCACTGTTTGGAGTTTCATTTTTATTGAAGATACAGGGAGAAAGCAGTTTTTGCAGCACAGCAAGTGCAAAAGCAGTTATTGATTTAATCCAAGATGAAGGTCATGCAATAAAACCTTCAAATTGGGATTTTTCTAGTTTTACCTTGTTCCTTTATATGAGTTGATAGTACCAGTGTGTGTTGGAGCAGGTGGGAACATGCAGTTTTGGTCACATGAACTTGTCATGGGTGTTAGGCAGGGTGACAGAAAAGCGAAGGTTTTAGGATGGATTTCCTGATGTATCTTTAGCTGAGACATGTAAGCAAATTACCCATTTTAGACACAGCATTTTGGAAAAATGATCTCGGAGCTTCTTCACAGTGTGTAAACAACTGGAAAATTGGCACATTTCAGAGCCAGATAGTTGATGTTATTGCATTGTATAATTATATAAGGCTTATATACACATATATGTGTTTGTGTATATATACAAATAGTACAGAAGTTCAGCATTTTTTTACTTCTGCTTTGCAGTTTTTCTAGTAACTGGCAAAGGAAAGATCAAGTTTATTTCTCAAGCCAGTTCCTCAACCTTTCAACATTTGTATTTCTGCATACGTTTGTTAAAGTAAAGACAGTTTCCATTTCAAGGCAGATAAAAAATAAATAAACAGTGATTGAGAGAAGTTGCAGTAATCTTTAGCCAGAATATGTTAATACGGACTAAATTAAAAATAAATTGATGCAGATTTGCTGGCTTTTGTTATTTTTAAATTTACATTTTTTGGCCTGTGACTGCTCCTTTGTACTGTTAGCTGGAACAGTAATGGGTGTGTTTCCATTGCCACGGCATGATTGTGTTGCTGAGCTGGACTCTAAGCAGCCTCTTTACCTATCCATATTTAACGTGCCTGGTGGAAGGATGCATTCTGTGCAGAAGACATTCTGTTTTGAAATTGTGCACTTGGTACTGTAAAGTCTGTTCCAGTCCTTCTCAGAGGTCTCCTCCATTCAGGGTTTCTCTGAGGATCATGTTAGTCTCATTTTGCGCTACTGGTAGAAATTGTCACTCGCTATCGACCACTGCTGGGGAATGCAAGTTAACATTGCATGCAGTAGTGTTGAGGCCATGGGGGAATGGAGTTGTGGAAGGGAACTGGATAACTGTTTTTCTGCTGCAGGACTAGAAACAAACGTTCCCCAGTGGGCAGAGTTACTCGGGGAGATACAGCCTTCTGAGCTCCTTCCCCACCTCTTCCCCCGTCCCTTCGTGTGAATCTGTATTTGCCATGTATGATGGCACTTGCTGTGATACGTGTCTCACTGGTGTATCTCGTGCATACGTGAAGGTCTGCTGAGGCAGACAGCAGCTGCTTAAAGCACTTTTGGAGAGCTCTGTTGTAACTGCATTCAGCTAAATCTTTCAGCCTTACTTTTACCTTTTTTTAAAAAACTTTTTATGGCCTTTTCCTCTTCTCTGGCTTTTGAAACACCCTTGCTTTCATCTGTGTGAAATCTCTCTCGTGAGGATAAAGTTTGCCTCTCTTTCTCCATGACAATTCATCTTTACACTTCTTGTCCTCTTCTATGTCAACTTTAACTTCCTGCCACTGCCTTATAGACTACTTTACTTGTCCTTTTATTCCCTCTCACACTGGCTTTGACTGTTACTCTGGTGACACCAGTCTTGGCCACCTATTTGTCAGCTTCTCATACCAAATTTGTGTTGCGTGGTTTCTGATCTAAAGGCAAAGTTCTGTCACTGTGCTCTGTCTTGTAGCCTGCTGAACAGACAGTTGAATTTTGAATTGACTTCACTTTGTGGAACAAGACAATGTTGGGAGAAGACCTGCTTCCAATTGTCCTGGTTACCACCTTTGGGCCAAAACCTTTATTAGTTTGCCTGCTTCAGATTGTAGGCTACTTTGAGCCATTTTCTGCTTATCAAGTGCCAAATATGACTTTGACTCCATTAGTCGCAAACTGATGATTACACAAATGGTACTAAATGACCCAGGGCTGACAAGTACTTTTATCCATGTCTATTTCTGGGGTTTATATTGTTATGTTATCCCTTTTGCCTGGAAGATCTGTAGCCTTTGCAAGGTAAAGTACTGAGAAAGAATGCTGTATATTTTGAGTAAGTTCTAATGTACAGATGGAGTCCTTACCAGCATGAGGCACAATATGTCAACCAGTGACATTTCAGTAACGAAAACAAGATGCTGCAGCATCGTTCAATTTTTTTTCTTTCAGTTGTCAGATTGTTTTTAACAGAGATACCAGTGTTAGCAGTAGGACTGATCTGTATGAAAACATGCAATTTAAACTCTGAAACTCGGAGCGTCTGCTATCCTGAGCCTCATATTAATTTAGGGAAAAAAAATGTAGGTTTTGTGAATAAGGGTGGAAAACTGTCTTCACTGGTAGTTGTTACTTTTTGTGTCTGTGTTGGTCTCTGGTATCTAATTTTTGGCTGTTTTTGAAAACTAGGACACAAGTTGACAGATCTTGAAAGAAGAGAACTACTGGCAACAGCAGCGTCTTTGTATGTGGCTGAACAACTGAGATCACAGCGATTTCTAGGGACTCCAAGGTAAGTTCGTTTCTAGGAACTCAGATGTGCTGATGCATTTTGTTAATGGCATCTTCTCATGCACGAGATACACTGGTGAGAAACTGCATGGTTTCTTATTATAGTCCATTTTTTCTAAATTCAAATGAGCTGCGGCTTACATTTCCCTACTCATGCAAGCCATACATAATTATTTTTATTCTACGTATTAGCAAACTAATAGGCACAAAAATCTGTTACAAGCCAGTACAGTAATTAATGCACATCAGGAGTTTCATTAATGCAAAATGTTGCTGCATTAGTAACTTACCACAAATTGAGCATCACAAATTTCCCATGTGCCCATTTGAAGTGATCTAAGCACTTTGGCATAATATGAATATTCAGCTACAGAGCTTTAAAATATTGTGGATTCATGAGTAATTTGCTACCTTGATGAAGAACCTTAATAGTTTAGGGTCTAATTCTGAAAACGCTTTCTGACTGGTAAATGTTGGAAGAGTCAGCACCTTGCTTTAAGTATGTTTTCTGGTGCTTTGGTTCCTCGACTTCCCCATTCTATTGAATAGTAGCTGCTAGTAACCTAGGTAGTACTATTAATTGGCCAGTTGTTGCAGTACCTTGTGTCAAAATACTAATTCACTTCTTTGGCTTTTTGGAACAGGATGCTTTTTGTCTCTAGGATATTTCTAGCTTTTGTTGTCCTCTGGCCCATTATTGTCAATGTCTTGAGACCTTCTATTAGAACAATTGAATTTATGAACCTTGCTTGGGTAGTTGGTGTTTGCAATGGCTGCATACAGTGAATCCTAACTTCAGTGTGAGTCTTTCTTCTTGCCTCACATTCTATATTGTAGTTGCATGTTTGTGTGAGAGAGAGGAAAGTTGGAATGCAGGATAGGCAGTATTCACATTCCATGCCAGTGGTTTGACAGTGTATTCTATTACTGATTTTACAGTGATCAGGAATAAATGTGGTTTCAAGAAGTCTTTATTTTTATTTGTACTCACAAAGATAAATAGGACCATATGGTGTTAAAAAAAAAAAAAGAAAAAAAGAAAAAAAAAGAGACACTTAGAGCAAGCATAATGTCTTTGTAATCTATAGCATATGTAGGGCTAGGTCATTGCTTGCCTTATGCACCTATAGGGGAAAGTAAAGCACCTTTTTATTTCCTTCCACAAATTATATCCTCCATAACAAATGCCATAAGGAGAACAGACACTCTAAGGCCACTGTTCCCTAAATAAAAGGTGAATGAGAGAAAATGAGGGAGGAACCTTGATTGCAGTTTTTATTGTCCAGCAGAGGAAGTTAGGTAGTCTGGTACTGCTATAGAGAAGTAATAGATTACTTTCTACATAGAGTAAGGAGAGGAATTGTTGATTCAAATAGTGATTCTCAAAATGCTGTTGCATTCCCTGTTTTGATTTGAGATTTTTTTTCTCTGGCCTGTAAAATGTTCTTACTTGCTCACAATATAAGAAAAGGAGTAATTGTTGAAGAACCTTTCACTGTTTTCTTTCTGTTGCAAGTATTTTCTTTCAGTACTAGGTATCTGTGTATCTTAATAAAAAAAAGATGTATACAACTATTTTAAGTGAGATGTCAAATATGTAAACAAAGTATTGCATGGAGCAGTCAGGCACGGTTATTCATCTCTTTTTGTGCTGCATCAGGGAAACAAATACACTCCTTCTTTGAAAAAAATCAGCTGATTTTTTGAGTCCTTCAAACCTAACTTCCTCCATTCCAGTGTGAGCAGAGAAAGCAGTAGAGTCTGACCACACAATGTTTGTTCTTGGTAAGACTAGGCTTAGGTCTGATTTTTCAGGTTTTAAATGGTGGAGCTAACAAATCTTTTCAGTACAGGGAAGATCACTTTCTCTTGCCATGATGGAGTGTACTTAGATTCAGCTCAGCTTTCAAAGGATGATCTTAGATTCTGTCTGTTGTGACATATGCAGCTCTGGAATGAATCCTTCAGAAGCTGAGCCTTAATTTTTTCTCAGTGGCATCCGAGTGTGATTCCTAGTCAACAACAGGTCATTGTTTTAAACCACATATATTGTTAAATCTACTTGTCTTGGTGATAGTAAAGCTGTCTGAGGCCAAAGAAGAATGAGGTTAATGCAGAAGGCTTACTGGTATGCAACTTCTGAAGAAATCCAAACCTGATAATGATATCCCTTCCCCAAAATCATGCAGCTCTTTCAGAGGAAAAGTCAAAGAAATAAAGGCAGAATGAGGTCAAAGGATCACACAGTGTCCTGGACAGTGTTCTCCATTCCTTAGAGCAGCTAGTGAACTCCCTCTAGAGGGGATTGATTACTGTGGAACATGCAAGTTACTGCAGTCCCATCAAGGGTCCCTTGCAGCATCTCCTTAACTTACCCAAACTGTGTCTGACTTGTTTTTGAAGGTATTTCATGTCAGGAGTACTTTTTTAGGGAGCAGGATTGTGGCCACAGAAAGCGTATATTTATTAGTATGACCGCAATCTGTTTGAAAAATACTAGTAAGTAAAAAGTGTAGAGTAGTAACCTTTGGTACTGGCAACAAATCAAAACGACCAGTTGTAATCTCAGATTCACTGTGGCAGTATTGGTCATTTGGAGTCTGTGTGAATTTTAAATATGTGTTGGGAGTATGTAAGCAGATTAGACAGACTGCACATTCCACCATAACATTCTCCTGGTGGTCTGGAATACTACATTGCCATGTTGATGATCATCTTCAAAATTTCAGCTCTTTGGTACTGTTTTTTTCTTTTGCATGCACTGAAAGCAATTGAGGAATTTTTGTGTGAGGAGTTGCACTGAAAAGCAGTAGTTTGAAATAATGCATTATTTCTTCTAAACTTGTCACAGCTGCTAAATAGCCTTTTTTTTTTCTGAACTTAAGTTATATGCTTATCCTTGGTTTTGGTTTGTTTTCCCTTTTGGGAGTCATATGTATAATATGCATTCTTTTCACAAATGCAGGGGTATTTCGAGTTCCCCTTTTTTCCCCCCGATGATTTATTCAGCCAAGCTCAGGATTGTTATTCTAGCCAGATAGATAGAGAGAAAGAGCTATGCTTGAAAGTCTTCACAGAAGCTCTGCCTTTCTCTAGCAGTGCTACTGAGGCTGTGATTAGATAAATGGAGTTGAGCCAGATTAAGGAATCACTGTCCCAGCCTGCTCCTCCCTTGGTCTCTGCCTTTTCCCTCCTCCTGATACGCAAGTGTGATTTTTTGCATGTAGTTCCTTTCTACTTTGGTTATGCTAAAGTGACCCTTACTAGCCTAGAAACAGTTAGAAATACTTTAGATAATTCTGACAGAACCAGAGTAAGTACTCATGACATGTGAAAATAATCTGCAAGAGCTAGAAGGGTGGGAATGTGTAACAAGGAAGGAGAGATGAGCAGAGGATGGCTCATAAAAGGGATGCAGAGGTGGGCCTTAGCACTGTGCCACGGGTCAGACTAGGAGCAACCTCATGAGGGGGGTTCTCCTCTACAGTTGATGATATTTTCAGGGGTGTGACTGGAAAATACGTGTTTTGCAATGCCTGGGTGACTGAATCATCAACTGTAAGCTTCTCGCTGGAACGTGCTCTGGTGATAAGCGACCTATTGCCTCATTAGGATCAAACACTCAACTTTCTTCAGCTAGTTTCAATTAGATGTGACCCCTCTAGTGGGATTCTTTGTTGCAGAAGTTTGTGTAGTGTTGAGGTTAATACAGGCCACAAGCTGACGGCCGTTTTGCCTTTCCTGTGTTAGAATAGTTTGGATTATGATTTGGGTGGAGCAGCCACAGGTGGGTTTCCACTGTCTGCATTGCTATGTGCCCCTGGTCTCACCAACAGTCTCCTAGGATTAATCTGCCAACCCTTAGCTAGAACAGCTGCTGGAGACCTGTGTGTGCTCGGAGTTACAGGAATATAGGCATTTTCTTTTGTTATGCAATCTAATTTTTAAAGCATTTTTTCTGTGTTTTTAATTTAACTGGTTATTTAACCAGTTTTCTTGGGAAAAGGTTGTTGTGGGGCATAGTGGATTTTTTTAGGTTTTTTTTAATAAAAAAGGTAACTAGCTAATGAAAATGCTTGGTATTTTGTGAGCCAGATATTAATGTGAATATTTCACTGGTGATATCCAGATAATAGGGGCACGTGTTTCCTACAGGAAAGAGCCATGAATGATTGATGATTGTTTCATTGTTCAGCTTTCAGTTATTTTACCTAGGACTTTTTCTACTTATTCCATAGTCAGTTTATTGTGAAGCTGGTGCCACCCACAGCTGCTGAACAGATTTACAGCATCTAGTAAAATCCCAAGGTCTTCTAGACAGACCTCAATCTTGTTTCAAGTGAAAACATATTTTGGCTGAAGTCAATCCAGCTTATTTTACGTCTGTTTGATGTAGTTAGCTTTTGAGACCAAAACTGATGTTGTACAGTTGAATCTTCACATTTTGGCTTCAGACTTGTTTTCATTAGTGGGTTGGGAGGGGAATAGGAGAGTGACTCTCCAGGTGTGGCTACATCATGGTATCTCATGGGTCTACTAATGTGATGTTTATACTGCTAAACCCAATTGCCTACAGCACTTCCTATGTGTTGCTTGTGTTGGCTGCTAAGTGTATTTTCCCAATTTTTCTATGGGTTTTACCCTTTCATCATTTATGACTTGGAAAAAAACAGTGAGGCTGCATGCCCATATTACCTGATACTCCATGCAAAACACACTGGAAAATGTTTTATAGTGTTAACAAAAAACCTAAAGGTTTTCCTTACTCGTGTGTTTTAATATAGAAGGCAGGGATTAGGGAGTCTTGAGTTAAATGCCTAACTGTTCTTGTGGGACCTTGGAGAAGCTAGCTGGATTGGGCCTCAGTTTACAGAAAGACAGAATGGCCCTAATACTTTACTACATTATTGAAGTTTTGTAAATATTTACTTATCAGTGTTTGTAAAGTATTTTGAGACCTAAAATGGATGATGCTTTCTAAGCATAAAATAATACTTTCACAAGAAGGGTAAGTGTATGGAGAGAAATTACAGATAAAATATGAACCAGTTTTTGTCAAGTTATGAAATAGTTGAGCTCAATTTTTATATATTTTAAAATTCTAAAAATCCGGGGTCCAGTGCAGTGGGCATAAAACAGCTGGTGAACTGAAAGAACAGAAATGGATATATTTAACTGTTTATTTAATGAGTTATCGTAGGTTTGCGTCTAGGATGATTTAATACTGATACATTGAGGTAAATTTCCAGGTACACTTAGTAATGATGGTTTGGAAGCCTGCCTTGCCTTGCCATTGCATGATTAGGGCAGTGAGGGAACTGCTCAGAGCGCAGTGGAGCCCTGCACCTCTCGGGCATGCTTGCTTTCACATAGACTACACCTATTACGCAGCTGGAGTCTGGGTTGGAGCCAGCTCTTTGCCAGCCTAGGGCTTCCCCATATGGAAGGGTGGTCAGCTGCCCAATAGGAGAGCTTTCTGGTGCTCCTGCACTGCTGGAGCAGCACAAGATAAGGTTATGTTACATTAAGAAGAACAAAGATGATGTCAGGAAGATTCACTGGAGTCATCTGAACCAGCCACTTGGAAAGAGGGAGAACTCTTGCAGCATGGTCACAGGCAGCACTGAATTGTTTCAATTGCCTTACACGATTTTTGTATTTCCACCCCCCTAGAACTGCAGTAATAACATGAACAGTTATTGCAAGTACAGCTAAATATTTATACTATGCATTACCCTACAAATACCCTCTAGTGTGATATAAAGATAAAACACTTTGTTTTCCTTTGGTGAGGATGACTAAGTCCAGCCCACTTGTGGCTTTCTTCATTCCCTCGCTTTGGAGTTATGCAGTCATCCTTAGCACATGAAAATAACACTGTCTTATCCTTACTGTTCTGGTCCCCTGGTCAACAAGTCAAGCATTCTTTTCATGATTTACTGTTATTCCTTTGAAAGGCCTCGATATGTTTATGTAGCTACTGTAGCTTCAGACCATTATTCCACTGTGTGTTATTTCTTTCCCCCTAGATTAGCAAGGTACTAAGACTCCATTCTCCCTTTTGTGTGATATCCTTGTTTATAATGGGCTCTTCTGATCGTGATAACCCTCTCTTGTCTGTTAGGTGTTACTTAATGTTGTTCTTTCGACCTCTCATAAATAATTATTTAAATATTTTTTTTGTAATCTTGCTTAATCACTGCTAAGCCAGCTGCCCTATATAGTATTCTATCTGTCTTTACAATCTGATATAATTTACCCTTCTACATTGTTCAGTTGCTTATTATAGAAAGAGGATTATGTGTGCTAGAGACAAACAAGTAGATGCAAATATATGAACAGGTATTTCTGGCCAGTGGAAATGAAGTTTAATATAAAATATAAAAGTTGAAATAGGACATTTCAAGGTGGCACTTTTTACTGTTTCTACAGAATGTTTGTGTCATATTTTTTCTTTGATTGGATTAAATTAATTGATTGAGAATTGATAGCATAAATAATATAAGGTATTTATATAGTCATTTGAAAACAGAGCCATCATTTCATATGATTGATGAACGAACTTATATTTCGGAAACAGAACTGTCTGCTATGGGAAATTTCCATAGGCTGTCATCCCTATGTCCTGGGTACTTGGGAATCTATGCTTGCTTAGTCTTTAGAGTTGATAACCATTATGAAATCACTCTGAAGATAAGTTTTAACCTCTCTGAGCATCTCTTGGGAAGATCCCCAGAGCAGTGGCATGCATCTTGCTGAGGTGATTGCTGGTGGGAAGGCCGTTCACTCAGTAAATGGATCTGGCTAAGTCCCCGTGTTTATTTTTTATTTTCACCATGTCTGCTGGGAAAACAGCAGCTGCTGTAGGAGCTTTATAGCTCCTGTGGCTACTGTTCACTTAAAGTTGAAACTTGAATTTACTTAGTATACATGTGTGAATGTTTTCTGTTGTACTGCCATAATCCTGGCCCTTTTTAGTTGTGAATCCTGGCCCTTTTCTTATCTATGCTTTGCTTACAACCTCCTCTTCTGCAAGAGCCTCTCTTTACCACAAGACCTCTCTCTCTTTCTTTTACTTTGATCCCTTTTATAAGCTCAACAATTCTTTCCTCATGCAGGTTTACACCTCCTAAATTTGTTCTTTAATATTTGTCTGTGTGTAAAAAGTGTATGCATGAAACTGCAGAACTAACAAGGTGTGTACTAATCTCCACATCCTCCCTGGTCATTTTACAGCTATTTTCAGCATAGTCTTTCCTCTCCATCTAAATATTTTATTTGGAGTTTTGAAGGGCAGAAATGAAGTTGTGTTGGATGTTTCTATGGAAGGGCAAAGTTTTTCTTGACTTTGGGAGACTCTAAGCTCAGCAAATGCATGTTTAACTGCATTCTCATGAGAAGTTTTACTGATGTTTCTCTCTCAGGATTATTAACGTAAAAAAAAGATAAGTGCAAACATCAGGGCCTTACTTTGTGAAGTTCCTTAAGGCACTGGTTGTGTCCTGCTGTTTGTTTGTGTAATGTATAGCTTATTCTGGATGCTGTTGCTGTAGAAATGTTGTCAACAAAATATATGGGAAGAAAAAGTCTCTCATTCAATATTGTCTGCATACTTCTACATGTGTCTTGATTTGTCCATTCTTTAGCATGCTTACTTCCTTCACGGTTCACAAAGGCTGTAGTTAAATATAAGATATTGATTGAAGGGATAGATAATTCATTTATACCTTTGTTATTGAGTATTACAATTTTCAACCGTTTCTTTTTCCTTTGATTCAACTGCGAAAGTGGGATGGGACACAGAATGGCCTCATTATTGTAGGAGTATTTCTCTGTTCCCTGCAATGATTCCAAAAGCTCTTGCACACTTCATCAGTATTATTGTAATTCTTTGGCTGCAGGATATTTGGCAGCTGTTGCACCCCACTGGCAAATCCTATTCAGACTTCACTTCCATTCACCATTGCCATTGGAGAATTGATTTCTCTCTCCTCTGCTCTAACCTTTCCCAATTCATTTTGGATTGTTCAATGTGAAACATTTTAATTTCATATCATACAGCCATTCAGCTCACAATCCTTTTTTAACCTGTCACCAGGGTAACAGCATAGCATGCTTTCTTTAGGCAATCAAGTTTTTATTTCACATGCTTAATGTTGCATTAAATGTTTGCATTTTGTTTAACCCTCTTAAATACTTTGAACTGGGGATATATTTTGCAGGGTAATGAAGTTTCTGATTTCAGTGTCAAGTCTTCACAGAAATTGCCTTACTTAAAATAAAAAATAAGAAATCAGAAGATGAATGCAGTAATGAGAAGATTATTAATAAAATCCCAAATGGCTGAATGAGGCAAGCATTTGTAGAATGGCAAAAATATTTTACTTCTGGAAAACCTTCCAGAAGCTTAAATTATAATCTTTAAACCTACACTTTAGGATTACTTTTACCTGTAAGTGCTTGTAATCAAATTAATGCAAATATAGGATTAACTATGCAATAACATGACTTTAAGAAGTGAGATGTCTGGCCTGTACCTGTCAACCTGCTTCAAACTGCTTGCCAGAAGTGTGTGTGTGTGTAACTGTAAGCTGAATAGCAAGTGATTTATATAAAAAATAGAAATTAGTGGTATGATGCAATTGATTAAAGAAATAAGCAATTTTTAAGTATTTGGTTTTCTTTTATATGCAAACCATCATGGCATGAACAACAGGCTATATTAGTTATATTGGAAGTGAGAATAATAATTAAATTAGAGTGCATTATCATAGATGATTACAAAAATAAAATGAAATGCACATTTTCATATCCAAAGAAGCACTGACTTCATCTAACAGTGACCTTACAGAGCAAGTTCTGCTTGTCTTGGTAATGGAATAGGATCAGCTAGGTTTGCCCTCACCTGTTTAGCTGGAATTTTAAAAAAGCCTGTAATAGATGTCCTTAAAATATCCAGAATTTCATATTCTATGTCTCTAATTATGGTTAGAGGTGTAGTGTTAAAGGCTTTTTATCTGTCATGTTCTATTCTCAATTCTGTCAGTATAAAAGATGTGGTGGTGGGGGGGAAGTATTTAATTTTAACATAAGTGAAACTGAAGAACATGGCATTGCAAATAAGCCCAGACTTTGCTCATTTATAATAAAATAAATCTGCTGTAATGAAAGCACTAATAATATGCATTTTAACACTTTGGAATGCTAATTTTACAAAGCTTCTCATTTGCAAAATAGATCATACATATCTAGCATTGTTAAAAAAAACAGATGCAGAATATTTGCATTACTGTACTAGTTGGACTGTTTGGGTTTGCATTTGATACAGCTCTTTTTGAGGAGACAGCTGTTTATTATAGATCCTACACACAGAGCTGTCTTTATTAGAATTTTTCTTTCAACAGCATATAGCTAACTATGCAAGGACAGAAATGTGGTTTCTCCTATTAATTTCCAAGCTTTCTGTCCGGTTTCCTTTTCCCTCAAGTTGTACTATAAGCTACCAAATATTATTACCTGCCAAAAGAGGTTTGGCAGCGTATTGTTACTGGATTTTGCCAAAAGGAGCCAAACATATGGTAACAGTTAATTTATTGGTTCTTCTAACCTCAAGGGAACTCTTACAGAGAGCATATTACCTTTTTATCTAACATATTTTAAATAAAAGAGCTGTTGGCTTGAAATTTGATATGCCAGTATAGAAGCTGACCTTCAGTGCGGTTATGCTCAATTCAGTCTTGTTTAAGGGTAAGATTAAAAGTGTAAACATACAAGATTGAGCTAAGGCTTCTTTCTTTTCAGCTTTGAGAGGGGCAGGTTACTTCTGCATAGTTTTAGTGTGTGTGTAAGTGGAAATAGTGAAGAAACATTTTCACAAGAGAAATGAGTCCTGCCTTTCTCTCAGGAGTCTTGGAGAGCTCTTTCTTTACTTTCTTGATGAGACATTTCCTGGTATGTGCATTACCCAAGTGATGATAAGAATTAAGAACATTTTTCATTTCTCTATATGTGAGACCATGTGCCTATTTGTTGCTTTGTGACAATGTGGATTTGTCTGATTCTAATGGGAGAAGTATTTGAGAGGTAACACTGCTGGTTGTGCTGCTATTCACTATCTTGGAGTTGAATCTCATGGCTGACACTTGCACAACTCAAGACTAGTGATCTGCTACCTGCATTTGAGTTAGCCCTCTTTGTTCTGCCTTAGATGCTCTATATTTTTGTCTTTAACTGGTGGTGGTGTGAATCTTAAAAGAGAAACTACATGGATATGTAGGATAGGACTCTTGTCGATATATGTAGATAGGATACTTGAGATAGGTGGTGCCTTAAATAAAAAAACATCCTGATTTTTGTTGGCTCATACTAAGTATTCAGAGGTATGGATATTTTTCCCTGGTGTTGAGACTGCTCAGATGACTTTTCCTTTTGTGATTACAGATGATTCTTTAGTATCTTTCACAGACCATTCTTCAATGGTTTATTTCTCTGTGTGTGTAATTAGATGTGATGCTTGGAGTTTGTTTTGGCTGTGGCTTCCCTTTAACATGCATCTTCAAAGCCTGTAGTGTGAGAAAGACTGGGCAGGAAAGAATGGCGCAGGACCTGGTTCTTTTGAAACTAGGGATGTTTACCTATTGACTTAGAAAGGAGATGATGACAGGTCTTTATCCTGTCTCTCTGTGGTGCTTAGTAAAATTAGTCTTGCTGCATACAATACAAATAATTTATTTGCCTGTAGAATTCCAGATGTGAAAAGCATCTCCAAAAATCTCAGGTATTTGTTAATTTTTTTCCTTCTAGACTTTAAGGTCCTGTCTTTACCCCAGTGTTGTGGTATGTGTTCCTGAGACTCCTCTCTCTGTCAGGGGTGATGATATGATACACCTTGGTCACACACTAATTAATTTCTCCAGGCCCTGCTGCCCATTTTTCTAGCAGACACTGAAATTTAAAGCAGGTCCTCATCTGGTTGTACCCAGCCCTTAGTGTCCTTAGATAAGGGAGATGCTGTAAACCAACAGCTTTTCTGTTTCCTGGAACTAGTGAGAGCACTTCTAAATGCTGCGTTTTCCTCACACCCCCCTGCAGCAAATAATTTTTTCTTGTTGTTCTTATATCCTCAGGCAAATCACAATCATTTTAAGATGTTTACTAACATTAAGTCCACCTTATTCCTCTATTAGCTGTGATTTTTTCACTCTTTGATCTCAGACATTGCATGCCTACCCCTACTACAGGCTTCCTTTTCCCAAGTCTTAACCCCTATTTTAAATGAACCCTTCTGAGTGAATAGAGTGAATCACTGTTCCAATGATTTCCAAAATCCTGGTAGTCTTATGGCCATTTAAGCTTCAGTCTCCTTACAGTTGGGCATTGCAGCACCGTTCCACAACTCTCTTCAACTTCCACAGCTTTCATATGTGTCTCCCCAGAAGCAAGGGGTAGTGAGAGCTGATAGCATTTTGCTGTTTTACAGTTTAAATAAGTTGGATTGGTGTGAGAAATTATGTTCAGAGCCCTGGAAAGATGGAACACAACTCTTCAGAGATGGGGCCAGCTTGTTGCACACAGGAAGGCCCAGAAGGACTGCAGTCACTTGCATTTTAGAGAAATTATCTTGGATATGGGTGAGGAGAATTTGGGCTTAGGGAGAATGTGGCTGTCATTGTGTATGGATTCCCTCAGCAGGAGTAGGAGAGCACAGAGGAAGAATTGGGGTTGAAGGCAAAGTTGTGAGAACCGCTTCTGAACATATTCCTAAGGTATCCTCTCTCAGCTGTCATACACTACTTATGAAGGTGTATTTTGAGAATACTTTGTTTTTTCCCTTGTTATCTTTTTGTTTCTTTACTGATTATTGGTAGTTTTCCATCTAAATTTTCAGAGTGGGTGTAGTTGCAGACACTGGATCGAAACCATCTTAGGTAATGTATGTCATGTTATGTTCATGCAACAGTTTCACTTTACATTTTCTGTTCAAAATGTTTTTTCTGACACAGAAAAACTAGTCTTGAGGTTCTTTTTGAACATCCTCTTGACCACAGACAAGTTGTTCGCTCATGGTTGTTTATAGAATAGAAACATTGAAAGAAAAATACAGTTCTACTTACTAGTTTACCAAGAAAGAGGAACAGTACCATCTTTTAAAACAGTATGTGTAATCATATTAATTAAATAATATGTCAATGTGTAAGAAATTATGTTTAAAGAAAAATATGCTTTCTGTAGCATATAAAAATATACCTATATGGCATATTATATATGAGTCATGTTATTTATATAGATATGGTGTGTTTGAAAAATGTTCTGTATTTAGGAAATTTTATTTCTTTGCTTTGTGAGTTACCAGACTACTTTGATTAGTGCTAATTGTCTTGGCGAAAGGCAAGGAAGGAGAAGGTACTTCTAGTTAAGTACACTGTGGAAGTGTGACTATGTTCTTGTACTGTTCTTATACCTTATTTAACTATCTACTGTTGATCACCTAATATTAGACTAGGTGGATATTTGGGCCACACAGTATGGCCATTTTATGTTCCCATGCTGTATCGATCATGATTCTCCCAAAACAAGCAGAAGGAAATATAAGATGACGAAGTGTTAAGTGTTAGTGTTAAACTTTACGTGCAGTTATGTTACTTCCACTCTGGGTCCCTTCCACTTACTCAGCCTGGCTCCTCTACTTCGACTTTACTCAGTAGAACACTTAGTGGCCAAACATCCCTTTTATTAATTCTGAGCATGAGGCATTAGCTGTTTCAAACTTTCTGTCCTTCACAATCAGCCCTAGTTTAACTAATAATTTCTTCTGAAATTCTTTTGTGCAAATCTAATGCGTATAACTTTAGCTAAGTAGGAAACCTACACACAATTTTTTTCTTACTGGCTTTCTTCTCTTTACTTGTGAGACCATAATACGAACAATGGCAGGTGTCCTATTAAAAGGGTGAAAATATATGAAAGGCAATAGTGATTTATCTTCTTTTGAATACATATGACTTTGTTAAATAACATTTTGAGCCTGGGTTTGTGTGGCCCAGATTCATAGTGCCTAAGTAATGTAATAAATACAGGTAAGGGTCATGTAAAGGTTCAGCATATCTAAGGTCAAATGCATTGTGGAACGCTACCTTTCTCTTTCCATTAGTTATCAAGGGAAAAGATGGTTAATATCAGGTGGTGAAAGCTCAGCGGTGTGAACTCTGGGTGTAAGCTGAAAGTGCAGTAGAAGATGCATTGAATGTCATGTGAGTCATTGGAGCTCTGCTATATGCTGTAATTGTCTAGACATGAAGAATTAGTGCTTACTGAAGATATGTTTTATGTTATCTAATATAATTTTTAATGAACTCTTGGGGTTTTTCTCATCTGCTGTTTTTTTCTCTTTAACTTAACAGAATTAGTGGCATTAATTTGTTCCATAGGAATCTCATGCAGAAGGAACAGAACAAAGCTTTAGAATCTGTGAAAAGTGCCACATTTTTTACATTAGGGAGAGGAAGTAGCTGTCACATTGCCTGTTGGAAACTGGCTTGAGTACCTCTCACCAAACGCTCTAATCACATCTAATCACTAAAAGAAGCATCTTTTTGAAAGCCTAACCACTGTCTAGAAAAATATATTGTTGCAAATTAATCACTGTTCTTGACCAGCTCCTGTTTCTTGCACTGTGGCATATAGGATGGCTAGTAAAGGAAAACCTGCCCATCCTTGTCGGAAGCTGTGTGCCATCCTGAATGTGCATTCTGTGTATTTCCTGAATTAAGTCTCGTGTAGAGGAAAAATCACAACAGAATAAATATGATCAGTACAGCTGTATTACTAAACTGATCTCATTGGCATGAGATCGTTAAGCTCTTGGATGTACTCTTTTTGGTTCTGCTGCAATTGAGTTTGCAGGAAATGGTAAACTCTGTGCAATGGGCAAGCTCTTAAAATATTCTGGAACCCTGCTGAAGTCTGGTGCAAGCATTGTGTTTTCCAACAAAAAAAAATAAAAATGAGTAGAATTCCATTTTAAATAATGACTTACTGCAGATGTGACAAGCTTCGGAGAGACCAAGTCAAATCATTGGTACTACAAAGTGTGGCAAAAAGTAAATAATTCTGTACTTCTAGTGATATAATCTGGTCTGTTCTGAGGGGAATGACACATCAAAATGGAACTGCAGAAAGTCTTAGGTGAGAGACCTAAATGAAACTTTTAAACACAGGAGAGGTAGCATATAATACATAGTTCTTAATAATAATATCACAAAGATCTTCTGAGGTGATGTTCCATAAGATGATATTTTCTGTTTGGCTCTAAGGCAGTTTGTTGGGGTTTTTTGGTTAGCTTGATATAATTTGTAATTCTTCATTAGTTTGCATGGTTTGTTCCCTGTGGGCCTTGAAGAAGGGGCTGATGTTATTACTCCCAGTGCTGTTGCCAAATTTCCTCAGAGGTGGCCTTACTCCGTCCTTCCTTTTCCCTTGACTATAGTAGTTGTGTCACTCCTTATCTGGTTCTTAATTTAGTACATTGAGCAGATGCTGACAGGTTTCACTGTATTTGGTTTTATAAACTTTATCCTCTAAATAAATGCTGCATTTTAGTCAGATGTTACTGCCTTTAATGGTGGATATGTCAGCCTATGGGTGCAGATGTATATCTCTGAATATGAAAGAGATGGGTTAATGTGGTTTTTGGGGATAAACCTTGTAATTTACTTATAGTTGGAAAAACAGTGATGTGTTCGGGAAGATATAACAAGGTAGAGAGAGCACTGGAATGTCAGGCCAAGATTTCTTCAAAACTGAAGTTTTAAATTTCATCCTACTGTATATATTTTGTCCTCCAAATTGGGAGAATGATTTTTCAAATGCGCTGCACTGAGCAAGATTCTCATTGCTTTCAACTGAGAGGAGCTGGCAGATGCTAAGCACTTCTTAACATAACTCTTCTTTACTGGGGCAAGTAAGTAAGGGAGTTTGAATCTGAATTTAAGTTATCAGTTTTTTGTTTACCTTTTAAACTATGGCCCAATATCTAAAGTAAACACTGATCTTATGATTTTGAGGGAGTGGGATTGCAGAAATTGTCATTAAGATCAAAATCTCTTTATGTGAATAAAAGATTTGTCAATATTTAATCTAGCTGTCATTAGAGTGTGTACCAGTACAAGTGAATTTCCAGTTTGTGATGAGGAGCTGATACTCTCACTGTACGTATTTGACTTTTGATTAGTTCTAGTCCAGTCCCGTGCACTGAATACTCATTTGTGGCTGGAGTGTTCTGGGTGCAGTTCTGGAGCTTGGCTTCTGTCTTACTTACATCAGACAGGATCCTGGTTCCCGTGTCCTCAGACTGTTCTGCAGTGTGATCCACAGCAGAGCAAGTGCAGATGATTGGGATACTTTGCTTGAGAACTGCTCCTGATCTGAACTAAAACACTAATGTTCTCACACCCACTGTGTGTTGTCTTGATTACTTCTGAGTCATCATAATCTCCAGAACTTCTACTGAAAAAGTGGGTGAATAACTGAAATTCTAAATTCTGGCAAAAGGGATGATGGATTAAAGCAGCGAGTGTGTTTTGAATTTGGGTTTACAGTGGTTAGTGGCAATTTAGTTTGAGATGAGTAGACTACAAGTCAGGCAGATTTCAGTACTGGGATGAACAAGCCTAAGACAGAGTTTGTCTGGATGTTTCAAAAAACAATTGAGTATGAAAAGTTGTCTTATGTGTAGATGTGCAACTTAATGACTGTTACCTTGTCAAACTTATAGGTAATATTTTCATCATTTCATCTCCATTTTCATATCAGTAGTTTAGAGATTGCTTGCTGCCTATTTTTAACATGTACAGGAAACCTGTAATATTCTGAACCTCATGCAGAATGAAAAATAGCATATTATTACTGGGTACAGCCATTGTTTGAGTGGAGGTGCAGGAAGCAGGCTGCCCTACAAACAGGTATATCCCAATGCCATCATGTTATATGGAGGGATATAACTGCAACTGGATGATGCTAACAGAAGAGCTGTAGTTCTCCCTACTTGCAGAGTGGTTTGTTCTGAAGCTCCTTGAACATTAAAAGAAAGTGATATAATTATTGTGAGACTATTCCCAAATATCTGCACAATAAGAGAATGAATAAGTTTCCTTGTTCAAGGAAATACAGGAGAATTTGTCCAGGAAAGGAGTTGGTCATTTTCCTTTCGTGGAGTGTGGTATTATTAGTTTTTCCAACTGCTCAAAATAAACTCTTAATAAAAATAAAGGGTGTTAGAGAGAAACACAGTTGTGAAATGAAATACCTTAATGGAGGAAAAATAGCAGAATTTTTTTTGATGATGAACAGATTTTCAGTTTTTTCTCTCTAACGGTTGTCAACACACACAAGTCAATATTGTTGACTTGATCTGATTAAAAACACCTGCTTGCAAGTAGTTCTTCCTTTGGTAAATAGTTTTGCTGATTTAGGAAAGATGGTTTGAAAGAACAGATCAGAAGCACAGACTTGTAAGTTATATGGAAAATAAATGTCTTTTCTCTGTACTTGTGAACACACGATTTGAAGCTTCCTTGCTTCTCATCTCACAAATGCTTGCAATGAGACAAGGAGCCGTATCTCTTATCCAGCATTAATGCTTGTAATATTTCCTCTATCCAAGAGAAACCAAATGCTAAAGTAAGCCCTAACATGCCATAGGAGAGGAAATGAGTTTCAGATATCATGTTTTACATTTATTTATTTGTAATTTTCAAGGTATGCTGGCATATGCTGAAGGACTGGACAGTCTGACCCTCCCCTGAAACCGAGAGGTCTCAGGCTGTACTTGCAGCTCCCAGGATTGCTTTGTGTTTCATCCAATTTGTTAAATGCAATGTGCATAGCAATTTCCTGGAGGAGGACCAAATGCCAAAACTGTTTGTCCCAGAGGATGCATCATCAGGCTGCAAAGCTGTATTCTCTGAGTGTCCATGAATCTCTCACTCCTTCCTACCAGCAAGGTAGGATGGTGAGTCTCCTAATGCCTACCTGGGGCCTGGCTCTTTTTCTTGAGAGAAAGCTGGTAGGCTTGAACCCTCACAGTCTGAGGGAGACTGATAACCCACATCTTTCATTCTCTGGATGTACATGCTGGAAGCAGGGATTTGTTATGGCAAGATGGGCAATAACAGCAATGATACTTCCTTTGCCTGATAGATTTAAAGCTAAAAGAGCCATGAAGGATTTTTCGAGAGAGTTGGAATTGTTGATGTTTGCCTGTATGCTTGGAGCACACCTTTGTAAGGCTATGGAGACAGCTTTGGCAGAGGAGCCCCTAGTTCCTGCCCTCCTGCCATGCTGATGGGGAAGCTAGCTGCAAGGTAGTTGCGTTAGGGTGGCCCTGTTTGCAGGACCCAACCCTTGCACGCTTAGAGACCTTCAGAGTGGAAGAGGGTGATCCAGGGTGAGTTGAGGTTGTTTGCAGGGGTACTTGCCAGTTAAACAAAGATGAAAGGGGTTGAGCCCACACACTTAGATCTGGGCAGCTAAATTCACCCTAGATTTATAAGATCTAGCTTTAACTGTTTCTTTAGCCTTGATCTGGGGTTCACTGATGAAGGCACTGGAGGTTTTCATTGGGCACTGGATTGCAGGCCCTTTAGTCAATGCAAATCCCCCCCAAAAAAGCTTCTATTAAAGGAAAAGGAAGCATCCAGATGTACGCTGTTGTGAATCAAAGCACAGAGCACTCCATAGTATCCTTTTAAGGCAGTGCTTTTTATTTTATAGCTTACCTTTCATGTAATTTATTTTTTTCCTGTGGTCACTATGCAAATAGAGTACATGGCTATAAATATGTGCATTTGTTATTGATCTAAATGTAATATGTAAGAAAATATAATGTAAAATCATTTTGACATAACCATTGAGTAATTATTTCAGCCTTTGTCTGATCAGCTGGCACACAGACTAGTAGAGGTTATTATTTTGTATGACATATGCAGAACTATAATTTACTCTAATGATGGCATATTTTCTTACTCTTGGTGAAAGGGATATATGTATACATATGCATACATAAAGCAGAAAGAAGGAAACCCCATTTTTAAGTAAAAGTGCATTGTGATACGTATAGATGAATCAGTTTGAATATATGTAGAAAATGTGTGTGAATAGATGTGCAAAATACTTCAAATTGCTGTATAAAGTATTCCCAGATTCTTAAGTTCCTTTCACATAATTTTTAGTTCCTAAAATAATCCTGTGAAAGTGCTGCTTTTATCTTTTCTGTGCAATGATGAACTTTTATGTTGGAAAGTGTTGAAAGTAGTCAGATAGTAAAGCTTAGATTTTTGTTTTGTTTGGCAGTACACTTCTGTTTAGAATTCTTTTAATCTGTCCATTCCCTGCTTTTATATTCATCTGATAGTTGAAGGTTCTGTGAAGGATATTTCTTTGTATATGAACTTATTAAACCAATAATGCTCAAAAGTGTGAGATTTACTTCCCTTTCTTCTTTTTTTACATCGTAAGATAGGCTCTTGTTTGAGTTGTTAAATTTCTATTTGCCTGTCTTGAGTTTTTTGGGGGGGAGGGTGGAGAAAATAAGAAACAATTTATATGGTAGATCTAAAGTTTCATTAAAATTGCTTATGCCCTGTCCCAGGCATTTTAAGTGGGCCATCTGTCTAAACATCTCTCCATTTTTTTCTGATCATTTCCTCGACTTATTCATGAGCCATGGGAGGGCTCCTTTGTAGTCTCCATGTAGCTGGTTCAGTCTACCCCCACTGAATACATCTATGTGCTTGCATAACATATCTTTTCACAGTGCTGGAAATTCTCTGAACTTGGTTCAGATGAATGGCCCACTTTCTGAAGGTCTTTTTTTCTCCCCCTGCAAAGATTTGTATGCAGAAACTGACCTTGGTGACTATAGAATCCAGCACATTATTCTTGATCATTTTACAGGCCACCTGCTGTGAAAGTTATGATGAAGGATTTCTTAATGATTCTTTGACCATTAACATTGTTTTAAGTCAATATTTCACTTTTATTTAACTGCTGAATAGGTAATTGCACAATTGAAAAACAGCTTTACGGAGTGTCATATAATGTGGTTTTTGAATGCTTATAATCTTTCATAACGGGAGGATTTGTTATGATAGTTTGGGATTTCTCAGTGTATACGTAAAGTTGTATGCAGCAAAAATATCAGAAGTGAAGAGAATTTGTAAGTTTTTATCCCCCAGTGTTAGAACTCACATTTTGAATTGGTAGTAAAAAATCGATACTTAATTTCCTGACCCTTTAGGAGCTGGCGACATTTATCATAGCTCATTACATCATCAACAGTAATCAGGAGAGGGGAGTTTATTTGCTGTAAACTGCAGAAAATTGTTGTTTTATCGAGTTCCTTCTGTCTGATTGGCTGATGACAATCAAAATGGACGGGCTGGGGCAGAGTTATTACTTGACTTGCTTTCATGAATATCTGTTTTCTTTATTTGTTTTTGACTAGAATAGATAATGGTTTAACTAGTGTCTGTTTTTCATGAGCACGGTAAGTGTGTGTCGGTGTAGAATTTTTAGCAGTTGTCTGCTTTCCTCACTGAAAACTTGCGAAGAAAGCGGGAGCTGTAACTGCTGCATTATGGGAGCTGTAACTGCTGCATTATGATAAAGTATCTCACTCTCTCTCATGGCAGTTGGGGGTAAAAGGGACACAATACACTGTGCAATGTATGAAATAAATTATGGGACCATGACATCATTTGTAGTTGAACAAACAGCGACAGAGGTTGAAAATAAAAAATAAATAAGGAGGCAACAGTGCTGCTGTTGTTCTTGCACCGTTTTTATAACTTTAATGCTTTGGAGTAATGCCTTTATGACTTAGAGCCAGCCTGTCACTGTACTCTTTATCTGTGCCCCTATTGCTCTTGATACTTCCCTTGAGAAGGCAATACGGAGTAGAGAGGTTCAGAACTGCCCATTTCTGTACGGAGGGAGTTCATAACTCCCTTCTCCACCCACCTTCTGTCGTTGCGGCCACAGTGCCGCCTTTGCTTTTTCTTCTCTTTGTGTATGATACTTCTGGCAAAGGACAACAGCACACAGTGCTCTGTGACCCTGTTTCCCATTTGCCTAGCACTCATCTTGCTGCTAAACTTGTGTTTCTTTATATGTGATCTTTATATGTAAATATCTTTATATCTTTACATATGAAGAGAGTGATTTTTTGATGACATGTAATTTGCCAAAACTGGGAGGAGAAAGGGAGGGGAGGGTGTGTTGAACCCCGTGAAAGACATATTGTGTGGATTCTGAATCTAGGATTGGAGTGGAAGCGCCTGAAGTTTTTTGTGTCTTTTACAATGGTAAAAATGATATTTTTTTTCCTTCAGTATTTTTTCTGTAAATACACTATGTCAGTTTTCAGCTTACTATGTAGAATTTTACGTTACACCTTTTGAAAATAGCCAGAAGTTTGGGCAGTTTTCCATGAACTAGTGAAAAGTATATTCAGAAGTCCAGCTGTTTTCCCTTTGGAGGACTTAGAAGAGTTCTCAGCTAAGGAAGCAACCTTGGCCAAGAACAAAGAGATTATTTCCCATGCACTGGACTTCATAGACATTAAAAAAACCCCAAACTTAACAACAAAAAACCCCCACCAAAAAGCCCCTTTCTTAGCCTGATAGAAACTTCTGCATTTCTAAAGTAGTTCACAGACTTGAACAACTTCCTTTCCATATCCAAGAAACTTGGACTTTGATCCTTGTGTTTGGACTTTGTGATCCTTACTAATAAAACTCCCCCTTCTCACCCCCCCACCCCCCGCTTTGAATCCTATCAAAATGGAGTCTACTACAAGGTATTTGAAAGGAATTTGATTTAATGAAGGAAAAAGTAGGATTCTCATGAGCTAATGTAAGTATCTGTCTTAGCCAGTGTAACTGTAGGTTACGGTTACAGAGCCACAGGCATTTGATTAGCAAAGCTGAAAAGTGTCCCTATGCAAATGGATCTAGCAATTCCAGGAGGGAAGTATGACTTGCTGCATACTTGGTATTAGATGCAGCTCTGGACCTTGCCCTCCTGACCACCAGTGTTGCGGAGAAAGGAATTATATGCCTGTGAGGCTGTTTGAAACCCAGGCAAAGCAGTGATCATAGTCATGCCTTTCAAGAGGCATACATCCTGTTTGGAGATACACTTGACAAAGCTCAGCAAGACAGGACCGAACAAAAATAATCCCTGCTGGAGAACAAGACTGTCTTTCCTTTGATGGCCAGCAGCCAGATTCATGAGGTCACTTCCAGTCAAATGCAATATGAAGCAGGGCTGTGCCAGCAAGTTTATAAGGAATCTCATGCCACCAGTGAAGCAGATCTACTAGGCTGTGTTTGAGATGAGGCCTTTCCTCTTATACAAGAAATATGAAGTTGCTATGAACCGCTAAATCCTGTTGGTTATTGCAGTGGAGTACCACACAGAATTTAGTCAGGCTCTGCCAAAACCCTGCTACATTCTTCTTTACTGGTGCTCCGATACCAGGAAGTGCAATGAAAACATCTCTCGCCTTGCTGCCTGCTACCTGTGCAGGAAATTCCTGTTCCTCTTCGTCAGGAACTTCCGTGTCTGTCATGTTTCCTATCAGCCAGTCTAAATGTTTTGGTGACGTGCAGGATTTTCAAGACAAGGTGCTGAGAAACGTCATTGCACCCAATAAACCATAGATATTTACTCAGATTTGTTGTTTTGACAATTTTCACTATATATTAAATGTGAAAGGTAACACTTGGTATCATTAGTATGGGAATGGGTTATTTTCAATGTCTGTTTTCATAGACTTTGTGGGTAGTGATAGTTAGAGGTGAGCTAGGATATTTGATGAAATCTGGTGTAGGCCTTACTTGGCTTGGATCCAGAAGTGACTTGTGATAAGTATGCATCTATTTGTCTAGCTAATGTATTTTGTGTTTCCATTTCCCCTTTTCAGGCATGTTGTGTTTATGGAAACTCTTGCCTAATTCGGTACTTGAACTTGTATTTGCTTAGATTTCAGGTGTCTAAAAACCCAACCTTCTTAAAATAATTGTTGAAATCCTCTGCAAGTCAGTGTGTTATCCTTGGCTTAGACAGATTATTCCTTCTCCTGTGGCCTCTGGAGGCCTCCCAGGTGCTTCTTCTTGTTGATTCCATAACACAGAAAGATGTATTTCCAAGTTTTAAGACCCTGAAGGCTGCAGTAAAATGTTATAGTAAGCTCTATAATGTACAATAGATGAACATTATAGCAGAAATTATCCTTATGAGGAGTGATGAACTTATCTCTGTAGATTTCTTACACAGAATCTAAACTTGTAAGACTCAACATGGATGAAAAGATATACCAAAACAATATGTCTTTGTTTTAATGGAGTTCAAACTCTACCTTTGTACCTTTTCTTTAGGCTATAGGGTGCTTGATGATGCTAATATATGGCAATCACTCATCAGAAAACTTATAGCATACTTTTGGAGACCAGTTGTTACAACAAAGTGGGAGAGACTTGAAGTTAGGATGAGGAAACTGAAATCGAATATACATTTAAATAAAATAGCTGAAAATCACTTGTTTCACTCTGAACTTCAAAGAATGGAGACTCTGATGTCACTCCTTTGCTGTCAGGTGTGCTTCTTTAAGCTAAAGTTCAGGTTTCTTGTATTACCTGATAACTGGGTGCAGCCACAGAATGCTGCAGGATTGGCTGCCCAGAGAGGTTGTGGAGTCTCCTTCACTGGAGACATTCAAAACCCGCCTGGATGCGTTCCTGTGTGATGTACTCTAGGTGACCCTGCTCTGGCAGGGGGATTGGACTAGATGATCCTTCGAGGTCCCTTCCAACCCTAGAATTCTGTGATTCTGTGATTAGGTATAATCCTGCATGTGGGCTGTGATATGCTTGTTTTCAGTTGGCTTGAAGGACTCTGTGGATGAGATACTCTAAAATGTATCTTAATTATAAAATTACTTGTTTGTCTGAATCTTTTATGTGTAATTGGCCTTTAATTAAGGTTTTCTGAGAATGAGATGAAAGAAATAGTGATTATATTTTGCCTTTATAAAGAATGCTTCAGCTATCACTGTAGCTATTCTGCCAATCCACTTTCTCATCTGCTTTTCATCCTATTTGAGCTAATTCTGTAGCAAGCACTGGCTGTATTCAAGAGCATCCTATAACTTTATCAGCGTACCCAGTGTGTCAAGGCAAATCTAGAAAGAAAGTAGAGTGTATTTTCTCCTTATATTCCATTTGACAGAAAAATTTATTTTTTATTTTTTTTTCAAGTATGCTCTCCAACTGTGTCTATGGATTAATGATATTTTATATCCTTTATGACCATCCTATGAGGCAAGCGCTTCTGGTTGAAATGGGGGAAGCGTGAAATCTCTGTTAAAAATTCTTCTTCTGCCCATTTATTTTTTAGAATTCCTATTGCTAAATCAAAGACAAGTATCTGGGAACTCTCTGTGCGTCTAGGAGATGGAATTTACCCAGTTGCAGTTTCAAAGGATGTTTCATCATTTTCTGTAAGTTCTGCTCATTTTCTAAGAAATTCAATGTATTGAGTTAATGTATATTGTCCTTAATGCCTACAAAAATTCTTTGTCTGTCCAGTGACCAAATATAAATGTTTGTTTTGTCTTTAGTAAACATTACTATGATTTACAAAGCAAGGTTCTCTATGTTAATTAAATAGTGCTAGTGTACAAAGATTTTCCTCTGCTCAGGCCCGTGGAACATTTTTGTATCTACTTATTTTCTAATTCACAACCCTATTTAGTGTCTTGTTTAGAAGTAAGGTTTTATGCTGCATTGTAGATATGAGAGCAAGAAAATAAGTGCAATGTAAAAAAAAAATTACATTATCTTAAGTTAGTGATTAAAAAAAACAAGTCAAAGAACCAAAGAAGTTGAGTGTATAATCATACTGGATTTGAGTTATTCAGCACCTTGGTGGTAAAACTGTATGCAGTCATAGTAAAATGCTTTAAAATCTTTTAAGATGTGCCTATGTCATGTCAGATGAATGCATTTAAACTATTGTTTTTACAGATATTCTAAGGTAATTACTTGGGCACTTAACATTGTCAGCATGAAAGGCAGAAAGATAGGCCATGACAGCAGAAGAATAGTAATGCTGTGTTCAGTAGTTTAGCTGTTTAGTAGAATAAAGCCAAAGCATGAGCTGGTTGAATTGCAGTATTGAGAAGGTAGATTTCTAGAGAGCTACTTTCTCAGTCTGTTAATGGTAATTCCACAGCCAAACTGAGATTGTTTTTGAAAACAGACAGTTGACTTGAATAGTGTCTGTTGATTCTTAGGCACAAGTTTTCAAAAGGTTCTAAAGAAGACTGTTTTTCTTAGAGTAATTGAAAAGCAGGACTCTGAGAAATTCCAGAAGTCCTCTAGTTTACCTCTGACAGCTCTTTACTCTTCTTGCACGTCTTTATTGAAGAAGCTTCTGCAACATCTGCTCCATGATATTTTTTATAGTCATGATATTCACACCTATGTTGCTTTCAGAATCGTGAGATTTCTTTGAAAAAGGACATTTAAATTTGTATTTCATATAATGAAGACAGTATTGTCTTAGTGAATCACTTTTGCTTTGCTCTACTGCATTGAAAAATGCAAAGGACTTTCAGTTGAAACTGATCATCTTTTTAGGTGGTTATTTTCACTTGTGTGACTTGAGGTAATGAATACCTATCTGCTTTTTTTGAAATCTTTTTTTTTTTGCCCAACAGGGCCAGGATGATGCCTAATCAATATCCTTTTTAATACTACTTTACCTCCATCACACTGTATTTTACATATAGTCATGATCAATGTGAGAGTATGAATAGAGAGCAGGGATACTTTCTGTTTCATGTGGATCATAGGTGCACCATAAAAAGGATATGGAGAAGATCAGTTGCTGTGGTCAAAACCTGTAAAAATTTTCTCTTGCAAGTGTGCTACTCTAAGTGTGAAAGAAGATGGTCATTTTAGTTGTAGTGTTTCTTTTAGAAACGATTCCAGGAGATCTTGGGACAATTGTTTACTCAGTACCTAATATATTGTGTTGCTCCATGGCAGTGATACTCACCCTGCTTGTGGAATGGTGCTTCAGGAGCAAAGTCCGTGTCTGCATGCTGCTTTTTTACTGAATTGAATTTATATAATGGCCCTAACAGGCATCCAGTGAACTTGGATACAACCTGTTGCTCAAACAACAAAACATCTGCCAGATTTCAGGCTAACTCAGAGCTGGACAGGCACTGGTTTGTGTGACAGAGATAGCCCTTCCCGGGAGTAGTCATTGCCCCAAACTTCCCATCTTTTTGTTGCGACATCGCTATCTAACAGCAGTCAGCCTGGAGCTGCCTGCAGTTGTGAGGAAGATGCAGGGTTGGCGGCTGGGCTCTGTGGGTGCTGCACAGGCCCTTTCTGCTGTGAGCTCAGAAATCTAATTCCCATAGCTGGACCTCCCCAAACTAGGAGTTTTCTTTAGCACAACTAATTACACAGGCAAGCATCTGTGTGTGTATGTGCACACATTTTTTGAGAGGTTGACTTCAGTTTCATTTAGTTACCTAGGCTCTCACTTACACTTGCTTACATAATTCAATAAAGATACATCTTTAAATCAGACTGAGGAAAGTTTACTGTCAGAGGAGGCCTAAGCATCATTTTATGCTTGTGTCTCTGTCGATTGTGAAGGTAGCTGAACATACAAGCTCATATATGAGTCAGTCCTGGATTCCACTTGCAGCTGAACAGCTGAGTTCTAAACTGCACTGTGTTTGTCCAGGAGGCACAAACTCTGAGAAAGGATGCTGAGCATGTAGTGCTGTTGCTGCTGGTTTATCGTTTTAACATATAGAAAATAATTCTGACCAATACCACAGTCCAAACCTGTGTCTCAGTTTAAATGGGACTGCTAAACAGTTCTGATGTCTTGTGGGGCTATATGAGCATTACAGCTATTACGAGCCCAGTTTAGTAAAGCATATATGGAGCCGTCTGATTTCTAGTCCTTTGGTTTCTAATTCAAACAGTAACAAATGTGGAGGTTCCTGCTCACGTCCCTGCAGAATGCTGCTGCTGTTACCTTCCACTGTCAGGTAAGGAGACAGGAACTCCCCTGGGGAGCTGAGCACCTCCCAGTGCCACGGGTGAAGGGATGCATAAGCAATAGGGAGGAAGTAGGGTTGCCTGGTAGGACAGGCTGTGTGCCCTAAAGGTCGGGCCAGAGGGATTGGCAACAGAAGACCTTGAATTCTGATTCTACCCTAACCAAGCCTGTATACTTGAGGAGAGATAATTTCTTATTTATTTGTATCTGGAAAATTCTTTAGCTGGTGAAATAAATCACAGTAGGTGGATTTCACTGTGACCAGAGCTCTATTTCACTTAAAATGTAAGGTATAGTGTATTAAAATTAACTCCTGAGCTTGGGTTTGTAAAAAGCAGGTAACTGTTTTCATATACCACAGTTGTTTAGAGTTACACTTACTCTTCGTTGTTACTGGATAAATAGCAGAGGACATGTTATTCTTTATTAATAGTAATCTTTTTGCTGAGGTTGTCCTGTGGTTGTGCTGCAGACAAGAGAAATATAGTAAATACAGCAGAGCCAAAACTATTCTGAATTATTATTCAAGGCTTTACAATGGAAAAACAATTGTCTTAAATCTTCAAAGAAGAAAAGTCAAAGACCAGGAGTGAGAAATCTTGTTTTTGATCAGGAGGTGTAACATACCATCAGAAAAATAAGGGGAAATTCAAAGCTTTCTTTATTAACTTTGTTGTCAGAAACGAAAGCTTCACTTTTTGAACTTCTTCATTTGCTTTTTGCTATTAAGTTGGTGTGACATGGGCTCCTGACTTTATGGGTTGTGTCCCCTAGTGGCTTGTGACAAAGATGGCTGAATCTGTGGTGCAGTTAGATAGCCCGATGGGAGGGCCACCTTCACATTCTCCTTCAGAAGTTTACTCCTGGAAACCGTGCATTGCAGCAGCAGTGTTTGCATCCTGATTTACTTTGTTTACCGCTGGGACTCCTCCAACAGTGACTCCTTTCTTATTTTCCATAACTCTTCTGCTCTTGCCAGCCGAAACCTCACCACCTCACAGTGGGCAGTGCTTTGCTCTCTGTGCAGGGAGTGTGAGCAGCAGGCTTCTTCATGGTTCCTGCTGTTCATGAGCAGATCATTCGTCAGCATCTCGGTCTATGGGTCATCTGTTGTTTTCTTCCTTTATCATGAGAATCTTAATGAATTGTGCAGTGTTAACTGCTCTTTGCTGCTCTTTATTTTTCAGAAATGTGAGTTTTGTAACCATCTGTTTTTAACCACTTTATTTGTAACAGAGATCCTTGATGCAAGCTGGATTTATGCCACTTTAGAGGTCTTGCTTCCCCGAACTGAAGGGCTTAAAAGATGAGTGGTCAAGTGTGAGCAATACTGTTTGCCTGAAGCGGTGCAAATAAAAATACTAGTTTTCTTGTTTCCAGTAGAGGTTAAAAACTTTTCTGAATCCTAATTTGATATTTTTTCCTTTAAAATAGAAGGTAGCTCTCTTGTTATTCTGAAGCCAGCAACATATATGCTAATATTTAAGTTTGTATAAAATTAGTGTACTAGAACTTTCAGTATCAGACAGTTGTTTTTGGTGAGGCTCTATCAATGTAACAACAAACACTTTTGCAGTTAGAATTGCAGGTCTAATGACCTGACTTGAGAATTAAAACTTAGCAACTTTGATGAAATCTGCTCGCTGGTGTACCAAGAACTCACCAACTAAATTAAAGTAAATGTAATTTATTCTTTTTTCTTTGTTCTTTGTCCTGTATATTAATTGCTAGAAGAAGCTAACTGCTTCTCATATATACCCATTTAGTTCTTTGGAGGAGAGATGGTCAGATTCTGGGCTTTGGTTAGTATTCTTATGCTTAAAATTTTTCCTTTCATCAATGGAGTTAAAGATCATGCAGTCAAGATTACTGCTAAAATAGAATTAGAAGGAAAAATATGCTCCTTTACATGAGACTAATGTAAAACAGCAACAAACAGACCAGAAGCATCTCGCCACCAAACTTTGGATTCTTTTGTGTCATTCAGTTTCAGACAGGAATCTTTTTCATCTTGCCATTTTTGATTGCCAGTCTGGCTATGAAATGAGTTTATTTTAGGATTTCATTAATACAAAGACTTGATCAAGTTTTGCTGGTGAAGGTTGCAGTCTGTTCTTTCTTTATAAGCTTGATTGTTCTGCAGAGTACCAAAGGGTGAGAGAGACAAAAGCAAATGGGAACTTACATATATTGAGCAAACCTGGTAGTTGTGTGGTTTACCTGCACTGTACTATATTGACCCTTCAAAGCCAGATGTCAAGCACCAAGGATGCTCTGGATCCATGTGATGTTGGCTTTGTTGCCTATTCGCAGACTTCCACACCTGGCTGCCCACAGCCAGGTGTGGAGTCCCTTCACTAGTGATATGCTGAATGGGAGCTGCCCTCCCCAGCTGTGCTGTGAGCAGCCTCTTAGCCACTGGTGTGTATAGGACTTTGGTGTCATGGACAGCCCTGAACCGACCTTCTCTGAGGCGGATGGATTTCATGTAGCTAATACACTTCAAACGTGTAATAAAAATAATAACAAAGCATGTAAATGGCCTAAGCGAGGGAGAACATAAATACATTAAACCTGGTATCCGATAATGAAGTTCAATTTATTGGATCCACCACTGTATAGTTTTCATTCAACCAAAGAAAGAAAGACAAGGAATTATGTGACTGTAGTTCAATCTCTTCACTGCTGTAACCCACCCTCTTTAATTCCTTTAATATTTGTCAGTTTTATTTTTCTGTTAGGAATGTCACTTGGATTAGACAACCAAAGATCAATTTGTATTAATATCTTTGCAGTGGAGGAGGTGGTAGAGAAGGGATGGGTCATCTTGACTTTTGTCTACACCTCTGCTTTCACAAAAGCCATGGATGAATCCAAAGGCTCAAATGATGAATACCAGCAGTAAGTAATTACACTTTAGGAGATGTAGTCATGTTTCTTTTTGTCTGATTGTTGCTGCTCTATATGTGTAGGTTGAGGACCTAGTTTTAGTTTAACAAGAAATTTGTAGCAGTATTTTATGCAATAAACTGCATTCTTGAAAACCTTTTTGGCATAATCCATTTTCTGATTCTCTACTATAGTAGTCATCTGTCTTGAGAATTCTTTATTGCCAATTTGTGTGATTCCTCTACAAGTAATTGTTGTTATTCTTCTTTGTCATGTTTGAAAATAGCCCTTTCTGTTAGAGTTCTTCATCTCTGTAGTAGATGCATACCTTCCCAGATAATTTAGTTTCATCTTCTCATCTGTTCAGTTGACTAAGAATTTCCAGATGTTTTCAATTATAAAGGAGCTTCTTATCATTGAAGTTGTGGTGAATGAAAGTTGTTTGTTTTGTTTTTTTTTTTAAAGTGTAAGGTGAAAGAGTTCAGAAGTTACTTTGAGCAAATGGAAATTTGATATATTTCCAGAGGGACCTGTATAGGTCAAATGCTGAAAAAGAGGACTAGGGAAGGCTTAATTACTTTTAAAAATTGCCACTGGTATGAACTACCATTTTCACAAAATATTGGATCACTTCCTAAATTGAAATTTAAGAACAGAGAAATATAGTGCAGACATGAAATTTCTATGAAAAATTTGTAAAGCTTGTTCAGCCCAATGAGAAATAGGTTAATGGATCTTTTAGTAGTTTTTAGGGTAAAGCAATGTTTTTTTCCCTATCTTTTTCATGAAAAGTAATTAATCTATTAAATAGCTACATAGGTGGAAAATTGGCTTGTGTACCTCTTAATATTTGCAAGAGAATACCTATTCTATAGTACATAAATGAGAGCATAAAAATACAAATCGAAGGCATTACTGTCATAACTATTTGAATACATCCTGTATCATCAGCATGGAGTAGATAAGTAGTTATCTGTATGCTTTAATGTAGTGAATTCATGTATATCTAGTTATGATTAAATGTTGACTTGAAATTAAAATGTAATAAACATTTAATTAGTAGTCTGCTGTATTCATTTGCTGTAAATTTTATGACTGAGGGGTAAGTTGATTTTAAATTACTTTGGGAAATATTTTCTTTGTTTCATAAATTCTCTTCAGAGGGAGGAAAAAATGCTTAAGAAATTTCTTATCACCCAAAAATTAAACTAGATGCAGCTGAAGTGTGCAAAGCATCAAATGTGTAAAGGAATAGTATAATATAAAATCAGAGCAATGATACAGAAAGTTGTTGCAAGCAGACTTAGTCCACGTTTAATTCCTAAACACAAATGTGAATGGAGCCAGATTATAATTCAGTGCATACTAAGTTCTGTCCATGTAGAAGAATTTCCCAGCCCTGTCAGTATAAAATTAGTAATCTTAAGAGAATCAATAAAACACTAGGATTATTATTACTAGTATTTTAAATTTCTGCTATGTTTCAGGCTCATAATAATATATAACTAATTGCTCATGTAAAAGAAGTATGAGGGCTGTATTAATAGGAATGAAAAGCAAATACCAGTAGGAATGAACAGTAAGAGGGGTAGCAAATAAAGATACAAACTAGCATAAGGAGCAGTAAATTGAGATTTTCTGGTTAGTCTAGTTCTATATACATTAGAATTTTATATATATGGTTATATGTATGGAATAAAATATACTGTTATTCCAGTGTCCTGTTAGTTTGAACGAAGGGAAAGTGCATGTGTAAAGGCACAAGTGGAGGGGGCAGATAAATTAGATAATCCTTACAGCTGTAAAAAGAAAACTTTTCCTGCCTTTTTCCAAGTGGTTTATATTTTACTTGCAGAGTAGCACACAGATTCTCCATTGCAGTACGTGTGCAGTTGTGCAAACAAAACTCCTCATTATCAAGTTCTGTAGGTTGTATGCCTATGGAATCTATTGTTCTAGAGGTTGTGTACCTACTTTTACTCTTCTAATTCTGGTCCAAATCCAGACCCTTTTCTGTTTGTAAGACTTACGTGTTTTGTATAATGGCATTTTAGTGTGGTATGCATAAGCTAGTCCTGTGGCAAGAGCAGAACCCACTGTTTCCACCCTTGCCAAAGTCTTGCTGTAATCACTGGGTTATAGCAGTGCTCCTACTTGTTGGCTCTGTGGCTTTACAGATCCTGCATTCCTTTCTGTACAGATTTACTGGAAGGGTAGAGGCTGCCCTGTCCTATCCTGATGGGATGGGGACAGTTTCTCCTGGGAGGCAAGCACTGTGCACTTGAACCCTTCAATCTGAGGAGAGCACTGATCCTTGTGTTCTGACTTTGTGGGCAAGCACTTTAATTGCTACGTTTCTGTGGCTGCTGACATTGTGTTTTTTAAATGAAAGTGGCCTTGGCCTCAGTATTTTGTTGTGAACTCAGTGTTTCTGGTATGCATTTCCACTCTGCTGTGTTGGGTCTCAGAGAATTTAGATGCTGGGACATGTTAGGTGAGATGGAGGTAAAAATGCTTAGGTAAATACTAAGTATACTCCTGTGATGTTGATGTGTACTTGTATTAGGTGTGCTTGTGTACTACACAAAAAAGAGAAGCAGAGTGCATCTGGATTGCATGGTTTTTTAAATACCATGCCAGTTTAGCAGTAAGTACGTCTAAGGGACTGGTACAATAGGCGCATGTTTGCTTTGTAAAGAGAGATTGTTGATGTAGGTTTGCATATCTCAGGTTGATTTATTCACACAGTAATCCATAAGCATAGAGAGAAAATATCTACAGGGTTGAGAACTAAAAATTACATTAAAAGTAATGAATTAATGGGGTAGTTTTAAATACACTCTCCCCACTATGTCAGGCCAGCGTAATAGCTTGGTTAGAGTAGTTTTTGGCGATTTGTAAGTCTGCTGCAAAACTCACAGTAACATATGATTTTGTGCTGGTATATAGCCTACAAGAAATGTTTAAAAAGAAAATGCAGTGAAGGGTCTGAAATGCTGAGATGTAAAATATTTTAAAAGCAAGCATGGACAGTTTGGATATTTATTTTCCTTGTGTTAGAATCAGACTTCATTTTTTTAAAGCATGGTTCTTAAAAGGCTGAGAAGGAGCTAGGTTTTTACAATGATAAATTATAAATTACCTAATGAAGAGTTTTGCCCACACAGGTGGCTTCATAGGATGAATTCCTGTGGTATGAAAACAGACACTATGTTCTGCTATGGGTCATGATCCAATGATTCCAGGAATTCCAGTGGACAATGAAATATAAATTCAATATCTGTAGTGGTACAGAGCAATAAAATACCATTTTCTTTCTTCAGGAAGCCTTGTTTCTGGTGTAACAACATTTAATGTGTCCTGCCACCCTTCCAGTCCTTCTGTGGTCTTTTGGTGTAAGACTTAAAACTCCTTGGGGCATGGGTGTTCTCTTCAATTAATTTGTGTGCCATACACACTTCAGATCCTGCACCACAATATTAATATCATTATTTTTGAATTTCTAAAAACAGTGCTTCCACAAGCATCACTCAGATGCTTTTCCTTACTATTGATTTTACATCCAGCAAAACTGGAAAGAAAAAGCCTAACCAACTTCTCTCTGCCCTCAGAAACCCCTCCAACTTCCCAACCCTCTTCCCCAAATTTTGTGGAATGAATAGATTAAAAAATGTTGTGAGCTCCTCCTGCTGGTTCAGCAGTAACCATAGTTATGTTTAAAAGCTGGCTAATGTAATGTTAAGAGTCTGGCTTATTACCACAAAAGCCATAGTTAACTCTGCAGCTTCTGGATGGTGTTTCATCTTTAATTCTGTTCTCTGAGCGAATCTCAGCACATTTAGTATTCAGTATGACACCCTATTTTGGGATCTCTTCTGCTTTGGCATAGGGGGGAGCTGTAAGGTTGTTGCTGCTTTGAGTTGTTTTCTTAGCTCTAAATTTCTTTGCTGCTTTTTCCCCCCTTTAATTTAATTTTTAAGTAAGCCAGACTATTAACATTACTTTAATGTAGCTTTTATGGCTTATGAAAAATAATGCTGCTGTAGTGGATAGATGTGCGTCAGCTGTGACTAAATGTTTTGATGTAGTCTTCTCAAAAGATAGACTAGAAGAGCTTTCCTTTGAAATATGTGAAGCAGTTTTAGACACAGCTTCTCAGATGGATCTAATTAGTCTTTCATACAGACTGGATGTCCGTTTGTTGCAGCTGAATTCTCATTTCATTCACCCATAACTAGAAACACCTCGCTTCAAACGTGTTTCTTCAAAGAAAGAAGGGTTTAGGGTTCCATGTTTTACTGCTTTTTGATGTTGGTTTCCCTTTAACTGAGAAGACCTTATGTTTATACAACTGTTATTATTAAGAAAACATAGCTTTGTTCATGAGAGTTCATTCAGTATCAGTGTTGGCTATTGGTAGAAGTCAGAGATCTGTGGAATAGATCTTGCTATGTGAGACTAGTGGGACAGCTGTATGCCTGGCTATTAAGCTCGTTGTAGGGAAGATTTGAATGCAAGCAGGATGTTCTAATAAAACCAAGGAAACTGGGTTGTGGGAGGGTGAAAATGAAGATTAGAGGTACAAATGATCAGGCTCATCAATGGATAGCAGTCCTATTTATTATTTATATAGTGATTGCCAAAGAGACAGTGTGCTCTGTCCTGTTCCCCATTTTAGGATACGTTTACATGGCAGAGTTCGGTACAGTGCAAAGGAACCTATGCTGGCCAACTTAGTTTGGGCACTGATGCATTAACACAGCTGTACTGCTCCTAGTTGAACTAACTTGTTTAGAGATGACACTCGCAACTCCACGTGCCATGTTGTGACACCTCTACAACAAAGAATATCACGAAAACTGTAAGTGTCTGAATGATCGGTGTAACATACCCAGTGAATGATACTCCACTACTGCTATGGTTAATGCTCAGGGAAAAGGAGTGGAAGGCAGGCAAGGTGATGGATGCTTCACCCGTGTCTGTTCCTCACTGGCTGCTTTGCGATCATGATGTACTTTATAGAATCACAGAATAGATTTAGACTAAGGGGCGTTAGTTTGCAGAAACAGACTGACTGTGCTAGCTTTACCTCTGCTTCCCAGCAATGTAGCTGAGCTAGTTTGCCTCTGGTGATTGCCAATCACCTCTGCTCTTCCCTGTCAAAGGAAGGGCAGTCAGAGAATCACAGAATCACAGAATTCTAGGGGTTGGAAGGGACCTGGAAAGATCATCCAGTCCACCCCCCCTGCCAGAGCAGGGTCACCTAGAGTACATCACACAGGAACGCATCCAGTCGGGTTTTGAATGTCTCCAGCGAAGGAGACTCCACAACCTCTCTGGGCAGCCTGTTCCAGTGCTCCGTCAGTGGAGCACTCTCACAGTGAAAAAGTTTCTCCTTATATTCACACTGCCTTGGGTAGTGGCACCTAGGGACAACTCCTCCATTTGCCTCTCATCATGTCACCCTAATTTCTTAAATCCTCTGCTTGTCCACAGACTACTTCGTTTTCCCTGTTTGTCCTGGCAGAAAACAGGTCTGGGTCTGCTGTGCAGTCAAATAAAGGTTGGTCAGCCCAGCTGCTGGATGAAGACCAAATTGTCCTTGTCTGTCTGAGAGCTGAATGCGGGCACTCATTTTGTTCTCTGTGCATAAAACTTATAGGGATTTTAATATGTTCCTTAATACTGATCAGTCAGTGGGTTCAGAAGATGTGTGGTGGGGATTTAGAGGAGGGACTCACAAATTTTGTTAACATTTTGTTAGCCCCCTTTTCATTCCAAGATCAGAATAAAGGTACTGTTATTGAAATGGTTAAGAAAGAGAACAAAGTTTTTCTGAATGCAGGAGGAGGGAAATTATTTTAAATTATTAAAAATTATTTGCATCATTGTCTGTGGCTCATATAAAGAATAAAAAAGGAACCTGATTTAAGTCGTCACAACCTACTGCCAATGGTTTATTTTATTTTCCAGAGAAAATCTACAGAACTCAAGGACATACAATAAATTGAAATCAACTGAAAACTAAGATAAACCTATAGCTCCATAATGCTAGAATTATTTCAGATAATATTGAATCCACCAGTCTTTATTTCAAAAATGGTTGTTGCTGTTCCAGAATCACTCAGGTTTAAGGAGTGCCAGATGTCAGGTGTGTCTTTTGCAATAGCGGTAACTATGTGACCAAATGCAGAATCCCTTTGCTATTCAGTGTGTTATGTACACCAGCTCTGGGCATTTCCCATAGCTTGGGCAGTGATGGGGACTGTTGTCTATAGACCTTTGTTTCATTTGTGGTGGAAATGTAAAGAGAGGCAAGGTATGAGGGGAGGGTAAGGAAGAGAAGGGTAAGTCTTGTCGTTAATGGGGCTTTGTGCTGAATTCTGTCTCCGCCTCTGTCTTTCAGAGGTGCTACCCAAATCTTTGAAACGTACTTTCTATAAATGCAGTCGTTTTTGTGTGCTTCTCATCCTCTGGGCCTCAAACTATGCACTAGAATCAGTCATGGAAATGCTGAATACTTACAGCTGCTGGGGAAATCACTGCTATCACAACATTTAAAGTTACAAAGCACAGTACTCTGCAATATCAGGTTTCACATGCATTGTGTGTTTAGTAGGGCCTTTTAAAACTAATCTGTTGTCTCACCTCTAGTAGATGGTGTGAGACGATGGGAATGTGGTGAAAATAAACTGATGTTTCTCTAATGTGAAAGAGTGAAATGCTGTGTGCTAAGGGAGACATGAAAATTATGATGAAGAAAACAATACTTTTGTCTGTGGACTGAGACTTGAGTAGCATGCAGTAAGCCTACCTGAACAATTTGGAAACTAGTTTCATTAATGAGTATCATTCAGTCATGTGTCCATAGCATTTGAATCTGTTTAAAATATGTATCTGAAGGAGGTGAAGCCAGGTAGCTCTTCATCTCTCAAATTTTATCAGTTCTTAATATTCACATTCACATGAAGTTGTGTCTGAATTTAGCAACTCTGTGTGTGAGTGAGAGAACTCCCTATGTTCTTGTGTAATTGTTCTTCCCCCCCAGTTTGCTTTGTAATGTAATGCTGATACCCTGAGGATTTGTTAGCTGGGTTGGATCCATTAAGGTCATTGCATGGACCTCAGCAGTGAGCTGAGAGTGTAATTGCTGGTAAGACTGACATTTTCTGGGCAGCACACTAATAGAAATGAACAGAATTTGAGTTTTATTTCAGACTCCATTTCTAAAGGGTGGTCAAGTGTTCAAAGACACTGCCTTCTGTGTGTTTGCTGCATTTTGCTTGCTGCCACTAATGTGTCATTTCTCAAGTCCTGCCTTTTCCCAGCTTGTCTCTTTGTTCTGGTTTAATTTTTCTGGCTAGTCCTAGTTTCCATCCCTCAATCTTCTTGCCTGGTGCTTGCTCATTGTCTGACCAGTCTGAGTCTCCCCTTTGGACTTCCATATCACTCAGGCATCAGTCTTGGCTCTCTTCTACAGGACCTTCTTCCATGTAGCTGTGTCCTGCTCTGTAGGCCTCCAGGCTTTCATTCATGCATTGGTCCTCATTTCCATTCTTCTTTCCCAGGGCTTCAGCATTGTGTTTGTTTGTCACTTTTTCTACCTCACTATTTGTCTGGCTAGTCCTTTTTCTAAGATAACTGTCTTCTTAGATAGTTCTCTCTTTTTCTTTATCCTGTGCTTCTAGCCTCTTCTTCCTTGTACAATCAGGGCATGCTTCCATCTCTTCCATTCTCTGAATTAGGTTTCATGCGTTTCTGTTACCACTTCCATTTCCTTTCTCTGTTTTTTGGCTTCTTGCTCACCGAGTCCCCTACACCTTACTTCTTACTCTGAATTTTCCTCTTCACCTTTTCTGCATCTCCTTCGCTGACACTTTCAATCTTTATTCCAGTTTGCTTTTCCCTGTCATGAGACCCTCAGTGTCCAGTTGTTGTTGCTTGTGGGTTGTTTATACTGCTGCTTTTTCCTTTGGTGCTCAGCCCTAGCAGGAGTAAGCATTGAAACCACAGAGGTGACAGTTTTGTTAGGTTTATGCTTGACCTGATATTCTGCAATCCAAGACCACAATTTCAGGAGAAACAGTATTCAGGGCTGGTATGTGTTAAATACAATGAAATGTCTTCTAGAAATGTAGCTGTAAAGTGTGGTGGTCTACAGATAGAGATAAGATTTATTATATTTTTTTTAATGCATAGAACTCATCCAAAGTTATGCAGTTTGCAGGAGGATGATAGAGGTGTGTTTCAACAGTTTCACTTCTCAAGCAGATTTTCAAGCCTCTGTTCCAAATCATAAAGGAGATGTTGCAGCCTTTCATAGGAAAGCCAATAGAATTTAGTAATTGTTCTGTGTCAGAAATGGCTGCATATTTCTCTCTGAAATTTCCGCTTGCTGAAATAATTTCTAAATGACTGTTCAGCCTAAGTAGAGTTCATCTGAGTCATAAGAAACTGAAAATACTTGCGATGATGGGAGGAGTCAGACAACTTTGGCATTAAGGCTCTTCCCTTCCCCCTCACACCGTAGCTGTGTCCCAGACCCATGCCTTTTGGCAGGCTCTTCCTCTGCTCCTCCTGTGCCCCTTCTGTCTTCATTCCAACCTTGTCTTTCTGTTGTGGCTGCCCTCTTGTTTCCACCATCTAACCTCTATCAGCTGTTTCCTTTATTGCTGTAATCACTGTGTATTTTCACACAGTGACCTCTTTGTCACTGTTGGAGCAGCCCAGCTGTTTGATGCTAACACACTAGTTTGCATGCGGAGTTTCTCCTGGTTTAATTTAATATTTTCTCCTAGCTGATAGGGGAGGAGGGAAATAGTTTAATGAAAAGTGCATATGGTAAACTGGCATCTTTATTTTGATGATGGTGACCTTTGCATATTGTTAATTTATAGTGAACATACTTCTGAGTAGTTAGGGTCTTTTATGTTAGTTTTATCATTTGAACTCTCAAGGAAAGCTACATTGATGGCCAATCAGCATAACAGAATAATAGTGGTTTGGGTTGGAAGGGACCTTGAAGGATCATCTAGTCCAAGCCCCCTGCAATGACCAGGGACACCTTTCATTAGATCAGGTTGCTCTGAGCCCTGTCCAGCCTGACCTTGAACACTTAATAGGCAATAAGCAAGAATGAAGACCAATTTTGTTATTCGAAGGTAAGAGCAATAAATGAAGAGAAGCATAGACATATAGACAGTATATCCAAATCTCAGGAAACTGAGAGCCTGGGCCTGCTTTGTTTAACAGTTAAACAGACCAAGAACAAACCCAGCCAGAACAGAATGCCCTTGAACAAGACAGCAGCAGCTCTTAATATTAAACAGAGACAAATAGACCCTCTCCCTTACATAGCTAATGGATTTTTCCTGGCCCTGGCAAAGGAAAAAATTCTGAAATAGGAGAGTTAGTAGGAACATAGGGGAAAGGGCCAAGGGATGGTCGTGGTCAGTCAATCAACCCATCTGTCAGTCTGCCCAGCCAATGTCTGTGGTGAGGTCAAATCATGTTGGCAGATTATATTGGATACATCTGCAATGCGAACTGAACCAAAGGTGATTTGAAGTTGCTCAGGCTGACCCTGCTGAGTACAAATACTCATTGCTTGGTTTATTGTAATTTATATCATAAATCCCAATTCACAATACATGGTTTTGCTTTGCAAAATGTGCTTGAAAAAACTAAAGTGCTAGATGGCCTTAAGAATAAATTCTTTTCGGAGCATTACTGAGTGGGGCCTTTTGAATCTGTTGAACAATTCCATTCCCAACAGAAGCTGTTTCGAGAGCTAAGGGTGTGCCTCAGAAAGTTCAACATTAGTAATGCTTTCCAGAATTGGAGGGAAATTATTTTGAAAATGGCAGTAGGAAGTATGTTCGACGTTACACACAAGTCTGGCATCTTTCAGTCATTTGGAACTATTAATGTGTTTCACTAGATCTGCCTAGCTCTTTGTGTGGGTATGTGCTGGATTTTTTTTATTCTTATTACAATTTTTTACTGGTCTCCATTATTTTATCATTTTAGCAAGTTTACTTCTGGTACAGTTAGCTGGGGTGCCTAACAGATGAAATTACTTCAGAGTATAAATTCTCATTTGGTCTTCTAGGTTACATTTCATCCCTGTTGTATGCTTTTCTACTTACCAGCATATATCAGTAGTTCAAATTAGAATTTTAAAGCACATATATATAATCTTCTCTAAATCAGAATTAAAACCAACATTGGCTGATGTTATATTATTTCTTCAAAATCTGATAATGTTGTATTTTCTATCTCATGTAGCCCTACTTGTCTCTTTAAAATATTAAATCAAGAATTGTTTTAATCCATGTGACATAGTTTGGATTTTTCAATTAAACTATTGTTGTGGTGTTTTTGTTTTGTTTAAAAAAAACCAAAACAAACGACACTAGCCTGCATTGTGCTTGAACTGGAACATTTTGCTCCAGCTCTGAACCTGTATCAGTGGTGCCTGTCATTGGTACCAGTATTGAAGAAAACTCAATGCAAATTTCGCAGTTTGGTCTTATCCCTTAGAAATGTCTAAAGAGTAAATAAAAAGCATAGGTAACTTTGGGAACAATAAGATTCAGCTACATCTTCATGACTTCGGATAATCTCTGAGTATATCTTATTATATCTTTTTCTTGTTAGTAATGACATTAAAAACCAATCTGTGCAAAGCACGTAGAAGGTTAATTAGCATTGGGAAGAAAAGAGATGTCTGAGCCTTTCACCTGTAAGGTACCCTTTATCTCCAGCTGAGTTTGCCAGCCTTTATTGCTATTTGTCACCTTCCCCCAACAGGTGGCTTGATATTTTTTTCCACACTGCCCTTTATACTTTGAATGACTCCCATAATGCCAATACCATGTATTAGTCTGTTATCCTCTCCCACTGAAGGCTTTAAATAATTGTTTGGCTTAAGCAAATAAATAAAGACACTTTCATTTAACTGGTGTATACTTCCTTTTAGAAACAATAAATTTAAGGGAGAATTAATGAAAATAAAATATCTATTCCCAAGTTTAAGGATGCTGTAAATACAGAGTTTCTGTTATGGTGCTTTTCATATAACTGTCGTTCACAAAAAGGATATTAATTATTTTTTGCTAAAGCAGACACAAGGAGATTTCTATGTACAGCTTCAATATGGCTTTATGGTGCACACGTGTGGGTAGTCTTCACCTATGCAAGTATCCATCTTGGCTTGTACTGTTTGATTTGGAGGAATGAAATGGGTTATGTAGACAAGGACTCATTCAATGAATGGTTTCTTTTTGGAACTACCTGGTTTCTTGTAAATGTTGTCATTTAATTTTTTGCTGTTGATAAAGATATGTGATTTGCAAGAAAGGAATGGCAGGGATCATTGTGTTTATGCCAATATGCATTGATACTTGCATGATTTTTATATAGATATTCACACTTGTGTTTTTATCTTTAATTTTTTGGTGTATGTGTTTAAGTGCACACTTCTATAAATATATGCATCCTAATTAATAATATTTTAGCACATTAAAATACATAACATAATTACTGTTTCATAATATCTTAAACCTCTCAATCAGGGAGAACTGTGATTTATTTTTTTTTCTGCATTCTTTTCTTTCTTCTTTCCCTAGTTGTACCTTTTGGCCTTTCTAATGAAATATGTTTTGTGTAAACAATCTCTTGGGTTTAAATAACCTCGAGCTCCATTGCTGTAGGAATTCTGCCCTGAGTTACATTCTGTCCTTTAACTTCTATGAAAACTTTATCATTAGTGCAGTCTACTGTGGAAAACTAGGATGTTTTTTCTCCTTATTCCAGTGTAAAGTGTCTGTATTTAAAATAGTAGGATTAATCTCCAGTTTGATTGCATGCATCCAAGGCTGAGAAATATTTGTTGGACCAATAGTGATGGTTGAAATATACCTTACTTTCAAAGAAGTGATTTTTTGGTAATTCTAGGGATAAGACATAAAATTTCTTATTGTTCTGGAGTTGAGGTTTTGGTTTTGTTTCTGTAAATTTAAGGGTAGTATTATGGTTTTATTAGATAGTTCTGCATTATGTTGCATGACAGAGGAAATAGGGCTTTTATAGTTTATATATCAGATCCAATGCAATGAAATGGCTTATTAGGATCACAGAAAGCTCTAAAATTCTTGCACTGTTACTGAAACTTCATGGTACATGCAACTTTATAATTTTGTTATCCGTTTTAATGGAAATAGGTGATCAGTAATTTTAATTGCATGAGAAAATGTTTAGATATTATTTTAATTGGTCCTTGGTTGTGACTGGTGAAAGGATTCTGATACCAAAGCCTCTCTCTTCTCACTGATTGTCTGGCACTTGTTACTTCATGGATCACAAGTGTGCTTCTCTTGTAGCAAAAGCCTGCCCGAGGTTTCTCTCCACAGAAACAAACTGTTTTTTCTCAAAGTGCTTCAGCATGCAAAGTCTTGTAGAAACTGTATAATTCCATATCAGAAAGTATATACAGTGCCTACCTTAGTTAAAGCATGCCTGAGTTACCATCTTTTTTCAGTTCTTCCCAGATTCCTAAGTGACAATGAAAAGAAAGTTCATTATAATATTTTAAATTGCTTGTAGGTAGTATACTTTGCTGTTTCCATGCCAAAGGTCAGATCTATCCTCATCACTGAAAGAGCTCTTCTGGTGGCTGGTGTCTATCTGCCTAATGTCAGCACCCGTAACATCAGTCTGCATGTGTAAAAGCAAAGACTCTGTTCGAGTGTGAAGAGCACATCACACTCGACACCCCCTACTCTGGTGTGGCTTGGGTACAAGAACAGGAAGAAATAGGTTCTGCCAAAGTAGGTGTAAGTTGAAAGCTCCTCCTTTTCCAGCTTTCTTAGTGGTGAGTTTATTGGAGAGTCCTTTTGTCATCTAGGGCTGAAACCATAATGAATGTGTAACGAGAGCTGCCCGCTTTTGTTATGTTAGGGAGCCTGCCAGCAGACAACCCTGTGCAGAGAACGTGGTTTGTGCCCTCCCAGAAAGGGAGCTTTACCTGGTTTGCATTGAAGGATACCACACTGTCATTATCTAGTCTCAGAAACTTTTTTTGAGGACAAGTATGCTCTTAATGTGATGAACAACACAGCATCATCATCTATGTAAATGGCACAGCCATGTCATTTCAAGAAAGGACAAATTGAATCTTCTCATAGAGAGAAATCTTTTTCTATGGGCTAAGCACACCAGAAACAGGCAGATCTTCCAGGCAAATGAACTTTGCACTGAGAAACTGAATTAAGGGCACTGGGACTGTGTTGTTGCCACATTCAGGAAAATCTTAAGCCTTTGGAAGCTTGACAAGGGAGGGAGTGCTTTGTTTCCAGGGGCATGGAGGGCTGGCAGACTCCTTCAGCACAAGTAGTATTGTAACTGTGAAAGTTACTGTTAAAGCATTTGCTGTCAAAATAAGTCTATTTTATTTCTAATAGGAGATCTGGGAAATGGACTAAACATTTACTCTTTGACAATAGGGGTACTGCCTTCTGCTCTCCCTGTAATTGCTGTAATTCTGGCAGCAACTCCCGAGACCCACAAATATTTTCTCTTAAAACTAATACTTACAGTTTTGTGATTGCATAAACTTAGAGGAACTAACCTACTATTGCTTATATCCCGTCAGATACCTGTTGATGCAAGTCTCAGTTCAACTGTATTTGGCTGCACAGGTCCTACAATGAGCTAACTGAATACAACATAGATTCATTTTTAGGGCTATAATAAAGTAGAATGCACCTCAAGACAAAAAAAATTCAATAAATAGGCATGTGGTTTGACGCACAGAGTTTGGAATTACATAAAAGGTTTGATTAATTCCAAATAATCCTCATTTCCTCACATTTCAAAGACACAGCAACAGTTAAAAAGCAGTTAAACCAGGATTTCTATTGATACTACGACTCAGTCTTTACATTCTCCTAATTCACAGCTTGGTTAACTAGTTGAGTAAAGTACTTCAAACCTCTATTTTCTGCTTAGTTGAGCTGCTTTATTCAGTAGTTCTCTGCTTCTGAAGATGTAAGGTTCCTTTCTGCATAACATAATGGTAAGGAGGATTTTGTAAGTTTGAGCTTTATTAACTGAACTGATGCCTTCAGCAAGAGTACAGATACAGAATATGTGTCTGTACTGAAAGTATATTCAGTTTTTATCACTTGTAAGACAGTTTGGTCTTTTGTCTGGAAGCAAAATGTGTGAAGAAGAAAAAAATGGCACATATTTGATATGAAATGTAATACAAATGTATCTATGTTGTGATTTATTTCTAACTAGCGAGTAGTGCAATGGGTTGATACCTTGAAAGAATTGGAGAATTTGAAAAGAGAGATCTGCCTTCACTTTACATTACCTGGCTGTGCAGAGGAAAGATGTATGGAAAGTTTCCATTGTAAGGTGGCTGAAATTATCAATGCCCGGGGCCTCACTCTTAATGGCATCAAAGCTAATTCAACCTGAACAATCCCCACTTTGTGGGCAGGAAGATACTAGATTCCTATAGAGAGGTCTGCAAAGCTACAAAATGGTCAAATGTTGCAATTATTAATAATAAACAAAAGACCTGTAAACTTAGTGCAATAACTGGCAGCTTCTTGGATAGAAAGTTTGTCAAGCTCCAGGGGTTTTGAGAGTTTCTTTTCGTTAATCATATAATTCTAAATATTCATTTTTCTCAGTCCTACTTGCCATTACTATCATTAGGCACCACCTTTGTTGTGTTATAATAAGGAAACTCCCCACAGTGAAGATCAATGCACAGCCAGGTAATTACAGTTTATATGTATGCTAACAAGCTTTGATTATTTTTGTACTTAATAGGTGCTGTAATGCAAAATAGAGGACTTCCTTAACTTTTAAAAAAATCTCAGGTTTTAAACTATCTCTGTGGAAAAAGTGGAGAATCTTTCATTGTAGATAGAGAACAAGAACTAACAGTAAACCAGAATGATGGGTGCTCTAGCTCATGGGGTCTGTTGTGACAGAATGAGACTGGATTGCAGTTTTCATAGAATCATTATTCAGGAATGTGCCAAAAAATTTCAAGACTGATAAGAAAATCAATACATAAAATGAATCTGTTTTGCTTTATTGTGTCCTCATTTTGTAGTTATAAAAATTCAGGTTAGAATTTTAGCATTTCATTATGCATTTAGGGCTTTGACAGCTGGCCTTGTTGACTGTTCTAGGTATTTTGACCTTTCCTAGATACTTCACCTGTGAACTGTCAAAGGTGTGTATGTGTGTCAGTCTTCATGGCTGGCGTAATGAGTACAATTGCTTTGAAAATTGGTGTAGATAGGCAAACAGAAAAGTTTTTTGTTTTCCTGGGTTTTTTTAAGAGCAGAGTAAGTCTAGTCTATTGAATAGAAAGACAGTAGACATTGTTTCAATTCACCCATTACAAAGTTACCCTGTTCTGCTTCTCAAACCCTTCGCCAAAGCTTTTCTATCAGATGCTCTGAGCCAGAGGTTAGGCAACAACTGTGCTGTGGCCAGTGCTTATCATGCCAAATGGTGCTTTTGCCCAGTCATAGTCTTATACAGGCAGCCACGAAGTGTTCATGTTATGGGGAGACCTTAAATTGTGGATTAAGAGAGGTGATGTGTGTGGCCAAGTGCAAAGTAACCCTAACAAGTAAAAGAAAAGGTGAGGGGCTCTAAAACTTTGTGTTTTGGATCTTTTTGCCTTAGTGAAGTGTTTTTCACTTTTGCTTAAAGAAAGAGCATTTTACTGTCTCTAGCCAGTAGTTGGGGCAGAGGGATGATGATTGAGCTTAGTTCTCTAAACTTGCCGAGTATTGCCTTACTCCTAGGTGACTGTGTGATGATAAACACCACAAATGATTCACCGTGCGTACCGAAGAACAAGTCTAGGTCTGTAGAAGAACTCAGTGTTGTATGGCAGAGAGTGTGCCTTCATCAAAATTCAGGATTAACCTTTAACATATCTGAAAGACTTCAGGTGCTTAAGGGGGTTTTTTTGCCAGTAAAACTGTGTAGAGGGTTGGTACTTGCACATGCCTGGAGTTTCCAGTATCTTGCCCAAGCTGAAGCGTTGGTATCCTGTTCCTACCTACTGCTGCTGACACACGATGAATTGGGTGTTTCTGCACCTGCCTCCTACACTGGTAGTGCCACCTGTGGACTATCCAAATCTGCCAGGGTCGAGTTCAGTGTGAGAGCTAGCAGCCACTCTCCCTTCTGCTGATCTTGTGTAGTGGGGAGCAATTAGAGCCCTTCTTCTGTTGAAGCTCTACTGGTGCAGCAAGGAATACGAGATTCACGAGGCCAGAGGGGGAATGCCTGAGGAGGAACATAGTTGGAGGCTGTCTGTGGGGCTGGAAGAAAGGGAGCCTTGACTGGCTTCTGTTTCTGGGGCCACTCAAAGATTTTATCCAGTGACTGGTTTTGACACAACTGAGTAAACGCAATGTTTAACTTAGGTTGTATAATATTGCAGTAAATAAAGTATAATATGGTAAGTAAAGTAATTTTTGAGGGTTTTATGTACTTGGGTATTGCTGTTAATTTATGAACATAAAACTTGCAGTTGCCCAACATTAAATTTTAAGAATTACCTGAATTAAATAGCTGGGGTTTTTTTTAAAATTAAATATAGCATTTATTTAAAATATAACTTATGGTTTATATCAGCTAAAATTAGCTGCTCCACTTCTTGCAGGCTTTCTAGTTCTAAAAGAACCATCCTTTCTGCAGGGGGATGTAGGTTAGCTTGTTTCTGTGGGCATTTATTACAGCAACACAGAACGGTTCCTGGAGAGGTTTTCTATTTCTTATTTAGCAGCAGTGAAAATCATAATTATTCTATTTACTTGGCTTGCCACTATGGGAAAGAGTAATTCTCTGGACTGTAAGGAGGAAGTGTTTGTTTTCTCTGGCTGCTCCTTGCATATGCTGCTCCAATTGTAATTAAATATGAATATTTACTGATAAAATGGAGCATTTTTCAAGTTCAGTTAAATTGATTTTTAAGATCCAAGGTACTGGTGTAGGCAACCCATCTTGTGTTTTGTGTAATGCTGTTCATTATACAGAACTAATAGACAGAGTAGGGAATCGATAAAAAATCACCATGCACGTCAGATGAACATTATGGCTGTAAATTCTTCATCAGGAAGAATCTGTAGGGGAAAAAAAGGAAACAAAAAGCTAGATCAAAAGGATGCGGGGAATTAATGTGGAGAAGATGAAAGGGAAGGAAAAGAACAATAGGGTTGATGTAAGTGGAGGATTAAGTAAAGCAGAAGCAATCATTTTTTATGGGGCAGATGAAAAGAAATTGAGAATAATTGTTACGCGAGGTGCAAGTAGTGGCAAGTTGAAAATGACATGTATTTAATGGCTGTATGAAGACTAGGGCTTGTCTGTGATTTGTGCTATCATTCATTTCCAAGAAGTAGCTTTCTAATAGCTCTTGTAGTATCATGTGCCGTTCTATCATTGGCATTCACAAAAGCTTATTGGATTCTTTTGGAAATTAAAATGCCATGCTAGCATCATACAACATTGTTTAGCTCCAGATAACAATTTTATTTAAAATATTTGAAGCCAGCCAAATCTCCCGTTCACATCTGCTGACCCTTTGTACATGCAACACTAGGTTAACTAGCTTGCTTAAAGGAGTGTTTACAAGCATAGCTCATTGCTTGGTACAGCTGATAATGTGCAGTGGGAAGTTCTGAACTTACTTTGAAAGTTCCTAAAATACAGGATAAACTGAAATTATTGTTAGGGCAAAATTATACTTGTTTTTAAGCATGCTAAATGCTGTTAATAATGTTTTAGGATTAAGGAAAGCCTGTCTTCCAAATTAACAGATAAGGCTGATGCACAGCTCCGTTATGAGGAGTACTTTGGGAGGAATCAGGACTGGGATCTTACTGTGTTTCCCGGCTGTCTTTTGCTGCATTGCACTTCATGTGGAGGGTAAAGGAGCCCAGATCCTGGCTCTCAGATATCAGAGTTATCCCAGTCCCTCACAGAGCAGCAGTAGTGCTGCAAAATATCCCAAGTAGTGCTTGGGAAGGACAGCAGAGGAAAATCTGGAGGGACAGTGCTATCTTCTTTCTTGAGTCTTCATCTCACAGCTAGTAGGGGAAGCCCAGACCAGTGAGCTGGAGGTGGTGTTTGTTCCCAAGGGAAGTTTCTTTCTCATTAGTTTAAAAGATTCTTCCTGACTAATCCTATTTTTTTTCCTTAATTCTATCCTATTATTCACACCAGTCAAGAGCTATGACGATTACATCTGTAGGAGATTTTCAAATCGTTATTGATATTCCTGCCTGTCCTCTGTTTGCCAAAGTCTATCTGCAAGTCAAAGCATTGGACATGGTGTCAAGAGGGAAGCAAGTGTGATGGTGTGGTATTATGTAGGTCTGCCGCTAATAATTTGAACGCCGACCCTTTTAACTTCTTGCAGTTTTTCATAACTTCATTCATTCAAGCCCACCTTTGTTCCTTGTTGCTTTTTCTGTGCTGTCCTCGATTCGTCACCACCTTTTGAATAATGAGACCTTGAATTATGGATACATGATTGTACCAGGCTCTTTATAGTTCTCTCCCTACCACTTACGGTACGTTTGATTTTTAATGTGTGAAGTTAGCCTTGTTAGCATGGTTTTCTAGGTAGGGTCCCTGTATAGACAGGGGCTGTGATTTCCCTGCTGTGAGATTGTGTCCCTTGCCTTTTTGACCTGGCGTTTCATTCGCTATTTTGACTTTTTGTTGAATCCCAAATTAATTTTTCATTTGCTGGTGTTTTATTTTAACTTTACTGTTTTTTTTTCCTCAATGTTTTAACTTGCTTTTGGAATTTTTTAAAAAATGTTGTTCAGCTTTTAAACACTTTCTGTCTACTTCATTTTACCTACTCTTGCACTGGTACTGTATCACGTTTCCAGTCGATATACTTGCATAGAATCTCTCTTAAGTGCTTTAAAAATAATAGGAAAGTCAACATTTTTGTTTTGGTTTTGCTTTGTTTCATTGACCATCTCCTGAATTTCCCATATGAGCTGCATTGATTCTTTGGATTTTGAGGTGCAGCCTGCTGAAAGTCCTGGTTCTCCAAAGAATGCCTTGTGCAGTTGTATTTTCTCTTATTTTCTGAATTAAAGCTTGTACAGAGTAAAATCTTTTGTCTTGTACCTTCCAGTCTGTGATGCTTCCAACTACTTCTTGCTGTTATAATGTCAAATTTAAATCTTGCTTCTTAGTAAGAGAATGAATTTCACGCTTCTTAGAAGAAGTTAAGATCAACTGGTTGCTCCCTCAAATCACGTCACTGGAGGTAAACTCCAATTGTTTCTATGCCATATGCGTATATTGTCTTGGTAGTATCTAGTCAAATGATTTGAACTGGCTTATCTCTTTAAGAGCAGGGATGCCCCTGGCAGAGTTTACTGTGAAAACAGGAGCAGAATTAGTTCAGAGGCATTGCATTCCTTGCATTGAACTCTTCTCCTGATTCTTAAGAGAAGAAGGAATTTCTCTTATGGAGACTTTCCTGTTCTTTGATCTCTGGTTGGAGCATCTCTGTGCTCTGGTGTGGGGACCATTTTAAATGATTGAGATAATGGAATCTTTATACGGGTGTACAAGGGTCCCCGTCTGCTGTGTAGGAAGTTTTCTGCAGTGCACATTAGCTAGAGCCCAGCCAGGTTTACAGGGCTCAGGAATTGGGGCCCTTGTTTGAAAGTGTTAGGGAAAAGTAGGAAAACATTAGTATCTCTGGGGACTGCTAGGGCTTTGGATATGGATGCGTTATGATCCACAGGTAAACTTTCCACATTTTCCCATCTTTGTAATTTCACTGATGTTTTGATGTTTTGTGGCTACATTGGAGAATATGAAATGATGGCTATTAGACTGAAAGATTCTTTCTTGTCTTCCAAGTTTTTAGAAAAAGATGATAGAAAAATTAGGCAAAGAAATATTAGTGAAGTTTTTGAAAGGTCCCAAAGTGTGTTTTAGAGATAACGCCATAGTACCATTGTATGGAAGAGCAGCCTTTTGTGAAAAACCTTCAAAAAAGAAATCTGTACGTTTCCCATGGTATCAATAGAAACTCTAGTGTCGGGATGCCCCTCTTGTTGCTGCCTGAGAAGCAGATCTTATGATTGGTTTGTATTCTCTGTGCGTTTTCTTCTAATCTGGTATCTAATTGATATCTAATTCATATATCAGAATTTCAGTGTTGTAGTAAATATACAGCTTAATGCATGGCAGTGGCATGTTTTATTTAGGACAGTGTAAAACTTATTCTGTTCTTTTTGACAACTGTTACAAAGATGTGTATTTTTGATTTGCCCAAAGTCTGAATATTTATAGGCGATTAAAATAAAGAGGTTGTTTAGCAGGTGCTGACTCCAATTTTTTAGTTACAATATTGTAATCACTTCATGAGGTTTTTCTGTTGAGGAAATTATCTTTGTTTAGTGCTAAAGGATGTAGGTAATCTGTCTCTAATGCCAATTTATTTCAGGGTGTGCACTTCACTTTTTCCCCTACATTTACGTAGATTGGAAAACTGAATGTTCCAAACAACTTGTGGAACAGTTTCCATATGAACTTTTATGTGCTAAAAATGTAATTAAGATTGTTCAACCCAAAACATAAAAAAAACCTCAAATTTAATTTATATGGCATTTTTGAAGGAAATATTGTTTCTTATTTAACTGGTTCTGTTAGTACGGTGAATTTGGGTTTACCCTGGCAAAAGTCAGTAGCAAGCCACTGTCACCTATTTAAAACTAGGTAGCTGGAACCATGAGGAAATACAGAATTCAGAGAGGTGTCTATTCACAAACAGTACTTTTATGCCTTTTGAGTGAATTCATGGTCATCAGTTTCTTAACTTAAACAATGCAATCCCATTAACTGCTAAGGTAAATAGTATTAGATATAAACATCTTTTTTACATTGCTACATGATTTGTCCTGCTTATGGAAATGCTTCAAAACTTTTTAGCTTTTCCTCTTTTGTGTAAGTGGCTTACGCAGCGTTGCATCCTTACCCCTTGTGCAGCACCCCTGTGTTCTTCCCTTCTGTTTATCACTGACACCTCTGTAGCAGTGCCATTCTTTTCTGGGCTTATTTTAAAAGCTAGAGGAGGGGTTTCTAAAGAGGGAATATGCCTACTATTACTCTTACTAATTCCTTACAGTTCTTTCTTTTCCCTGCAAGATGACTGATGTGTTTTGATAAAAATGAGTATTGTTGAGCAGTGCTGGTCAAACTTGCCCAAGAGAGATGATTCAAGTGTGTGGCTGAGGAGCAGGGAATGGTGGAAGGGATTCAGTAAGCATCTGATGATGCTATTACTTCTGACCGGCTTCTTGAAAGTCATCAGTTAAAACACCTGCTTTGATTTTGAAGTTATTAAACTTGGAAACTAACCAAACAATAGGAATAGTGTTTTTTTCAGGTATTCTTCATTGCACCTAGTCTCCTCTTCCTCAACACTTATTTTATTTAAAAAATGCACGTGGCTTTTTTATCTTCTGGCTGTAAGAAAGAAAAGGTCTTGTACAACCACTATTTTTCTTATACTCGGGAAACAATACAGCTAGTCTAGCTGTTACCATTTTATGTTTTTTCCTTAATCCAGTGGGTTGATACGGCATACAGAAGTGTTCCCTTTGGCTATTTGATTGAAGGTCATACACTGGATTGCAGATGATATCAAAATACATTTGGCTTTAAAAAGGATCAGGTTTGATTCTGTGATACACTTACTGTCCTGAAGCATCTGGGGCAGATTGGGGAAGATACACAGCAGCAGATACTTTATATGTAAAGTTTTTAGTTTAAGTGGTGAATAAACTGGGGTAGGGGGTATGTGAAGAACTAATGCTGACCTATATCATGTGACAGCTGAGAGCAGCAGGTTGGAACTGCTAGATGAAATCCATACCCAGTTGCCCACTTTACTTTCTTCTTGTCACTACACAATGTCAAGTGAAAGACACTTTTTTCTTTATATATTTTTTTAAACTGTTGCTTATTCTAACTATTTTCTATTTTGAAGAGAAGATGGCCTTGCTGCCATGGTGGTACAATGGGAAAAGTAATTGAAATTAGGGGCAGACTGTCCAGTGTGAGCATCCACCCTACATAACTAGGCCGAGGTAGAATACAACTTCCAGATGTCATAAAGTGATGCTTTTCTTATTAACCATTCTGGAATCTGCTGATTTTGTTGGATCTCTGTATCAAGTTGTAAATGGTATGTGAACTAAAACACTTCTCAGTTTTGTGGATATGGTCCTCATTTCAAATGTTCTTCAGATTGCCATGGTTTGCTTTGTTTAGACCAGACATGGAAGTCTACCTAATGCATAATTTTCAGTTTGGAAGGGAGATAGAAAGGAAACCAATAGGAATGAATTTATTTTTTTAAGATGTTGGGATGTGCATGCATGTGTTGGTCTGCTTGTCTTAATGTTCCTTATTTATATTCTCTGATGATATTTTTCCATATAGATATCTGGTGGTAGTACTGGGAGTTCCTCGATAGCCAGTATTAATTCCCACCCCCTCTCTCTCTCAATTAAGAAAACAAAAATTAGAGACTTGACTTGTCAGGAGCACATTGGCAGTCAAGGCAGGATTCGTTAATTCTTGACTCTAAGCTTGAGATCCAGCTTCTGGTGGTATGGTCTCTATTTAAAAAGAAAAGAAAAACCTGTTCTTAGCTTCTCTATCCGTATTGCATAACTTTTACTAAATGAATATATGTATTAAATGAATGCTTAAAAAAATAAATCTGTTCCAAAATGTGTTCTTTGTCTAAAATGGTAGTATGCGTTTTAGTCTGTTGTGTTTTGTAGTGGCACTTCAGTATGATAATGTCATTCTACTCTTTGAGAATTTATGCTGTCAAGTGGGATAGTGCTTGGGATCCCATGTGCCTCTGAAGTGAAAGAATGGAAACTCTGCAGCTAAAAGCCATTTAGGAATTGGGCTTGCATAGTCATTTAGGTATATAGGCATGAATCATGACTCAAAAGCTATGAAAACAGCAGTGTCTACCTTATCACAATTTATTTTACCAATGTAACTTCCAGCATAATGCTCTTCATGACCCAGATTCTGTCACCGGTCTCTATGGTAAACCATATTTTTCAAGGCAGAAAACAAGAACATCCCCAACATTATTATCCTATCGGCCAAGGAAAGCTGGAGTGCAATGCAATTTTGCAAGTGCCCTGTATGCATGTGATAGTAACAATACTGTTTGAACCACCTCTGCACCATTTTCCAGCCATCCAGGAGCAATACCTGTAGCCAGGCTGGAGCATATTTAGCTAGGCAGAGCCAGGGCATTTGTCTCAGTAAAGCATCTGGAAGAGGAAAGCAAAGCACATTCTTTCTTCTTCTCTTGGGCACTGGTCCTATAACAATAGACACCCATATTCCCCAGACCAGCTGTGCTTTTTGTGTCTGAAGCTGTTGCCAGCAAATGTCAATGATTTTTAATAGATGATTTATTTTCTTCCTGTATTTTTCCCTTTTTTTCTTTTTTTTTTTTTTCCCACTTTAGTGGGCTCAGGCAGGTTGCAGATATGAGACGTCATCTTAGCAATGACTCCACAAAGAAAACTGAAGTAATAAAACAAAGCATTTGCCACAGTGGAGTGTTTTTGCCGTGTAGAGCCTCTCTACCAGGTTTTACAGAGCGGATCACTTCCCTGGTGAATGCTCGAAGAAAGCCCTTGCTGATTAGAGGTGATGAAGGCCACTGCTTCTCTCTCTTGTTTTGTTTTGCTTCTGTTGTTGCTAAGCTGAGTAGCTGATGCCTGTTGTGCAGCTCCTCTCCTTGGTCTCTAGGCTGGCATGCTCCCATTTCTGAAGTGAGATGTACCAAAGCAGCTAATGGTAATTTGCATCTATATGTGCTACTTTAAAGAAAAGAGATAATTTGAATGTGTGCACATGTGTTTGCTTTATTCTAGTGGTTATGGGCTATTTGCTCTTCTTGTGATTAAGGACTGCCCATTCTATGAATGTGCTTAACACTTTGAAAACTTGAAAGGAATGATGGCACCCCACACAATGTCAAAATGTGCATTTGAAGTAAAAGCCCAGCAATTCAGATCATCTGGGCTTGTTCATAGCAGGTAAAAGGCTGCCTTGATGACACTTAGAGCAAATGAATTTCTCTCCTGCAGTCATGCACTGAATAAATTGCTTGATCTAGTTTGGTACAAAAGGACATGATCTATAAATAGTTAACAGAGCTTTCTTCAGGACAAGTGATCTATAGACTGGAACTCTCTCTTGGGGTCTTTTAAAGAAGTAAGTGCTGATATGAACAAAAGGAAAGTTTGTTTAAAAAAAAAAAAAGAGGCCTTTTTAATGAGATTTAAGCTCACATACTTTAACTTCTTTTTGAAAGCATCTGGCCAACCACTTCAAAAGTCCAAAAAGCTAACCTTATAGTCACTCGAAGAAAAGAAGAAAAAAGGTCAGTCCGTTAATCTAATGTGAATATATTGTCAATAACTACAAGCTGAAAATGCAAGCTAAAACAAATGTTTAATTTGAATTGAAGAAAGTGCTGAAAGCATCAGTGAATTCAGTTTTTACTTGAAAGCCACTGTTTTGGGCTTAAAGGAACTTCTCTTTATAACATTTTAATGAGTTTGTTGATATACTGCACTGTTGATGACAGGGCCTCTCTGTCCTATTTGCTCTTTCATGCATTTTCTGGCAGCTAATCTTGCAGGTTTTTAGACCATAGCTAACTATGATAAGCAAAACTTTTAAGACATTTTAGGGTGCTAGAGGAAACATCCGTCTGCCAAGTTTCTTATGGCATTCTCAGAAGAAAGCACAAAAAATAGTTACCTGTGGAAATTAAAGGAAGAACCCTCCCTTTTTATGGCATTTTCAGGTTTGATTCTTTTTTTTCATTGGGATGAGACTAGTCATCTTGAAAGTGGTGTCAATGTGGATTTCCCTGAAAAAGCCTGTATGACCTCTACATGTAAAACTGGGGTTTTAGTGGCAGTGTTGTGTGCAGGCGAGAGCAGTGATGGCAGCATTGGCACTGGCACATGTTGCTGGTCTAGATATTAATCCTATCAGGATCTTCAGATATGTACTAGTGTGTGTATGCACCATAGCTAGCATGAGGACCAGCAAGTGCATTGTGTGCAAATAAGGCTGGGCAGAGCTTAAGAGCTTAAGAAGCAGAGATACAACTGTGGGTGCTTCGGGGCCGGAAGGATCCCTCACCACAGTGAGGAGAAGACCATCTATGTTTATAGATTTGCCATGGGTTTTGGGGAAAGCAAATTGTTCTGTGCCTACAGAGAAGCTGAAAGCAAGTATCCAGACTATGAAATCACTTGGACAGGTGAATGCTACTGACTTGATCAATTAAAAAAAGCTTAAAATAACATGGTGGGAGTATGTTACAGACCACCTGATCTAAGTGAGGAAGTAGACTAAGACTTCTTTAAACAACTGGAGGAAATCTCTGTGTCATGGAACATGGTCCTCACAGGAGATCCCGACATCATCTGGAAGAGCAACGTGGTGGGATGCAAAGAGGAAGATTTCTGAAGTGTGTCTGGGATAACTGGATGATACTGGTGCTGGATGGGTGAACTGGTGTTGACACTGCTGGATCTGCTAATTACTAATAAGGAAGAACCAGCTGAAGACGTGATAATCAATGACAGCCTTGGCTGCAACAACTGTGAAATAAATAGTTGGTATTTAGGATCCTGAAGGAGTGGGGAACAAGGTTAGTGGGGTTATAGAGCCTGAACTTCAGGCTAGTGGACTTCAACTTACTCTTTATTTATTTAGCAAGTAGGGAGAGTTCCATGAGAGGACAGATCTGAAGGGCAAAAGAGCTCAGAAAAGCTGGCAGTTCTTTAAGGACAGCATTCTCTAGGTGCAAGAATACTCAGGCAAATAAGCACCTTTATCAGGAAAAGAGCTTCATTAAGAGCAGGTATAATGGCAGAGCTCCAGTGCAAAAAGGCAGCATTTGAGAGGTGGAAGCAGGGAGAGGATACAAAGGAGGAATGTAGAAAAATTATATGGGCATGGAGGAATGCTGCTAGGAAGACCAAAGCTTATCTTGACAGCTGCAAGGAATGTTAAGAGCAACAAGAAGAGCTTCTGCTGCCGCACTAGTAATAGAAGACTGAAAAGGGGAAATGCTGCATCAACAAAGGGATCACAAGTGATTTGGTAATGGCAGACACAGATAAATCTCATGACTTCTTTGCTTCATTCTTTACCAACAAGGTGTCTCATCCTTCTGCTGTGAGAGATAGCTAAGAGAAGAGGCTGATTCAGATCAAGTCAGTGACTGAGAGAGTTCAATGCATGGAAATCCATGGGACCAGACCGACTGCATCCAAGAGTGCAAGTGCTGAGTGACGTGCTAATAAAACTGCACTCTATACTTTTGAAAGATTATGAAAGTTGAAGGAGGTCCCTCATTACTGGAGAAAAGCAAAAGTTGCACTAGTCTTCAGAAAAGACCAAAAGAAAACTCCATGGAACTACAGCCTGGTCAACCTTACTCCAGTCCCTGGGAAGTTCATAAAATGAGTCCTCCTGGAGCACATTTCTGGTCACATAAAGAAGGTGAAAGGGAACAGTCACCACGAATTAACTGAGGGCTGATCAACCTGACAGCCTTCTATGATAAATTGACAGATTTGTGAACTAAAGGAGAGCAGTGAATGATGTCATTTACCTTGACTTTAGTAAGTGTTTTGACACCATCTCACACAACCTGGATGGATAAAAAGCCACTTGAGTGTTTAGGCTCAGTGGGTCATGGTTTATGGGTTGTACTTTACTCAGAGGTCACCAAGGGCCTGTATTGTGACCAGTACTGTTCAGCAGCCTTATCAATGATCTGGAGGAGGCAATGGGAGTGCATGGTCGTAAAATTTACAGAAGACACAGAGTTGGGGAAGCTGCTCAGTACAGTCAAGGGCAATGCTGCCACCCAGTGGGACCTAGCCAGGCAAGAGGAATGGGCTAATGGGAACTCCGTATAACAAAGTCAATGTCTTTCTTGTGGGCACAGTATCTAGATGTGGTCTGAGTTTTGAGTAGAGGGAGCTAATCACTTCCTTCTATCAGCAGACTATACTTTTGTTAACAGAGCACAGGACACTGTTAGCTGCCTTTGCTGCCAGGGCATACTGCTGACTCATTCACATCCAGCTGGCATGTCTGCCCACATCTCCATCCTTCACCACAGAGCTACTCCCCAGTCAGTCAGGTCCCAGCCTTCATTGTTGCAATGGGCTCTTCCTTCCCATATACTGGATTTAACAATTTGTCTTGAATTCACAAAGTTTCTATTAGCCCCTTCCTCTTGCCTGTCTAGGCCCCCCTGGATGGTAGCTCTGCACTGGAGTGTGTTAACTGTTTGCCCCAGTTTCGTGCCATCTGTAAACTTGACAAGAGTACACTCCGTCACCTCTTCCAGGACATTGCCTTGAAAAATGTCAAACGCTTTGTGGGTAATCAGGCCTGGATCACTGGTAAATGCAGTTCAAAGAACAGGAGAAAAAGCATATACAAGAAGAAGGAGCTTAACTAATGAGAACTGTCCATGTGGCAAATCTTTATAGGTTTTGTTGCATTTATGAACGACAGCTTGTGAAGTACTGTTTGGTTGATACTATTTCCTAACGTGGCAGACATGACTCCCTTCTTATTCAAGGTACTTAAAGACAATATGGGCAGAGTTGGAGAAAATGGTATAGGAAGACCCTTTGATTGCCAAGACAACTCTGTAAATGAGCACAAGTCCTTACAGCCTCCAGGTGGCTCATAATTTTCATGATAAGGAAGTGTTTTGTGATTATTAGCTTTGGGAATATGTGGAGAGATGCAAGATAGTGTTTGAGCTCTCCTGCTGGCTGAGAGGTTGTGGGTGGGGTGTTGGTTTTGTTTGTTTGTTTTGGGTTTTTGGTTTTTTTTTTTACATTGAGGACTAGCAAAATATTTCACAAAATGCCTGAGGTTTCATACGTAATGCTTCTACAGGAAGCCTTAGACTCAGCCCCATAAATACTTTGCTCTCATTCCTACGGCTACATGGGACTGCAAAAGGTAAGAGATGATAGCTTTGGCACAGGATGTGTGTGCTTCTGCATTAGCTGGACAGTATATTAGATGAGAATTTTGGGAGTTTTGTGAAAACTGCTTGGGAACCAAAAGCTGCTTTGTCCAACTCAAATTGTCTTAGTCTGAGATCATTACAGACTATGGCTGAATACTGCTGCCTACAGCTGGACCTTGTATTGCCACACTGTGCTATGAATCATCTGCCCATCCCCTCTTCTGCATAAGAAGCAATACTTGTCCTTTACCTGACTCATAAAAATGAAAAGAATCTCCTTGCTATTTTGGCATGGGTAGTGGTGTTTAGCAGGAATGGAGGTGAAGAGTTTTCTGCCCGAGACAGTTACTTTTCCCAGAGAAGAGGATATCATTGCTTTTTGTAGGCTTGAGGAAAGTCCTCAAACATGTATGCTACCTCATGTTTACAACAGCAATGCTTGCTTCCATTTCTCCTTCCTTGCAGGATGATTTTAAGATTTCAGTTTGTAGAGTCCTTGCTGCCCGTTGGAAGTGCCTTAGATTTACAGCTAGATTAATGGCAGTTGAAGGGATTGGAGTCTATGACACTGAATATACATAAATCTCCCGTGAGTGGTAATGTCTGTTTTCCTGAAAGGTAACAGCTTCATGGACAGCTGTCTTGATCAGAGAAGGATTTCAGCAAGGCAGATCTGCAGAGGATGACTTGTCTTTTGGTTGATCTGGTCAACCAGGGAAAGCCAGCACTTTTTGCTACAGCAAGTAGAATTAAGGGATATAAGGAATCAGGATAAGGGTGGCATTACCCAGTAGTTAGGGCCAGGACTCTCTAGGTCAGGAATTAAACTGAAAACATCAAGTTAAGGTCGAGTTAACATTGTGCTGGGAGGCAAAATTGGAACTATGGGATTAAGTCGGCAGACTTAAGGTAGTCAGACTCAAAACTGGCATGAGGAACTTCAGGCATAATATTTTGAAACATCAGGCAGGAAACAACTGCTCGAGCTGCCCTCCAGTCTCCTGGAAAACCACCTTCATTTCCAGGAGAAAAGAAGTGACATGTGCCAGATGTATGCGAGACTCTGCATTAGTAAATTAACAGGGCTATAACACTCAGGCTTGTGCTGCCTCGTTTAATTGCCTGACGTGCATATAGAATGCCAAATGATGTTCTCTAAAGGAAACTGAATGCAGATTGTGCTTTGCAGCTCTTTGAGCTATTGGTTAGCTGGTACCTATCATGCTGAACATTAGGAACTCAGTCCACAAGAGGTGAAGGGGCTGCTACTTGTGTAGTTCAGGTGCATGCCAGTGGAAGTCTGCAAAGTTGTGACAGTAGAGTAAGCGGTTGACCTTTTTCCAGCATTGTGTCTTGGGCTTGTCATTCTTCTTTCTGAGACCTCATTTACAATAGCTTTTGAATTGGAAATAATTGTTAAGGAGGACCATAGTTGCTTTTATCTTTTATGCCCTTACAGAGGGACAATGCTATTAAAAAAATAAAAAATAATAAAAAAAAATCCAGCACACCACACCACATGGTAGTGGCAGTACACAGGTGTAGTGTACCAGTAATTCAAACAACCATAGTTAGTATAGAGTAATTCCCCCATGCAACACAACACAATGTGCATGTGCATGCATACACACACGTGCACACGCTTGGAAGTGAGTAGCTGAGGATGAAGCTGGACTGTATAGCTGTGGTGTGAAGCACAACGTAGCCCACTGCATGCGCGTTTTGGCTGGGATTCCTCCCTACAGTTTGAGTGTTGGGGTCTGTTGAGTGATGATTCATTCCTGGCTGTCTTATGAGCAGAGAAACAAAATGAAACAGGAAATAGTTAATGTAACTCTTCATTAGTTGTCCCTGTGTCCCCCTTTGTCTCTGTGCCCCCCCCACTAAAGCAAAAAGGCTCTTGTTCTATTGCAGTTATTTGTTAGGTTCTGTGATTACATCCATTGCTAGAGGAGGAATGAAGGCAAGTGCAGACTTCTGACAAGTTCTTCAAATGTCTTATCTATTCCTCTACCTCCATGAACTAACCTTGCTTAGGTGTTGGCTGCTGAGCTGCAGAAGGAAGATTTCCTCTTTTAGGTAAAGCATTGGTTTGATTTCAACCCCCATTTGTTTTTGTGGGGTTTTTTTTCCTCCTCTGCTTTCCCCTCATTTGTAGTGAAAATAATATGCCCACTACACAGTAAATCTCTTCCTCTCAGTCCTTGTTCAGTTTCTCTGATGGCTTGACCCTCCTGGCTTTATTATCTTACCCATTGGACCCATCTTTCTTGTGATCCTCTTGGCTTCACATCATCTTCCCTGGGTGCACATACCATGATGAGGCCCAGCTAAGAGCCTGTAGCTCTGTTCTGTGAGAAGACTGCTGCAGTTTACTGGGGTATGCAGTAGTTCAAATAATGCTTTCACCATCATCACCACCTCCTCCCCAACACTTTCTTCTTTCTTGAATGGGCAAAACATAGTAGAGGCAATATATTGTCTGCTGGTTTTTCTATTGCACATAAGCAGCCATAGTGTTCCTAGAGTGCCGTGATTTGTTTAGATCTACCATCTGTCTGCTTGCATCTTATCTTTCAGGGTGTTTTCCACCAGAATTTTTTTGTTAATAATGTAATCTAGAATCAATGATGCCTAGACCTGTATAAACCCTTGTGAGGGATTTTGAACAGGTCATTTACTGCTGTGACACACTTGGTTTACTTTTCTTTTGTTCATCTATACAGTGACAAAAGAGCTAATGCTTAAATTGAGTTTGTTGTGAAGGTATCGACTTACATCATACGACTGGAACACCCTTCACTAGGACTACCTGGACTTGTGCAAAGCATTTGACACTGTCCTGCACAACATCCTTGTCTCTAAATCAGAGAGACATGGATTTGATGGATGGACCACTTGGTGGATAAGGAATTGACTGAATGATCACACTCAAACAGTTGTGGTCAACGACTCAATGTCCAAGTGGAGATCAGTGACGAGTGGTGTTCCTCAGGGATCAGTATTGGGAACAGTGCTGTGTAGCGTCTTTGTTGGTGAGATGGAGGGTGGGATTGGGTGCACGCTCAGCAGGTTTGCCAAAGACACCAAGCTGTGTGGTGCAGTCGACACACTGGAGGGAAGGGATGCCATCCAGAGGGACCTTGAACAGGCTTCAGAGGCGCGCCCTCACATACCGTATGAAGTTCAACAAGGACAAGTGCAAGGTCCTGCACGTGGGTCAGGGCAATCCCAAGCACAAATACAGGCTGAGTGAAGAATGGATTGAGAACAGCCCTGAGGAGAAGGACTTGATGTTGGTTGATGAGAAGCTCAACATAAGCTGGCAGGGTGTGCTTGAAGCCCAGAAAGTCAATGATATCCTAGGCTTGATCAAAAGAAGTGTCACCAGCAGGTCAAGGGATGTGATTCTCCCCCTCTACTCTGCTCTCATGAGACCCCACCTGTGTGTCCAGTTCTGGAGTCCCTGGCATAATAAAGACATGGACCTGTTGGAATGAGTGCAGAGGAGGTCCACGAGGATGAACAGGTGGCTGGAGCATCTCTGATATGAAGACAGGCTGAGAGAGTTGGGGTTGTTCAGCCTGGAGAAGAGAAGGCTCGGGGGAGACCTCATAGCAGCCTTCCAGTACCTGAAGGGGCTACAGGAAAACTGGAGAGGGACTTTTTACGAGGGCATGGAGTGATAGAACAAGTGGGAAACATTTTCAAATCAAAAAAGGGTAGACTGGATATTAGGAAGAAATTATTTCCTGAGAGGGTGGTGAGACACTGGCACAGGGTGCCCAGAGAAGTGTGGCTGCCCCCTCCCTGTTAGTGTTCAAGGCCAGGTTGGATGGGGCTTTGGGCAACCTGGTCTAGTGGGAGGTGTCCCTGCCCATGGCAGGGGGGTTGGAACTGGATGATCTTTAAGGTCCCTTTCAACCCATTTTGTGATTCTATGACTATAGACGTTGGCTATAGATTTTCTGCAAGGCTGTGTGTAAATCCCAGTTGTACAGTTGCAGGTGTTTTTTGGTGGCCAGTAGCCTGGTATGCTTTCATGCTATCTTCCCTCCTTCCCTGGAGAAACATGGTGAATGATCTTTTCAGACCCAGGCTCCACTGCAGTCTTTCTTTGGTTATAGTTATAGTGACAGGCAGCTTTTTAAATAACCGCCTTACCAAAGTTCAGTTGCTAATCAAAGAGATGAGACAGAGCACCAGGAATTGCTTTGCCATTTGGAAAGTCTTTTTCAGATGTTTCTGCTGTTCTCAATAAAGACAGTATTTGCTGATTCAGGTTTGCTGAGAGTGCGCTGGGTTCACCGGCATGTTCCAGCTGCTTTGCAGTGCTCTGGCAATGCAAACCAGCTGCAGGTCTGGTTTAACTCAAGCCAGGTTTATGGCTGGTTTGCATCACTGGAGCAGTGTAAAGTACCTGAAGCATGCCAGCTAATCTGGCCTGGTGAACCATTACAAATGACTTGTTTTTCTTCATGTTCTTTATGTGTAACTTTATTTATAGTTAAAACCCATAGAAATTGAATAGATTGTATCACTAAAAGACAGATTTTGTGTTCTAAACAAAAGTCTACAAACTTACAGTTTTTCTTAAGCCAGAGATTTTTCTTCTTAACTGAAATAAAATTATCAAATTGCACATTGCTCCTCTGCATTTCTCTGTTAGGGATTCTTTTAAGTTACACTAGGGTTAGGGTTGCCTGTTCTTATTAGAAGATAAAACAGTGATTGGTCTGAAATCTTAAAATAGTCGGCTTTGTAAGTTTCATTTTGCAAAATGTGGGCTCAGCTTTTAGTCTAAATGCAGGAATTTTCCTCTAGTTTACTTGAAAATGTATGCAATATTTGTGTCATTATCAATATTGTCTGTAATTTACTGATTGAAAATATTTTGGAGGTTTTGAGAGAGGAGGAAAATCAGCCAACCATGGGGTTTTTTCTGTTTATGGTAAAATACATAAGTGAAATCATATTTACCTACCCTGCATAGCATGATGAGTGTTCAAGACATGCCACAAATATTAATAATTAATTATACTAGCCCATGTATATTTTTTTTTCCATAATCCAGCTCTTCTTCTGAGTATTGAATGCTTGATGTGTGTTTTTAAACAGTATTTATACAATAGAAGAATGACAGAAGTGTCATGACAACTACTCTGATCTACACTTTCTGCAGAACTCAGGATTTTTCCTCTTCACCTCAAAATATTTTTCTATAAAGATTACTGGATGACTTTTTTAAAAAAAATATTTCTGGATAAACATATTGGCATTCAAGTCAGAAATTGTATTCCTCTGATCAGCTGTATATTGGAAGAAAACATGACAGAATTCACTAAGTTTTTCTAGACTTTGAGGCAAAACACTGAAGAATTAATTGCTGCCTCATATTAATTAAGATAACAATGCAAAACCTTTCATTAGAAGCATAGGAAAAGTTCTTCCTTGGTCCTTGGAGAGAATATTATATGCAAGCCCTGTTGTGTGGGTTGCAAGGTGTCACTGGAATTTATATGCATTACTTGTCTAATTGCAGTAAATGTAGCATGTCCAGATAGGTTTAAAAGTTGGATGGCTGTTTGTTACTTGCTGGAAATCACTTGAAACCTTGCTACTCAGAGGCAGCTGTTCACAGGTCCTTCACCTCTCCCCAGAGATAGCTGGAAGACTCTGTTGTTGGACCCTGTCTTTTATGGCAGAAGCAGTAAACATGACAGGTTGTTTGGGAGCCATCTGTTTTAAAATGGTTGCTGCTTTGTATGCAGTAATGAACTTGAGATCAGTTTTCTGTCTGTCTTCATACTAACAGCCTTGTTTGGTGTCACAACAGGTGGAAGTTGATGGGATGAAACTAAACGTGACTAGCGAGTGGAACCTGGCTTCACCCTTACTGTCTGTCACCATTGATGGCACTCGGAGGACTATACAGGTAAACTCACTGACACTTCGTTTGTAGAACTGAGATAATCACAAGCCTTTAGGTATACAAATAATACTGATCACAGGGCCTAAACTTGCTGCATCATAAAAATTATGTTACATTGTGCAAATAACATAATCTTTCTACTTTGAATACATGCAGACCTTCAGTGGACTGATCTTGTCTCAAAGTTATTTATCTACAATTTTGAGTATCTTTATTTTAGACAGAAATTCTCCCCGGTTTCTAGGAGCTCTTTTACTTAATGGCTGTGAGGAGATACAGTTTCTTATTCACTTAAGGATTAAAGAACAGATTACTGCTTACGAAAAGGTGGGGTCCTGCAGTAAAATTATTCTCTTCCTCATGTTTGGGTTGCATGGTTTTCCCACTTTTTGGGCCTCTGCAGATTGAAAGTCACAGGACAATGTGTCTCCCACATGACATGTTTTTATATCTACTTTTATGAAATATGATAGGTTCAATGACTTGAAATGAAAAATGTAGGCAACATCCCAAACCTAAGAGTTTCTAAGAAAAGAGATCTAAAGAGAATAATGTACATTGTTCCTTCTGACCACTAATGTGTTTGAAAACAACTCCATACAAAAGGATGTGCATTTAACTGCCATGCAAATTTTCTGAAGGCAATGCCAGTCAGGATTTATATATTTGTTGAGAAATCATTAATTTACAAATATCTGTTGATCCTGGGAGTAGTGAACGGAAACAAAAACTCAAAGGCTTTTTATTTTTTTTAGAAGTTTTTTCTACATGCATCATTATCTGTTGATTTTGTGTACATTTATCAGTGGTACAGTGGTCAGATTTCTGATAATTTACAGTAAAATATGTGAATTTACTTTTTAATTTTCACCCCGGTAAACTACCCAAATTTTTGCTGTGACTGAATTTAAAAGACTGCAACTTCAAGGTAAAAAATATTAAATATTTCAAAGGTAGTATTGACTGAGAGTGAAATTTTCATAACATGCCCAAGTAAATTCTGGACATAAGTTTTGTAGATTTCTTAAAAGGTTAGTGCCTAAAAACAGTTTTGTATTTTGAAGTGTTTTATTATATTTTAATACTGGTCCATTTCACTGCTATTTTATAAAGCAAATTCCTAATTTTGAGTAGGAAACGATACTGATAAGTGAAGATGGAAAATCTGTCTGGAAGAAAAACATTATATTTAGAACAGATAACTGTATTCAGAAGGCCTCCTTGCAATCTATGTAACAACTACATGGTTGTATACAAGCCTCCATGTACTAATAGTAGTAAGGCCGGGTAGCTAAAAGTGTAGTATTTGAACTGGTACATAAAATTAGTCTGAAAATTAATGATTGTGAGATCTGAATGTGCTTTCTTCTGGGAGCTGAGCCAGCAATAATGGTACTTGCACTCCCTGAGTATGACCAAACTGCGTGTAACACTGCAGGGCTAGCCACAGCAACATGCAGTGTGCGGGCTGCGTGGTATCTATCCAACACAACGTGGAATAAGCACATATGTTGTTTCTTTCTCAGATGTTATCTATAAGTCTTTGCTTTTAGTAAAGAAACCCAATAGCTTGAAAAGTTATTAATCTTTTAGCATATGTATGTAAATTTATGGGAACCTTAAACTTGACCTCTGATATCTGCTCACTGGAATCCAAATTGGTTTTTTGGTTATGTATTTCTCTAGACTTGCCCCGCTGCAAGAACCAAATTAAACAAGTGTATTCCTGTAGGTCAATTTGTCTCCAAAAGCAATTGACCTCAGAGTCTTGAAGTATCTTCTTTCAGCAAGACTTAGCCCTAGAGCCATTTAAGCAACAAATATGGATGAATCAAATAATTCCAGCTGTGCTTTATTAATTTTCGGCCAATCTAATTTTTCTTCATAGTTGGTTTCATTCTTCTAAATTTGCTCAACCAAATACAGTCTTTGTGAGCATTATATTTCTTTGAAGGCTTGATTTATGCACCTTCGGCTTGATCCTGCAGTCTGGCCCCAATCCAGCAAAGCACTTAAGCATAGAAGGAGGAAATAAATAATTTTAAAATGTTTTGGTTTAAAATGTATTTATGTAAATTACAGTCTAGACATTCAGATTGTTGCATATCTGTTGTACATTTAAAAATAAGTAATTAAACATGCTCCTGTATTTCCACTCCTCTGCTGAAGGCTCAATGTGTGTTAGAGCAAAGCAGAGCACCAGCTCTGCCACAGAGTTAAGAAGGCCTATGAGTTTAAAAGCCAGGTTTTCCAAGACTATTTCTAGAGAATGGGACCTGGGAATACATCCGAGTGCCTGAGAAGAGGTATATGCCCTGGTGACAGTCTGTAGGGCATATCAGGGCACAACTAGGATGTGTGGCAACCCCCTCCCTCCCGCTTTTGTTTCCTTCGCGAGGAAGCCCATCTGTGTGCAGCAGATGGGCGCTGCGGAGTGCCTGGCCAGGTCCCCAGATGATAGAGGGACCAAAACTCTGGGATGTATGTACTGCAGGTCCATTTGACTGCAGCATAAGGGCTCTAAAATCTTTGTGCTGCTTTGGATTACTGTGAAATCCATAGGATGCTATAGCAGGTGATGGAAACTTGGGATCATTTGAGCAGAAGATTTCTATGATGCAATCTTCAGGGAGGAGGGTGTGGGCAGACCCCATAGCAGTTCTTGAAGTTTGCAGATTCCATCACTTTGTTGTTGTTGCTTTCAGTAATTCCTCAACTAAGCTCAGTTTCTTAGCATTTTCTCCACTTCTCCACTAGACTCTACCTCTCATTTGGAGAAGCTGAGTTTAACGCATTGTGAAATGTAGGATTTTGTTCATCAAGCAATCAAACTTTCTGTGTACAGAAATGCTTTGCCAGAATGGTTTCCCCTACCTGTTTCCAAAGGTATTAGTGGCTCAGAATCTGACTTACAGCTAGCCATTGTGAATTCGAAATCTGCCTTTGCTGAAGATTAGGGAAGTAACTATAGGCACGTGGTTACAATATGTTGTCTAGAGGATTCAGATTTAAAGGGATTGGCTGTTATTTGATTTGGAATTTTATATCTAAAACATGATTTGAATATGATACAGCCTTTCAGACAATATTTACAGTAAAAGTAAATAAATAAATGAGGTGCTTAATGATTCTTGTGAATAGTGAGTGGAAATGAGGAGCTTGGTTGAGTTATGGAAAAGAACCACAAGAACTCCAGTGGAAACTGGAAGGGAGAATGGTGGTTCAGAATGATATCCTAGAAAGTAACAACAATTTGAAGAAAGGCAGCAGGTATATTTTGGGACAATGACAGCACATTTATCCCTCTACATCTGCTCCCATGTACAAGTAAGCTGCGTTTCAGTGAGCCCTGTGCCTGCAGGAGTTGTGGTTTTTATGACCTCTTGTCTCTCCCCATATGTATGAACTGGGAAGCGGGTGGAAGAAGAGAAGGGAATTAGCTGCCATTTCCATAGAGCTGGACATCTCCTTTTATTCCCTTATGTGAACCAGAATCCAAGGGGACCTCAAAATAAATCAATGAATCAGTAAAGTCCAGCAAATGGACTTGAACCTAACTGTAGGTCTGTCCTTACTACAGTCAGGTTGCAAATAGGTACCTTCTACTGGGACATTGCACCGGAAGATCAGGTATCTGCAGAGAAAGCAGGTTGCCCAATAAAAAAAAAATGCACGTAGGAGAACCTCAAGCCCTCTTTGCTTTGGCACTACTTTTGTTTGGGCACGTTCACAAAGACCACCCCACCAACCATTCAAATTTTGAGTCTGCTTAAATGGCAACACCACATGGACAAATTTTACAACTCCTTAGTGCTGTTAAATGCTCTGCTCTCATTGATCCCATCATCAAACATCCAACCCATCCTAATATACCATATACTTGCAGACAGTTCCCTATAGCAAAAGGATTCTGAGCCAGAATAAATTGTCACTAGCTTTTGCCAACACTTTTGTACCTCTTTGTCATGTCATATGCACCCAGCCTTTCCTCTGGCATGTTGTCGCTCTGCTAGCTTGCTGCAATGAAACCTCCCACCCTCTGAAGGTAGTGCAGGCGTTCTGCCTGGAAAACTCTTGGTGGCTTTTGGCAGCTTCAGCAAAGCAATTTTACAAGGCACCGGTGTTGCCTTCCCTTTGTATTTCCTGGCTGTCAGAGGATTTGTCTCTGCTGAATTGAAGCTCTATAGGAAGTAGACAGAACTCAATTGGACAAGGTCCTGAGCAGCTCAGTATAACTTTGACATTAGCCTTGCTTTGAACAGGGAATATGACTACCTGATTTCCAGATATCTCTTCTGGCCTGACTGTTCTGTGACTCGGTTGGACATTCCAAACTCTACTGTAAAAAGGTCTTTATCAGTCACAGCAAGGTGTAATTAAGAGAGTAACGGAGTTACTAAACAAGAGCATGATCCTGTAAAGCTGAAATCAGTCTCAAGCCTCGAGTGTTTTTGTGAATAAAATAAGTGAAGATTTATCAGTGGAGTTTTCTCTGCTTACAGTGTTACGGGGAATTCAGTGATGGCATCACTTATTATTTTTTCATTTAATTTATTTTTTAATTGCAGCAGGAGGAGTATATTCGACATCCTGGGATATGACAAATTTAAGTACTTCTCTGATACAATGTTTCTTTTGATAATTATTTTGGTTTATAAGAACAGAGAAAATGAAAGTGCTGTAGGTTATGAAGCCTTTGTTCCTGGGAAATGTCTGACATTCTGGGAAATGTCTGACAGGAGAACAAAGCCTGTGCCCAAGTATTCATTTCCTTCAACCCTGTTGAGATTTTTTTCAAACGTGTGTAATGTTTTCTAGAAAAATTACCTATATCTTTTTTTTTACTGTTTAGAGATCTCAGATGTCATCTGTGATACTGATATATTAGATAGGTTTCAAGTCTAAAGTACTATTACTTCAGCACACTAATTTTCTTAAACCTTGAAAATTAGTTTTGTTTTACAGAGACAGACATTTGGATATACTATATCCAAATAGCTATACTGTTGGGTAAAGGAAAGCCAGAGCATGAACCACAGCATTGGATTCCTGATGGCCTGTATTGCTTAGTTGATAGCTCACTCCCTGGCTTTGTTTCAGCCTGTTCCAGTTATGACTGACCTAGACAAATCTGGTATAGATTTATACCATGCTATATAGACCCAAGCAGCAGGACTGAGATAGTCGTTGCCATTTGGCTTTGGGACCAGGAATCAGTTCATGGCCCTCCTTTATTTAGCAGTATAGATACACAGGCTGTCCGTGTTTTCCTGTTTGCTCATCCAGCCGCAGTCATCTGAGAAAACAGAGCTCAGTCTTGAAACTGCAAAAATGAACAGTGGATATGATACAGAGAAACTGATTTTTATCCCCTCACTTAACACTCTCTTGGTATTTGAGACAAGTACAAACAAGTACTCAAATATCATAGAATCACAGAATGGTTTGGGTTGTAAGGGACCTTAAAGATCATCCAGTTCCAACCACCTGCCATGGGCAGGGACACTTCTCACCAGACCAGGTTGCTCCAAGCCCCATGCAACCTGGCCTTGAACACTGCCAGGGAGGGGGCAGCCACAACTTCTCTGGGCAACCTGTGCCAGTGTCTCACTACCCTCTCAGGAAAGAATTTCTTCCTAATATCCAATCTAAATCTACTTTCCTTTATTTTGATCCCATTCCCACTTGTTCTATCACTCCATGCCCTTATAAAAAGTCCCTCTCCAGTTTTCCTGTAGCCCCTTCAGGTACTGGAAGGCTGCTGTGAGGTCTCCCCCGAGCCTTCTCTTCTCCAGGCTGAACAACCCCAACTCACTCAGCCAGTCTTCACAGGAGAGGTGCTTCAGCCCCCTGATTGTCCCTGTGGCCCTTCTCAGATCCTGCTCCAAGAGCTTCATGTCCTTCTTATGTTGGGTACTCCAGAACTGGACACACAGGTGGGGTCTCATGAGAGCAGAGTAGAGGGGGAGAATCACATCCCTTGACCTGCTGGTGACACTTCTTTTGATCAAGCCCAGGATATCATTGACTTTCTGGGCTTCAAGCACACCCTGCCA
>VZRW01003889.1:152658-182057 GCA_013398125.1 Aegotheles bennettii | reverse complement strand
GTCTTGTTTTTTCTTTTTGAAAATGGGGGTTATGTTTCCCCTCTTCCAGTCAGTGGGAACTTCACCGGACTACCGCAACTTCTCAGTATGATGGATAGTGGCTTAGCAACTTCATCTGCCTCAGGACCCCAGTATGTATCTCCTCAGGTCCCAGTATTCAGAGTGAATAACTGTAAGGATTATATATTTGTCCAAAGACCAAAGCATTGTATTCAGTTGTTGACAGACGTTGTCATTTTATGATACTTCAGCCTTGAAAGATAAGAAATGGTTTTCTTGAGTATGGTAACACATTCAGAGAGCAAAGGGGAAGGAAGAGGAGGGACATCAAAGAGTGGGAAAGGATTACAGGTCCTGTAAATAATCTGTCTTAGGGCAGTCATAAACATTATCAGATCTAGAATCACATGGCAATGTGTTATCTGCACACTGTCTCCCTATAAGAGTAAAAAATATTATAGCATGTGAAAACAAGGGTAGAGTTTCTAAAAGCCATTTTGTGATGTAACATAATAACAGCAAAAATGTGTAAGTTCACAGGGAAGACTAAACTCTTCATTATTGTAAATAGCTGTAAATAGCTGTAAATAGCTGGGAATGTTGCACTGCAGTAAATGTCTTTAAGATTCATTGTTTCCAAAATCAAATAAATAGTCTTTCCTGTGGGTTTTTTGGGGGGGGCGGTGTTGTTTTGGTTTTTTTTTTTTAAGAAGCACATGGACATTATTGGAAGGTACTCTATGAATTAATAGCATTGCAGTATTGCTATTCTATATATTAAACATATTCATGTCTAAAGCTTGGCAAAAAGGGTTACAAGAGATACTAACACTGGATATCAACTAAAGAAATATTGGGAAGTGTTTCAATTTTTATGACAGAAATTCCTGAGCCATCTACTGTAATTAAATCCCAGGCATTCAGAGAACGGTGGTTCTTTTGAAAGTAGTAAGATGGTGCCTCAGCCTCTTATAAAGGTGCAGGTGCAGTTTCTCTGTGTGGATTGATGCTCTGTAAGCCATTCACACTGTGTTTAACATCCATATTTGTACTATTTGGGAACAGATTCCATTTAGTCCCTGGGAAAGGCCTGAAATAGCTTGCAACAGGTGCTGGGGGAGGCCAGTATCTCAGCAACCTGGCAGGATCCCTTTTAAAGGGAAAGAATACTTCAGCATAGTACCATTTACACCAGTCTTGGACAGCTTTCATGTGTCTAAATGCTTCATACACAGCAGGACTTGATCATCTCATTCCCCACTGGGTGACTGCTGCCCTTGTAAGAACCTGGAAAATGTGGATGTGCCCTGAGGAAGAAGAGCTGACTGAGGATTCATTTTCTGTAAAGTGCGATCAAAAACTGGTAATGGCTAAGGGTATAGCAACACACAAAATCGAGCTAAGTTTCCTTCTGTAGTTTAATTCAGTAAGGGGAGGAAATGATGGCATCACTGGTGGAGAACACTAAATTGTGACAAAAGTAGAGTGATCCCTTAAATGAAAAGGCTCATGAGGCTGTGCAAGTCTGAATATATAGTGCAATGTAGGCAGTCTTCTACGTACAAGGAAGCTTGGTCACATTGCTAGTCTGGGATTCCATCCCTAGACTGGATTTTTGCAGTGGAAAGGGAGTGCTGAAATGGAGTTCTGCTTCCTGCAAAGATTCTAGGAGGAGAGGGGAAAGGAGATTAGTAAAGCCAAACCAATCCTCATGTTTTGGCAAGAAGATGACTTTGTGGTTTCACAGCTACTTCTGCAGTTTTCTCCTCCTCTCTGACCCAACCATGGGACTCCAAAAAGCTTTCTAGATGTCCAGACACCCTCACATACACGAAATCTCATAGATGAGGTACTAGCAGATGAATCTGCTATAACTTTACAAGGTAAAATACTGTGGTTTTTTTTCCTGACTTCCTTATTGTGAGAATAATTTCTTTTTTAATTAAGCCTGTCTGGGCTGTTGGTTGAATTTGCAAGAATTTCTAAATATTGGCCAAAAAGTGGATAGCATCTTTCATTTGAAATTCATGGAATAAAATGGTCAGAATTTCTGATAGTGAGCAGTTGAGATGAAGCAGTAGGGTCTGTAAGAACTTCTGCATTATGAGAAACAACACCATGCTGGGAAACCAAACAGTGTTTCACTCAAATTTTTATCTATAATCTATAGGTTTTCTAGGCTTTTTTTTTTCTTCTATATACTCTGATACATGTTGTCCAGCTGTCAATGTAGTCATGTCATAGCTTGAAAAAGTTACAAAAGACATTGGCTAAGTGACATCTGTACATTTTCTGTAGCAAATGGTCTCCAGCTTTACTTTCAACAAATAAAGATGGTGTATAGTAGTTCAAGATAAATGTGTTTGAGAAACTTATTTCCTTTGCCAGTTCATATTCCTTTTGACTTCACACGTTAGTTTTTCATTTGTAAACAAAGCAAAAAATTTGCTTTCAGTCTGTTGGAGTTTCTTTGTTTTGGTATCATTCCTTCCTTGTAGCTGCTCCCCTCCAGTATCTTAGCAAGCCCAAGATACCAGAAGATATGTGGAAAATGCTCTGAGATCTTGTTGTTGTCTAATAATGTCTATGTCAGTTTAGAATCTCTTTCAATAATATATATTTTATGTTTGGCTGAGCTTCTTTATCCTTCTTCATGTAAAGGTTGTTATAATTTTTTTATCTGCAAATGCTCATCCACTGCAGGCTTAATGCAAAGCTGATTGTAACCATACTGCATCTTACGATGAATAGATCATTGATACTCAACTAACTGGAAATAATTTTCTATGGCAAAGCAGAAGAATTTAAAGTCATATCACACTAACCTCTGGTAATTTACTGGGATTTGCAGGTTAAAATGATTGTTTGTGAAATGACTCTGGTATAGCATACACTTAATATAGAGGAGAAAAATTTTGTATGATTGTACACACTCATCTGTTTTTACATGCATGTGTAAGAATTTTGTACATAAGTAGCATATGCAGTATAGAATACTGTAACTTGTGTGTGTAGAAATATGTATAATATTTATGTAACACACCCATTTGACAGCTTTGAGACTGCAGATGGATTTTTTGAAGTTGTGATTTATTTTTTTTTCAAATTTGATTTAGCTTGTTACTTTCACATATAGAAAAAAATTACGCTTGTAACTCATATTGTGCTCATTAAGTTAGTCTGAAACTCTCAGTTGAATCAACGAGGAAAGTATCGAGTATGTCTTAAGTTCACGTAATTGATGCCAACAATGTAATTTTACTGTATTGGCAGGTATACATACAGTGGTGTGTGTTTTGTCTTTGTTCAAATGGTAGACTTCCCTCGCTTTTTGGTGGAAACCCCTTAGTAAATAATTTGCAATTTATTAGGAAAACAATGACATTGCATATAATTAGCTATACTCTTTTGTTACCTCTATTTGATTACTTTCCTGCTATCACATGCAATATGAAACCATCTATTATGAGGTATATAATATGTAAATATCCAACTTTACAAGAGAAATTGGAGACTGGTCCTTTTTCTAAAGAGGTGGAAAATAAAAGAATAATTGTTAACCATGTCCTTTCATTTTCTTGAAAACATCAATTACATTTACAAATCCCAGAAACACAAGCCCACTAGTGGAACAGAAATAACTCCTTTCAATATGCTTCAAAAAATCTAATCACATCTAACAGCTGAAATTTATTTACAACTGTAATTTGAAACATTAATTATGATAATATGCTGACTTCTTTTGTAACATGGTTCTCAAAAGCCTGGCAGTTCAGATTTGGTGTTGATGTAACATACTTGGACTTGGAGACTTGGAGAATTTCTCTACCTTTCTTTCTTGGTTTTATTTTTTGAAATATACCCAGAAGGGAAATTTCTTGTTCTCCTCTGTTTGTTAACAATTTTCACGTCACTCTTTTCCCAGATCAGGAAAAAGGCTGCTTATATCTTGTCTTGTCTTGAGAGTATGGTTTTAGAAGGTGCCTTCTTGATATACATATGTATTTGGCTTTATAAAATTGGTTATTAAATTATTTTTGAAAGGGCTTGATTATTGCTATGCCAGCTTATTTAGTTGTGAGTAAAGAGAATCTGTGTGATGAAATACTTTAATGGTTTGGTTTTCAGTTGTGAAAAATACGTCACGTTGTCAAGATACATGCCTTTACTCAGAAAGCCTTTAAATAAAATGACAAAATTGCTCTATTTTTCTTTATTTAATTTTTAAAGTTGTGTTTTTCTGTGTGACAGGGAGATTAGCCAAAAAAAATGGAATTTTTATTAGGACATGAAAAGGTCTCTAATGACCCTTGAAAGCGGACAAAAGGGTAGCACAATAAGTGACAGAACTCTAACGAGGGTGGAGGGCATTCCAGGAAAAAAAGAAATTAAATCCTTTAATTTTTTTCAGCTTGCCATTTTCTGACAGCTTATCAAGTGTTTGGGACTTGTTTGTTTTGGCATGCAGTTCATTCATTGTAGGCAGCCGGTACTTTGTTCTTCTTTGTGGTTTCCAAAACCTGATTGTGTTTATCCTAGACTGTGGGAAAAGTGTATATTCCTGTTTCCTTTATAAAAGTAAACGTCAGGTTTTGTATGAAATTTTATTTCCCATATTTTCCATTCCATTAATCATTATTGTTGAAATATGTCAGGATTTGGCACATCATCCTTTGTTTTCATATGATTGTACAGATTGCAGTGTCAGTGTGTGACCTGTTAAGTCAAAAAATAAGCGTATTTGGGCTGTAGTAGTCATTGCTTCACAAAGAGTAGCTGAGGAACATGTACCATTATTGATAAGAGACTAGGATTTAATTGATTGCTATTAAAATTGGTTTGGGAGATATCTAGCTATTGTTGTATAGCACTTTCTCACTTAGTCTAGGGAAGACAAGACTAAAGGGAGCTGTGATAATGGCTCTTCACATACCTGTAGGTAGCTGTAAAAAAGAAAGGGAATAGTCTGTGTTACACTCTGTGGTGGAGGGGAATTAATGTGCTGTAGTTGCAGTATGGGTTATTTTAGTCAGATATTAGGAAAAAGCTTCCTAATGATAAGAATGCTGAACACTAGGATAAATTGTTTAGGGAGACACTGAAATCTCTGCAATTGAAAGATTTTAAGAATGGATTAGACAAATATTGTTTGAGACTGACACAGGTGTGTTTTGATTCTATGAGGGTTTTAGACTAGAAGATCTCACAATATGATTTGCAGCCCTCCTCCTAGGATTCGCTGTCTTTAAAATGCTGAAGACCTCTGTGCAGCTCTTTGTTTGCAATTTATACTCGCCTTCTCAAATCTGTGCTTCTGTACTTGTACGTATGCCTGGCATTGTGTAAGTATTAGGGCTGTGTTCCGTGACTAGGGTCCCAATTTTGGGTCTGTATGTGCCATAAATTAACTGCAGGATGAAAAAGGGAGGAAAAACTTCTCATGTTGAAAAAGATGATTCACAGGAAGAAAGAATTCTTTACGCATTTTGCATATTTAGATTGTGGATAATACTGTGTTAAATCAGTAACATATTTTCTTTTGCGTTGTTCTGTGGCTTACTGACAATGTAATATTTGAAGACTCTTTAATAACTTCAATCAACTCCTGAACCACAGTAGGTGACCAGACATTTCATAAGGTCATTTTTTTCCTGTTTTCAAAATAGCATCATTGGAGGTTTGCATTTTAAAAAGAGATTAAAATGTCTCTCATTAGGAGAGAATGAAGATAATTCTAAATGTGAGTAACAGGAATAGAGAATCACAGACGTTTAGAGGTGGCAAAGCCTCATTATTCATGACATTCGTCTTTCTGTAAGCCCAAGGTTGTTCTGTGTTGTACTTGGCCATATATGTTTTCATTGTTCTTGAAAAATAAATTTTATTGAGTTGACTGGTATGAAATCTGAGGTGAAGTATGAGTTAGTCGTCTAGTACTGAACTTGTTGAAGGAAATAATTTTATCTGCTTTTTGTATAGATTTGTGTCCTCAATTGGTTTTGATTACTTTACAGTGATGTGATGCACAGAAAATGGAATGGTTTCAAATTCCGGAGACAATTCTGATCAGTTTTTACATCTGTTTTTTTCAGCGGCTTTCTCGGAATGCCTCTGGAGATACGAGCATTCAGTTTCTAGGCACGGTGGTGAGTATGTATAATTATTGTCAAGAGTTATATTGGTAGAAGAATATAATGTAGGTAAATGAGGTAAATGGCACTGGCAGCACGTTTACACTTATATTTGTGAAGTTTAGTATTATGTGTAAATATCCTGAGCTTAACAGGTGAATTTAGGCAAATTTCTGAAGCTGACTTCCAAGGCACAGTGCACAGTACCAGCATTCCACATTTCCATTGATTCAAGTCTGCCTCTGTTACATTTACAAGGGATTAAAGAGTAACTGGTTGCAGACTTGTAAGCTCATTGCGACATCCTCTGGTTTGATCTACATCAGGATCAAACCCACTCCTCCCCAGCACCTCAAATTTCTGACCTCTCTTGCTTCACCGTACCACGTACCCTTACATCCCAGAAGTGGGTCAGTAACTTTCTTATGAAAAGACTATTTAGTAGTGCAAAATCTTGTATCCTTTTCTCACTCTAACCAGATGTGCAAACTGTGTAGTTCTCCCAGATTTTGTTTGCTGGAAAGAAATATGCTTGAAACCCTAATCAGATTTTATACCATTAGACAGAATTTACTGAATAAAATAGATTTATTTTTTTTTTAATCTACTATTATCTGGGCAGTCACATATAATACAGAAACTAACATTTTGTGTTAGGTGACGGATGATTATAAACATATACGTGATTGAAGCAGCTTCATATTTCATGAATTACATTATTAAAGTAATTGAATTTCTCCAAGTTACTTATGCACCTAAAAATAGTTCTGAAAATGAGATAGAATTGAAGTGTCCTCTAAAATAAGTTGTCCTGGTTGCTGGCAACAGGTTTGCCTGTAGTGACATTAACAATGAAAAGCCTAGGAATGGAATGCTTTTGTTCTACTTACTTGTGATTAGTTCTTACACAAGTCCTGTGAAGCCATTTTTTGGGAGGTATAATACAGTAAGAGTAAATTTACCAAGGATACCTACAGACTTTGCATGTTGTTTTTTAGAAATGAAAAGTGCCCCTAATATTTTTTTCTTCTACAAATATATCTCTATATACCTATATACATTTATTTGTCTTACTCATATCAAGCAGAGTGGCAGTTACAAATAAGGCATCAATATAAGTTTTGCTCTGCGCTATTGTATTTGTAATGATGGTTCAGCTCTGGAGTTGCATCCTGCATATGCGAGATTGCTGCTAGCTGACTGATCTGATAGTCTTTGTGAGAGAAAAAAATAATTACTCCAAGTAGATAAGATATAAACACATGCAACTCAATAAGATAATACTGAAAAGAGTTTAATCTGTCTGCTGTAGACTGGGTGCTATAGCAGAGAAATTCTGGTTAAAGGTGTGTTTAGTGACATTAAAAATTAAATTTGTTGTTAAGTTAGCTATGAAAACATGTTGTATTCATATGTTAGAAGTGCCCAGGAGTCTCACTGACAGACTAGAACTCTTGTGCTGGGCCTTGTACAACAACAAAAGAAGACAAAAGAGGTTACAGTATTGATGTGCATTTAGCTTGAAAAAAATAATGATTAAACAGCTAATGGATTGTAATAATCTTACTGACTAGCTCGTGTGTGTTTGTTGAATCCTAATTATTTTGGGAAATCAAATATATGATTACAACTAAAATTCTCAAGAGGACTAAACAGGAAAGCCTGTAGTACTCTATCCATGATTTCTTATTTAATATAAATTATGCACGTCTTGCTGATCGAACCCAGAGAGAGAACTTAAGCGAGCAGGATAGAGAAGCAGTAATGAAGTCTGGTTCCCAAGGTTTGCTCCAATATCAGTTTTTCTGTAGAATCAAAGCCAGAGTCTGCACCTGTGTTCATAGAACCATAGAATGGTTTGGGTTGGAAGGGACCTTAAAGATCATCCAGTTCCAACCACCTGCCATGGGCAGGGACACCTCCCACTAGACCAGGGTGCTCCAAGCCCCATCCAACCTGGCCTTGAACACTGCTGAGGAGAGGGCAGCCACAACTTCTCTGGGCACCCTGTGCCAGTGTCTCACCACCCTCACAGGAAAGAATTTCCTCCTAATATCCAATCTAAATCTACCCTCTTTCAGTGTGAAACCATCCCCCCTCGTTCTATCATTACATGCCCTTGTAAAAAATCCCTCTCCAGTTTTCCTGTAGGCCCCCTTCATCTTGATGAAAGTCCTAAGAATACACTTAGGGCTCAACATTTTGTATCTCTTATTAAACCTTTGCTAACACAGAAGTGCAGATAAGTGTTTGAAAGGAATCCTTGGTTGCTCATTATTATTATAATGTATTGTTATCGACTTAATAAACAGCTTGTGAAAATATTGCTCTGCTGTTTTTTTGTTTTTGTTTTTTTTTTGTAGTAGGAAACATTAGGGATAGCTTTGGGCTTTCTGTGTTACTTTTGACAGGGGCAAATCTTGATGACACTTCAGTGGTGTCAGGCAGCGTGATGCTACTGAGTGTATACACTGCTGACCTGTCCATCAGAACATATTTTTAGAACCAGTTGATCAGGAGCACAGCTCCCTGGCTTGTCAGGAGGGCATCGGCTTCGATGAATGGCTTCACTTGATTTTTTGACATTGGACAGTAGAAATAATTCTGCTGCTGGTTTTTGATAAAACACAAGCTCCTGCTTCAGGAAGCTGGGTGACACTTAGAGGAGAAGTGAAATTTATCCTTCTCTGTTAGAAACATCCTTGCTGTCCCAGTTAGCTAGGTGAAGGGCAGAGAAAACTACTTTGCAGCAGAAAGACAACAGTTTAATATGAATTCTGCTGCATAATGTATGGTAAACATGTGGACAGTAGGAAAAGTATTTCTGTTAGTGTAGTGGAATATTTCTGTTTTTTTAGAGAACAGGAAAAATGTTGCTTTCCCCATGAAATCAGCTTTGAGTGCACACTGTTAGCATCATTTTGGGGGTCTATGTGGATCTGTAATAATATTTTTGTTTGTTTCTGATCACAAGTAGAAATTCCTTGCTACTTGAGCATTTCTTTTCAGATTGTAGTGAATTAGATAGTGTTTTCTCTGAATTGTTCTTCAGTACAGGGTTATGAGTCTCAGATCTGATACAGGACTCATGCTATTGGAGGATGTACAGGGATGTTTCTGCCCAAGAAACAATGATGTTTTATATATTTTTAGCTGTAACAAATAGTTGGTGAATGGGAAACTACACTGATTTGGTTTCATTTTCTTGGGATGATAACATTTTGATTCCTAATTAAATGACTTCAGAGCAGATCATGGGTTATTGCTGTAATTGAGACTTTATGTGAGTTTTTACTCATTACTCCCCCTTGGTGGACATGACTAGATATAATGTGCTGATGGAGTCCTGCTATTTTGCCACTTTAAGCTAGAATTAATCAGATAGTGTGTTTATTAATAGCATTGCTGTAACACCATCAAATCTTACTGTGTTATATATTGTACAAAGAAAAAGGAAACAAGATAATCCATGCTTCGGACATGTCCAAAACTGTGCCCAAAAGCAAGAGTGCCAGGAAACAGAGAGACAGTGCTTCATGGGTTGTCTCCTGTGTGTCGGCAGCTAACAGAACTAAGTTTGCAACAAACACAAAGATCTATAGAAAAATACCAAGATCTGAATCTTCTGCTTCAGCCTCTGTGGTTCAAAAGCCTCTATATTTGAGTAGTCTTTTCAGAGGACCAAAGTGCACCCTTCATTCCTCTCTCTCTAGTTTGCCTCTGGTTTCTGTCACATCTCTTGCCTCTTCGTTCCACCTTCTATTCTCTTACATGAGAAGAATGTTGTTTTGCTGGCCTACTGATGGCTCCAATCGTTTGCTGGCTATTCACGCTCCTGTCAGCTGAACTTCAGCAATGAAATATGTCTGGGCAGGCAGCCTTTAACACTAAGAAAGCTTCAAGTGTGCGGAGAACTGCAGATTATTATGAAAGCATTAAACTTATTCTAGACTGTGTGTAATGGCCTCCATGTAGAATTTCAAATAAAGAAATACTGTCTGTATGCTCAGACAGTGAGTGGCCTGGCTCCATTGCATATCTCCATTGTCAACTTTGGGCTGCAGGCCATGCTTGACAGCGATGCTCTGCTGGCCCAGTGGAACACTTTCCTCAAAAGAGATAGTCGCAGACAGTGAGAAGTCCTTATCCACAGTGGAAAATTTCACTATCCTCTGCTCATCATTTGTGCCGATTCTTTGATCTTTTGGTCTCTAGCAGGAGAGCAGCAATATAGAAGAAAACTGTTGTTTCTTTCCTCTGTGGAAGGATGAAAGGACATATATGTGACAGATGTTAGTTGTGTTGCTTCTTAGCATGTTACTTTACAATGTTCTTCAGCAGTGAACATGATATAGGAACCCACATGGAACAGAGTGGAGTTGTTCTGACCTAAGAATCAAGTCATCTTTAGGTGCTTTTGAGTTTCCTAGCACCATTTTCTTGGTTCAGCTTTCTCACTGGAGATTTTTCCGTTGTTTCAGTTTCATCCCTGATGGAGTGCTTTTTGCCACCTTTGATAAACAAAACATCTGAAGTTTTGCTGTGAAGGCTTATGCTCTCTTAAGGTTACTATTAGCTTGTTAATGCTATGCTTGCTGTTCTTCAACCTTTTTGCAGACCCATTTAAAGTACTCTACTGCTGTGACCAGGTCTGCAAGCTCCAGGTTGAGAACACTGGATTTAGGAAAACTAGCCTCTGTCAAGCCCTGGCCATGCTTTTTAGCGTAGTTGGCATGTGTTCTAGTACAGTAGTGATCATTCAATATTAATAACTTTTTGATTGTTGTTTAGCTACTTCCAGATAGGTTGATGAAAGAATGTTTCATACACAATCAGTGTTATTAGTTATGTATGTTGTTCACGAAGCTGGTCAGAAATGGAGAGCTTTACAGAAGAGGCATTCCTCAAAATTTTTGCCTTTGCTTCCTGGCTTATTGGATATTGATCATTTATGTGAATCTAAGGTACCCCTAGGAGCTACAGGTCAGGATACTGCTCACTGCTGGTTCACCTTCCTGCTCCCTCCTGCCATGACTTGTCTACCTTTGCTTCAACAGCAAACTTCCAACTTTCTGTCCTGTTACTGAGGCTTGCAAATTGTTCTGCAACTTTGCAGTCTGTATATAATCTAATTAGCTTCCAGACAGCTTCCGTCTTTTTTGTTTCTCCCTACATTCTTATAAAGACCAATTAAATAGCAATAAAGGTGGAAGCTTTGACAGTATGAGTCTGATTTAGCTCACAATGACAAATGTTTAACAACCTGCTTTTTCACCCTTAGAAATCATTGCAGTTCTTAACAGGTTTTCTTTCTGCTTTTATTTCTATATGTGACACCTCTGAAACTAGACACTGAAGATTTGTGCAGACTTTCAAACACTGGTTGCAAACCTGCAGAGGTTACAAAGGTTGTATTATTGGAATATGTAAAGTATTAACCACAAGAAAATAAATATAGTCCAGCAGGTGGGTTTTTTTGCAAGCTAATGTCTTATTTTTATAAAAATGCTTTTTTACTCTTCCTTTTCACAAGCCCTGAGATTAGGGTACCTGCTGATCTAAAGGGAATTCTACTGTTGTGTAAATTTTTTTCTTTTCACCCAGTTTGAGAGGCACTGTGAACCACAGTGCTTCTAGTAGTAGAGCTACCATCAGCAACATTTCAGTAGTGCAGAAGGTGTCACTAGGAAAAAAAGCAGGCGGTTACTTCTGGAAGCATTAATTTCTGCAAGTCCCTTTTCAATATGGATGGTGAGAATCCTGAGACTGGCTACAAACTACTGCAGTATTCTGCAGAAGGTGGGTAATTTGTGCAACAAAGATTTAACTTGTGGAAGTAGTGATTCTCAGCCCATTATTAGGACTGAGCAGTAAGAATTGTTCCAGCTCACGTGATGTGGATGCTCGGGTGCAGTCAGACAGCCACATAGACCATTCTCATTTCAATTCTGTTATATATTGGTATGTTTTAAAGCAGAAAGTATAGTGAGTTTATTAAAGCTGTCCACTGGGGACAGACTCTCAAAAGCACCTGAGGAATTTAGAAATACTGGTGTTACTAAAAGCCATGTCCTAAAATAACATAGATTATTTTGGGAATCTTCCTCTGGATGCCTTTGGAAAGAGAAATAAGAAAGTGCTTGGAGTTCTTTGAGAGTTTTTCTTCCGTGACTTAAAAGAAACCAGAAGTGCCACAAGTTGCCACAGAACAACCTCATGTAGTCTTTGCCTGTAACCTCCTTGAGTGAGAAGAGGTGGTGTCAACGTGAAGCTGGAGCTGTGTATGTGCTTCTCGGATGGCCAGTGTGAATGTGCTGGTTGGCCAGTGGGCTGCTGCCAAATTTTACCCTTCCCTCAGTTGGAACATGGATTTAGATTTCTTGTTTCCTAAACACGGCCAGTACACTTCAGAATATTTGTGAAAACATAGTTATGGTTCCTACAGTGCTTATAGGTAGTTTACCTTACCTAGCTTTCCTTCAAATTTGTTTGAGATTGATCAGCAGGTTAAAATAGTATGTGTGGGTGCAAATGACATAATAGATGGAATGAGTTGGGGATGGGGATTGAGACAGAAATCTGGATTGCAAGGCATGCTTACAAAACCGGACTAGAAATGGGCTATACATTTAGATGCTAAATGTTTTATTTTTCATTTTCATCTTGGTCTTTTATTCTGTTTTCAATTAAAGTTTTAATTTGCAGAGAAAAGCATAACTAGGTCAGAATTCCCTTAATGTTGGTGGATTCTGTAGTGCATTTGCTATCTGTCATATAGCAGTCTTTGCTTATAGTAAATTATGCCCCTTATCCATTGGAAATAAGCAAATGGAAAAATAAGGTTTTTTTTATTTTTCTATACTTGATTTGACAAGTAATTTTCTTATTCAGCTCAGTAATGCTTTAAGGGCAAGAACTGAACTTGGTTGGTTAACCTGTTACTTCTGTTACTTCTTGGAACACAAGTGGGCAGGTTACCCAAATGTAAATCAAGTGATTTCCTTTGGTAGAATAAGATTTACCAACGTTGAAATAAATTATTAATTTCTTTGTTTGGCCTGAGTATTGTTGCGTTGTTGTGTTTTTTGGTTTTTTGCTTTTGTTTTTTTTTTTTTTAAACTGTGTCAGGAGTCTTACATCACAGTGAAGATCTAGTGTTTTCTTCTGAAGATGATGTCTACTGCCAAGGAATAAGCATATGTGTAGCCCATGTTTTTAAACAGTTTTTTGATAGCTGCAACTTTGGCATATACCCAGGAACTGTTTAGGAGGTATTCATTTGTATGACTTTGAAGCTTAACCAGAGATCTTAATGAAACAAAGGCATGATGAAGTTAGTAAAGTTAATTTAAGTCTCTGAATGTAAATTTTAAGTGAAGTTTTTATTGGTAATAAATATGCTTTGTTTCTCATTAGTCTTCTCAGCTTTGGTGGTAATATCAGTAAAATAAACATGTTTTACAAAGATTTAACATTAAAAATGCTATTAATATGACCCTTGGTACACCAGCACAATTAGATTTCAAAGTGAGCATTTAGGATGTAACAGCGATTAATGACAACCATCGAAAACAATTTTGAACTCCATCAGTTTAACTCAGGAGGGTAAACTTAATATGATAATTTATCTAGTTGAGTTGTATCAGCTTAGCAGGAAAGTATGCAAATATGTGACCCTTACCTAGAATCTAAATGGATGCTGTGCTGATAGATTTATCAGTTCCATTAAAGAACTTTAGGGAACTTTGGAATTTCAGCAATTGTTCCCTTGGAGGCTGAAAACCAAACCTGATCTCATACTGGGACCATTCTGGTCTGCATATTTCCATAATTTGCCTTTGCTACTAATATGACAGCAAGACGCAAATAACTGTTTCTAATAATATCAAATGGAGTTGTGGAGGACAGCATTTTAATGTAGTAAAAGACCTCCCCGTGGGGTTGTTATTGCCACTATAGAACAGCAGTTACACAGTTGCAACAATAGTCTCTTAATTGATTCGTTTAATTAGCAAGAGATGAAGCTTGTGCTGCATCTTGTCATCTGTTATCATGGGGGCGGCTACAGAGAGAATCTTTGCATTTGTCACTCTTTACGGTCGGGTTTAAGTAGAGTAAAAGGAAACTTCCAAACGCATTTCGGCTATAGAGGTGAGCTTTGGTAAGAATGTTTTGTGAGGATACTTCCACTCAGGTTTTCAATGTGTGGACACGTCTGGTTTGAGAATCAGCATACTCCCTGGAGTAGAATTTATGACAAAGCATTGTTTTACTGGGAGAAAATCTTAATCCAGCAATGCCGGGCATTTCTAACCTAAATATGCAAATCTAAGTATTATAGAAATGGTGGATTATTTGGGGCATCACTATTGTAACAGTTGACTAGATTTACTTGGAAGAAATAGGGTCAGATTAGTGAAACCGGCCATCTGCCTTGTGATTGCTTTTTCATGGCATTTTTGTTCCCAGACTAGATAAACAAGGAGTTACATGAGCACATGGTCCATGGTAGGAAGCATGTGTAAAAGAGGGACTTTCTTTGTGGTTGGTTTTCCCCAGAGTAGTTATGAATACAGATACAGTGCTGTGCTTGCTTCTGGGAGATGAAGTCATTTTTCGCTCAGATCTATTTTATTTAAATTTTGAGGGTATGTAAACAAATATATATTAAAGGCATGTAAATACATTGGGAGCTTTGGTTTCATTTTTCTCCTCTCCTTGGCTTAGTTTTGTCTTCTGTTCAAGGTTATTCTTCCTTATGGAACAAAATATTTCTATAGGAGGACAAACTTCTTGTTAAATGCTAATTAAGAAAAAGAAGGTTATGTTGGCATACTTCCATTGTCATAGCACTGACCTAAAATAAGCGATCTCTTACTAATCTGAAATAAATTAGACAGAGGGGGAAGCAAGCAATTCTGCGCATGTGAAACACTTGAGATGTCTACTCCTGGTCTATTTTTTAAACAACTGTGCTTTGGGTTTCTTTTTTTTGTTGGTTTGTTTTTGCATTTCCACTTGCGTGCTGTGGTGTAGGACATGCCATCAAATTTTGGAGTATGATGGTGCTGTCAATCTGTGTAGCAAAGCGACAATGGGCTATTAGAGAAGGCATCTTTTTACAACAATTTAAACAAAGATTTAAGGCCACTTATCATTAAAGGTCCCATGGTAATTTCCATGAGGTTCTGAGATCGCTTCATATTCTGAAGTCTTGGCCAAAGTCCACTTGGTGTAATTACCTTCTGTCTGCATAAATCCCTGACACAATTTTAGATGTGTTTGGTGTTTTTCACTTCCTGTCCTAAATAGTGACAATATTGCCACACACTGCTCATAATGACTGGGAGTTGTATCCTAATTTCAAATAGTGATTCTTGCTTTAGTGAATTTTGGTTTTCCATTGTTAAAGCACTGGAACACGTGACAAAAGATGAGTAAACAGTAGGATATGTAATTAAATTCACAAACCGATGCGATAACTCTAAATTTTTTGACTTTTCTGTTTCATTTCATTATGGCTGCCTATGAGCTAAGACATCTCTACTGCTAGGAGCATCACTGAGGGAAAGGTCAACTCTCAGACCATGCCAGAGGTCAAACTTAACACACTGCACGGTGCTTTGAAGCAGGTAGGAAGCCAGTGTGAGGCACTAAGTGCTGTCATCGTGGGCTCAGTTGGCTTTTACTTGTGTTCCATGCTTTTTGTTCCCATAACTGAAACCCTTGTCTGTGCATTGGTCTCTTAACTGAAACTGATTTCAGTTCCTCTTTCCAGATGCCTTTCATGGACTCCAGAATATGTGCTCAACCATGCTGTCTTTAAAATGGTCTGCTTCTGTGTTGTCTCTTTTGATGGGATTTATTGCCTTATACATGAAGTTCGGTCCTCCTGTTTTCATCACCAAAGCCTTATATTATTTTGTCATATGCCATGTCAAATCTTCTTTCGCCTGATATTTCATTTGTTCTTTCTAGTTATCCTTTCTTTTTTCTGCTATATTTATCTTTTCTGTCTTTTCTCAGATTGCTTTTCTTGTGCATTTCCTGTGTCAACTTTTTTTTTGGCATACTTGGGATTTTTTTTTGCTAGAGAGATACATGGGTCGAGAAGAGAGATAGTACTATTAATCTGACATTAGCTCTCATGTTGTTCCTTAAGTAACATTTAGGAGAAGTATGAGGATAAGAATAAACTATAGAAAAATTGCTATATGTTAGCAAGTCATACAGATACTGAAGTTAACCCATAAGTGTTACAGGCAGGGAACACCATGGACTTCTGTGAGACAAAAGTCTTTCCTTTGTCCCCAGCGTGTATCTTACAGTATCCGAGTCTGGTTTATTCATTGCCTGTAAAATCTGCTATTGGCCTTCAGTTGATATTTTGAACCTTAGCAATTTTTTCCAAGTGTTCATTTAAAGCTCTATGCAAATAGCAGGGGAACTGAATTTACCAAGCGGGAACAGACAGTTTATTTCACTTTTTATGAAACTGAAGTTTCACATAAATTCTCTTCTGTGTAAAGTACACTGAAAATTATGTTAATGCAGTTTTAACAAAGACCTTGTGCATCCCTGCTTATCTGAAGGACAGCAAGCCACACTGCTATGAACACGCATACTGGTACAAACAGGCAGCCTCCATCTTTGTTTCGTTCATGCTTTTGATATTTATAGCCCTTGCCCATAGTAAGGCGAAGGAAGGTGAAGGGCAGAGCAGTTGTAGTAGGAAGTATCATGCTTCTGTGACCATCTCCCAAACACCAGTCTTGTGTCTTGGAGAGATGCCATGTTGGCAGGGTGCACAGGAAGTATTCGCATAGCAAATTGTGTTATGAGCAGCAGAACCACAATAAGGTTCTTCCTGCATCTGATGATAATTGTTTGATTGGGGGGAGGGAGGGAGAAAAAGGAGGTCAGGGCAATGCGGATGAAAAGAAAAGGCCCAAACTATTGTAAGAACAGTGAAAACAAACTGCTCCTGTGCCAAAGAGCTTTAGCTTATATGACGGTGCTGAATGGGATGTGGGAATATTCCATCGAGGCTGAAAAGCCCTGTGAGTAGCAAAGCCATGGTGATGTCCTGTATTTCCACTGCTACCTCCTTCTCCTCCCTATTTCAGTGTGCTTTCTCCTCACATGCCCTCAGAACCAACTCTCACTTACTGCTTTCTGTGATGTCAGTCTTCATATGAGGAAAAACAAAGATGTTTGAGTTTTAAAATACTTACGTTAGTGTTCTGTTACAAGTCTTTGGGCGTTCCTTGTTTTTTTATGAGGGTTTTCTGTTATTTTGTTTTTTTCTCCCTAGATTTATCTATTAGTTATAAAAAGAGCCGCAGGGAAGCCCTCCCTTAGGCTCATAAGTTCCAAGCCCACTGTTAACATTTAACAAATACTCAGCAAGCAGAACAACCCAATGTGGTTGCTGTACCAAAGCCAGATCTGGACACTGCATCAAGATCATCACAGCTACATCCTGAAAAGCATCTGTCCCACAGTGTGTTTTTAACACATTGACTTAGAAGATTCGTATGTGGTAATGGAAATGTCCTTGCTTATGGCATCAAGTGGTGACTTTTGTGAGGCACTAACTGTACCCAAGTTTCCTGTAAAGCAGAAGATACTTTTGAGAAGTTAGGAAGCATCCCAAGATGCAAGAGAAGCATGGAGTTTTTCCACCCTTAAAATATTTCTCACTACGCTGCAGGAAAGATGAAAACCCCAAATGTTACTGTTTCCTAATTTATCTTTCTTTAGCCAAATAGAAATGCAGTGTTACATGTGAAGTAACTGTACAAACATGCTTGTGCTCTCAGAGAGGCCAGAGAAGACTCTCATAGTCATAGAACATTTGAGGTTGGAAGGGACCACCCCCCTCCCCTGTTCAAAGCAGGGTCAACTAGAACAGACTGATCAGATCTGTATCCAGTTGTCTTTTGTATATCTCAACCTGAATTACTCCATCTGGAGTATTGTGTCCAGTTTTGGGGCCCCTAACAGAAGAAGGACATGGAGCTGTTGGAGCGAGTCCAGAGGAGGGCCGCAAAGATTATCAGGGGGCTGGAGCACCTCTCCTATGAAGAGAGGCTGAGAGAGTTGGGGTTGTTCAGCCTGGAGAAGAGAAGGCTCTGGGAAGACCTCATAGCAGCCTTCCAGTACCTGAAGGGGCTACAGGAAAGCTGGGGAGGGACTTTTTACAAAGGCCTGGAGTGATAGGACAAGGGGGAACAGTTTCAAACTGAAAGAGGGCAGATTTAGATTGAATATTAGGAGGAAATTCTTTCCTGAGAGGGTGGTGAGATACTGGGGAAGTGTGGCCGCTCCCTTCCTGGCAGTGTTCAAGGCCAGGTTGGATGGGGCTTGGATCAACCTGGTCTGGTGGGAGGTGTCCCTGCCCATGGCAGGGGACTGGAACTGGGTGATCTTTAAGATCCGTTCCAACCCAAACTATTCTATGATTCTGTGAACACAGGTGCAGACTCTGGCTTGGATTCTATGGGAAAACTGGTATTGGAGCACTAATTCTAAGGACTCCACATCTCCACATCTTGAGAGTGTATTCAGTGATTTTGCAAGTTCTTGGGTGTCCCTTAAGGCTTTACAGGGCAGTGACACAGAAGTAATAGAGATGGAAAAAATCACAGAATCACAGAATCCTAGGGGTTGGAAGGGACCTCGAAAGATCATCTAGTCCAACCCCCCTGCCAGAGCAGGGTGACCTAGAGTACATCACACAGGAATGCATCCAGGCGGGTTTTGAATGTCTCCAGTGAAGGAGACTCCACAACCTCTCTGGGCAGCCTGTTCCAGTGCTTCGTCACTCTCACAGTGAAAATCAGGACAAGTGATTCCAATTCTGTGGTAACACTGTGTGTGAAAGGGAATAATCATCTTTACAAGAGCTTGTATGACTGCACTGAGAAGTATCCAGTTGAGGGGAGGTTGAAAGCTCCATTTCTAATCCAAAAAAGGCTGGATGCTTGTGACTGAAACATAGGCATGTAGCAGAATGCTCTGGTAGTATTATAAAGGTTTGAAGATAGAGAGCTCTGGCAGGTTGATGTCTCTTAACCTGTTAAAATCCAGCTAGAAGATGATGGTAGAAGCTGAGGGAAAGTTAAGAAGAGATTATCACCAGAGATGAATCGAACTCTCTAACAGTCTACCATCAGTGCCCTTAAGGAATTAAGATTTTAATAGAAATATCCATAGGGTACAGGAAACAGAATATCAGAGGCAAAGTGTCAAGCAGTGGGAATCTGTATACAAAACAGAGGATTTCCCCTGCCTTCCTGCCCAGTAAACACTTTATAGCCATCTCACTGTTAAATGTTAAAAAGTAAATGCATGGGTTTTGTAGATGTGTGTAAGTTCACCACTTTTCTTTTGGATGGTAGATAAATTATTAGAGGGAGAAAAAGTGCAGGACTTTGAGAATCTTAGGTGCATGCCTCAATAACATGAGGGTTCACTGAAAAGATAAGTAGAAAATAGTATCAAAGCTGTCTGATTTCCCTCAATGATCTGAAGAGCCAGTGATCTGTTCTTTTCTCTTTTACTTACGGAGTTTTCCTTTATCATTAGGTTCATGATTGCTGGCTCATTTCCATGCGAGTTTCCCTCATTGTTATTTGCTGTGCTCCGAAGAAGCTCTACTTGTGGCAGTGTATTTTGCCCTTCTCCCTTTTCTTTTAACTCTAATCATAAAGGCATTAGAGGCACTTGTTGAGAGGCATAAGGAGCCAGAAGTCAATGAGTTCCGTGGAATTCAGGAAGCTTTCACAAGCACATCACTGAATGATCTACCCTCAGTGGTTCATCTGCTGAGACCATGTGTTAGCAGTCATGAATTTGGGGCAAGAGACTGATTCAGTTGTATTCTTTTCAGGTCGAGAAGCTCCTTCAACATTGTGCTAGCTCTGGAAGCATTTTTCAAACACATGTAGTGTTTCAGTTTTGTTCATATTACAGGTGGCACAAATCGATTCCAAAATGGCTTTCAGCATTGTGAGACTGCAGGGAGGCCCCTCCAGCTGTAGATAAAACAAGCTGCTATTCCACTTCTGATTTTCTTCTTCCTGGCTTGGTTTGTGGTTCACAAAGTCCACTCCTGCTCTGCTAGAATTACTTTTGAACCAGAATGAGTAACATGAGAGATGGAACAAATTACCTGAAACATCTCATCTGAAAAAGGGTGAATCTCACCGGCTGATGATCTTGCGTGTTGTGAGGCTGCACTTTGTGCACATGCTGAATTGAGTAGTTAGCCTCAAATTACTGACAGCTCTGTTGAAACTTGGACACTGGCTGCCAAAGAATTTGGATGTGCTGAGGGTTGGAGAATAGGTACCCTGGCAACTAGTTAGGTTGAATGGAAGCAGGGGAGTCTGAACCAAGCTCTCTTCCTTGGACTTGAAGGAAGCAGAGTGGACTTCTGTTATCATAGATGCCCTGCAGTGTCATTCTGGGTAGTGAGGGAGGAAGGAACTGTCAGAAGACATAGTGAGGCAACAGCTTGAGGTTGTAGTGGAGATATCAGGTTGTTTGAACTCTTTTCCCTTGCATGAATTTTGATGAGCAGAGTGGAAAATGTCTGAGATGGAAGTCAGACTGGAGGCTGTGATTTCCCCATGTTTTCATGTATGACAGCGTGAGATGTCTAGCACGAGCAAGTCAGATGCTTGGTTTTATGCACAGACTGCAAACTGAGTGGGGTATATTAGTTTTTGGTTTCACTACAGACTGTCATACTCCCCGGGCCATCGTGGCCTCTCTGCAGCGGGAGATGAGCAGCAGAGAAGTTCCCCTGCAGAAAAGCTTTGTACAAACGCAGCTGCTTCCTAGGAAACTCACTGCCACAGGCATGCTCAGTGTAAGGATGGGGCTGGAAGGCCTCGCGACTATGTACCTCGCTCTCTTGTGTCCAAACTAGAGCTGCTTCTCAATACCTAAATGATTTGTCTGTGCCTGATAGTCCAGAACTAGACCTCCAGGGCAGAGTAACCCAGCTCTGTGCAGCCCTCCTGAGCTCAGCCTGAAACTGCTCTGGTTTAGTTTTGATCCATTTTTCATTTAGTGTCAGGATTTCCTTATGTAACATACAGCTAAAAGTGATTGGACGGTTTTAAAGTACATCGGCTTAATTGTGTTTTTGTTCCCTACCCCCACGCTTTTGTGTTTGAAGGCTCCATTAGTGTCCATAACAAAGAGAGAGTAACACAGATGGTAAACATTTTTACCACAGAACACCAGCAGCGAACACCATATCACTGATTTAGGAGTCTCTGTACTGTGCTTGCTCAGCTGTATATAATCACTCTCATTTCCTTCCCTTGGGTTTCTGGCCGGCTTAGGGAGACTTTACTGGCACGTTCAGTGAAGTCTCTGTGGCATCGCTGAGCTATTGCTTAGTTCTCATACATGCCACTTTGCAGAGCAAGAAACTCTATACTGGAACTGGCGTGAGCTTTTGCCTGGCGTCTTCTCTGATTTGCAGAATTGTATTTTCGCCAAATGTACGAGGCTAAAATTAAAAGTCTTTTGGGTGAGCACAATATCTGCCTTAGCTGTCAGGCAGCCATAGTACTTTTGAATGCCCCCTTGATATAAAAAATAAACCTAGGGAACCTCGATTAGCCCTGCCTGAGTTTTGTGGGATAGTTGCCATGGTGGAAGCTAGTATGCATTTGATACAAATCAGTGATTTTTTTAAAGTTTCAGTTTTCATTCTGGAAGTGCTGATAGAAAGGCAAATGCTAAGACTAAGGGTTGTTAGTTCTTTGTAATAATTAAAATAAAACTGTAAAAAGGTAACTCGGTTTGGTGCAGCTTTTTACCCAGCCAACTAACTGTGAGGCTCTTGTTTTATCTTCCTATTTACTTTTCCTTGTAAAAACAAAATAGCAAACTTAGGCTCTGTCTGTCAAAAATGCATGTAGCTTTTCTTTTGTACTTAGATGAGAGAGATAAGCTCTAACTAAAATTTCACATTAGTATTCTGCTTGTAAAATAGAACAGTGTTCTTTGGGCCAGAGAAGGTTGGGATTTTTTTTTAAAAAAAGTGTGCACTACAGTCTGTGTAGTGGTGGCCCGTTTTGGTGACTTGTTTACTGGTGTTTGTTTCATATCCAACTTCTTGGCTACAGACAAAGCATTCAAATAGTTTTCTCTTTGTCAAAAGAAGAAGATGAAAATTGTCTGAAATTGGAGCCAAGTTCACATTCTCTGGAGTATCATTTCAGTCTTTGGAGGACCATCTAGTGCACAGTAACTGAAAACTCTAGCAGGGTTTGTTTGAACAATCTAAGCTTAAAGAAGAGACAGCAAAACAAATACTTTTTAATTCTTGTGTATTTTATATTTACACTGGCGGTGGCGTCTTCCTCAGATAAAACGTTTTGATATTAAGCAGTTCCTCTAATTTTACTGGGCTCTGTTTCTTTTTATGGTAACACACACTGTGCAGGAAGGTCATTATATGGGATAAAAAAAAGCTGTCAGCGTAAAAGAGAAAGTTAACATTGCACATGTTGTCTTTGTTTATGGGGTTCCTGGAATGTGTTGAGAATTGAGCCAAATGATGGCTTAAACTATTCTTTTTAATATGCTGGATGGCCTCTCCATACGTTCTGCCAGTAACAGGTACTTCACCTTGCGAGTACAGATTGTAATATTATCTGTGAAAGCATCTCAAGTGTTTCCTTGGGATGTTACTATTATTTGTTTTAAAGATCATTTATGGTTTTGGTACAGGTTGGGGGAATGTGATCATTATTACATTCCATTAATCTGGCTGTCTGTGATAGGAACATTGAAAGTAATAATGAAAAATGTATTGGTTGTGTCCGCAAAGCCAGTTTAGGTTAGTGCTCGTCTCAGTGTTGCCTGATGGCTGCACGTCACAGGGAGCCTTGCAAACTGCATTGGTGATTTTTGTCTCATTTAGTATTGCATTAACATCTGTGTCACAAATGACCATTCATCAGCTGGTAGTTTTGTTTGAGTTCCAGAAGAAAGATGAAAGAAAAAGCAGCTAATTTTAAATTTTTTGAGTTCCATCCTCCAACAGGTTTCATGTCTAAGGTTAAACCAGGGCAAATGAAAAAAAACCCTGAATAACTGTTTGGTTACATAAGCAACAATAGATTGCTTAATTTTGTATCTTATTAAAAGAAGAGCAAACCCCTGTCTTCTCTAAACCAAAACTACTGCCTTCATTTTCTACTTTAAATGAGGTTTCCTCATAAACTGACATGAGGCTGACCAGATATTAACCATCTCAGATGATTCCTGCTGAACCAGTCCTTCATAGGAGTGGGGAAGGAGCCCTGATGGCTTGGGACCTGGGGGATCAAATCAACAATTAAAGGATAATAGTGAGTTGGGAAGGAAAGGGAAGATGACTAGCCAGGAAGGATTAGCCTGAGTCAGGAGCAAATTTCCTGAAATCACTCAAGCAGGTGCTTAAAGGGAGGTGGGTTAGTCTCTTAAGGAGTGATTTTCAAAAGTGTGTGAGCCAGCTACGAGGAGGTCTGAGAGGCTAGCAAGGAAGAAGCTCCTCTGGGGATGGGAAGGATACTGCCTTGTAGGATCAGGGAGAAAGTAGTGTGCTCTTGGAAGACAATGAGATTTCTGCTCTTCCCTGTGAGAGACAATGTGTGTTGTGCTATGAAGGAGGATAGCATGCTCACCCACAGACCCTTTTCCATTGGGGAAAAAAGAGTGTTTAAAAAGCTAATATATGTATTTTCAGTGTGTTTTCTTTGTATAATATCACTAGATATTAAAAGCAAGACTTGACAAAAGGAAAACAACTGGCTCATATAAACTAGAGAGGCAAGTTCCACAGGGAAAAACAGCATTTCTTATTAGACCAACCAATGATGTTGAGGCAGGAAAAAAAGGCAGCATCTAAGTTCTTCTTCACCTATTCACAGGTGCAGCTTCAGTGGGGAAAGGGGATAACATTTTTTCTGAGACTTTTTAACACACTCAATCCCTGTACTTTGGTGCTGGGGAGCTGGAAGTGGTGCAGGGGACAAACCTGACATGGGCACAGGTGAGGAGAGGGATTGCCGTTTCTGTTCTGAAGAGTTGGCATAGCATGGTCTGTTCGTGCAGTGTGAGCATCATCTCATGAAATAGTCTGGCATTAACAGATATTACAGCTACCTGTGTTTATTTTTATTAAAATATTCCCGGATTGATTTTTGTTAGCTCAAGTGTATGCACATCTGCCTGGTGAATCAAAATGAGGATTTGGTTTTCTCATTTTCAATGTGTTCCATTACACTGGATTCCTTTACAAGCCAAGCTGGTATTTGTTTGGCTGAGTTAATTTTGGAGTTGTATGGGAACGGACACCTCAAATGCTAATTTCTGATTTTTATACACACTATAACACCTACATTATTTGTTTTGGGATTAGCATTCTTTAGGCAATGGTTTTGTTCAGGAGCAATTACATTAGCGTTCAGTAAAGCTGAAATTGTATATTTTACTCTTTATAAAGTATTTGTCAAAGCCTTGGTATCCATTAAACATTTCTTCCACCTAAAGGAAGAAAGCAGAGTTTATTTGGATGTCAGCAGTTTCAACGTACTGCTAGCTCCTGGCCTCAATCTAAATAAAAAGGAATGAGACCCACAGATACCAAGTACGTAAAATTCTAGGGTATTATATTGGGACAAGGAAACTTCACGTTAAAAAAAGCACTGTACTTTGAATGATTTCCGAATTAATATTGTTGGATTCAAAGTTGTGAAATGTAATTGCTTCTACATCCTAACAGAGCCACAGGATCTGGAGTGGCTTAAGAAAAGCAAAAACTGAGGGCCAGATTTTCAGAAGCAACTTAGTACCACTAAAATTAATACAAGTTAGGCACCTAAATGCCTTTGAAGTCTGTCTCTGAGCCTGTAGGTTTTGTTGCTGTTAATACTTTGGACATTTTCTTTATGCCAGCCCTTCAGTTCAACTCAAGGAACAGGAGAGGGATTTCCTGTGTCGGTCAGCAACGTGCTGCTTAGCACTGGAGCTAACCCCAGGCACAGGGCTGGGCAGTGCTGCTCTGGGACACGCTCTACATTAATATTGCTCTAGTAGGAGTCAAAGTTTAATTGCCTATATGGTATTTGACTCTATTCTGAACTACAAATAAGTTCTGAAGTAAGGAGGATGTCAAAGAACAATTTCCCCTTCCCTCCCCCCACTTTTTTCCCCCACTTGGGTTTTGGTGTTTCTCCCGAGACTTGTTTTGAGAAAAGAATATATATCCCAGCAATGTGGACATCATTGAACTGAGCTTGTTGTGTAGTCATAGTTTTATTTTATGGGTAATAATACTATGCCATTTTTAAAGGGAGGAACAGCCCTTAGAAATTCAGGCTGAAAAATAGCAAAAAGTATAATTCTTTTTCCATCAAATTATAAAACTGTACTGTGCTAGCTGAAAGCACATAATGAGTAGGAAGTGAGCACTAATTTATTTGGCTCTGTCTGAACCTTCATATTTCTATTTATCTCAGTAGGAGATTTTAATATTCTACTGACGTTATTTTATATTTTGCTGACTTTCAGTTTGAGATATTGGCACTTAAAATCATGTTGACTGCCTGAATGCAAAATCGGGCTTTATGAGAATTAATAAAATCATGCTATTATGAATCTTGGAGATGGCACTAGCTGATAAAAATGGTGTCTGGAAATGATGTAATGAGCTGGTTTTGCCTTTCTTTCAAAGCCCTTTTTCCTACACTTGAAAGGAGTTTGCGAAGGTGTATGCATATTAAGGCCCAGATTCTGCTTACATTACTAGGAAGGTGTCTCTAATTGATCTCACCAACAAAGCTAAAAGTATGACTGTTCCAGTGCTTCAGTAACTACTTTATTAATTGCAAATTACTTTTACCCAGTCCCCAGTTTTCCCTCAGTTTTTCCCCGAATTTCTGCCTCCTCCCCACCACATTTCCAGACCACCATTATTGAACACACAGTGGCTTTGCAGTTGGTATGGTGAGGTTTTCAAAGAAGTCAGAAAGATGAGCGAAACTTGACTTAAAGTTTTGACACATGAGATCACGTACCACTGTTGGTGGTGTTGAAGAAGTGCATAATATGCGGTGGTGAGGAATACAATATATGAGTTCTGTAAGCTGCAACTCTTACTGGCAGCTCAATGCATGACTGAAAAAGTGTTTCTTAAAGTGATAGCCAAAACCATTAATTGCAATCTATAACAAAAATGGAAACACAAAACAAAGTTGTAAAAATTAATTCAGCACTGTAGATTAAAAATACCTTGAAATCTGCTTTGCAAATACAACATTTAGTTCATTTGTTGTGGAACTTAATTGAATGATCTTGGAGAAACTGTGGAAATCTTTTATTAATGTCTTCATTTTATCCTGCAAGTTCCTTATATACTTTGTGCCTGTGTTGCCAGAGTGTGAGTTGACTCTGAAATTCAGGCTCAGATTTAAACAATAGGAAAAAATAGGGCATGTTATGGTGGAACTCATGAAATGAGATCTAATTCTACCTGGAAGTGTGAAGGCAAACTGCCGAAAAATATTCAGATAGGAAGAGTCCTGGGGAAGGAAGAGCCTACAACCACCTCCTTCTCCCTTTGAGTCATAGTCTTACTGAATTTTGAAGCGAAGCAAGTTGACAGAGGAACTCAAGTTTTAATCTTATGGCTGTTCCTGAGATTGCTCAACATAAATCAGCAATTTCTCCAAATAATTCATTAGGCTTTTAAAAAGATTTGGTAATGGAACCACTGAAGTTGTCCATTCAGAAGAGTGACTCCAGACTGTCAGTTTACACCTTAGAGCTGGTAGAACTAGAGGCTCTCAACACATTTAAGGTCCTTAGGAAAGTGCTTAATTGTACAATTCCTTGAAAGCACTTAAAATGTGATTTAAAGAGCACTTAAAATACTGACATTCTTTTATAGGTGAGATCTGTATAGACATTTTTATCTTGATTCATTATTTAGCTACATTCATTATAGGTTTTGTTCCCTGCTCAAAACCTATTTGAGTGAGCTCAATTAGTGAGAGGAAAATAGGACACACCCTCCAGATTATGTACGGCTTTTCCCAGTAATTTGCATGTGAATAAGGATTTGTAAGTAACAGCATTATGAATGTCCGAGGAATCTTTCTTCAGTATAACAGTTTCTTATCAGAGCCATCTCTGTACTTCAGTTCCATAGAAAGTCTGTAAAACCTCCAGCAAATTATGAACTTAGACTCTGCTTCTCCCCACCAGAAAGAATCCTTCTCCAAGTTCTCCAGAACTTCAGTGATTGCCACTGGTACACATTTTACAAGTGTGCGTCATTTATCCAGCTTCTTGAGACTGTGTACTTATGGTAGAGGCAATAACACAGCTACAAGCATGTTGATGCCCTTCAATAGCAAGAAAAATGGTTAAAGGATGAGTTCTTTGTTCTTTAAAAGTCAGTACCTTGGAGCTGAATAAGTGTACTGAATTTCAGCTTAGCCTGGTGGGAATACAAAACGGGTCACTTGTCATTAGTGTGAATCTATTTGATTTATATGTAACACAGATAAATGAAGGCTGCTTAGCAGTGACAGATTTCAAGCAGGAGGCAGCTAGAATACTTTCATACCCAAGAGAGCATTTTATTGGAGGCCAGCTCTACTTTTTTCATCAAGGAGAACTTTGCTTTGATTAAAAAAACCCCACCCAAACTCCTTATGCATGTTATAAAAATTGTTCATAGGCATTTGTGGAAGGTGAAATGCAAAAATATTATATGTAATGGAAATATATGGTCAGATGGATAAATTTTCAGAGATGGGGGAGAAAATGATTCAGAATTCTTGGTGCTTGATATCATCACTTGTATGCATGCCAGGTTGCACTTGAAAGCAGAAGGTAGAACAATGGAGAAAATGTGCCTATTTGGTGAAGTGTCTTTTTTTGCATGATCAAATCTGGATCTGCTCCTTAGTTAGGAAAATGCCGAGGTATGGTGTGTCATGTTTTTGTGATTAGGTTTTCAGAGGTGATGGAACACTATTACTTCCATGCAAATCGGTGGAAGTTGCAAATTCTTCCCTCTTTCAGAAAACAGGATATTGGTAGTTTAGGTTTCTCCACTGTCTCTCACTTGAAGTAAGTTATTTCTCTCAATGGGGAATTATTAAGACCTTTTAAAATGTGGATTTGTCTGTAGCTTGCCAGTGACATCTTTACTATGCAGGCATGCATAGTGGCCCAGTGGGAGTTTCAGTTCACTTCTGATTATTTCTCAGGCTTTGGCCAGAGAATTTCTCAGGCTCAGATAGTTCTTAGCAATTGTTTTGGAGCCATCCCCTTCTTCACTGCACATCAGCGCCAGATTTTCAAAGATGCAAATGCTGTATAATGTGTGACAGTTGCGTCTCTGCAGCTCAAATACGTGGATTGGAAAAGGCAGTTCTGCAAGTCTAGTTCTTGAAACCCCTAGTGATCTTGGTGATACTATAGAGAAAAATGAGTTCTTTCAACAACAGAGAGGGAGAGAGACAAATGTTTTAATCAGAAGAACAAAGAAAACCCGTGTGTAACAGGGTTAGTGGGGAGGATTTACTTTTTTTTAATTAAAAACGTGAAAAATTAAGTCTTGCAATTAGACTGCTTGCTTCAGTTTCAAATGATCTGGCTGCATCATTACTTATTAATCAATACTATTTTTCTGTGCACAAGGAACTTATTTATTGTATTTATATAACACTGCTTGATGAACAGGGTGGCTGCTTACAGTGCGGTGATATTGAAGTAGTTTGAGTTATAAATATTTTTAATGATCCCTTTGTTGATGGATGGATTATTTCTCTCTGCAAAGGCGAGTGCTCAGCCAAGGAGCTTCAGAGAACAATTTGAGTGTCAGTTTCACAAGTGAAAAAAATCCAAAAAGGAAAAGGAAGCAATTCATTCACAACGGGACATGGTGCAGAGGAGGATAACCTGCCTTCAAAGATTTTTGTTTCGAGTATTATAATGTTTAATAAATAGTTTACTTCAAAGGCCTTTGCTGAAGAAAAAAAAAATAAAATAAGCAGCTTTCCTGCTATTCTTGTTCACTGATCCAGTGTTGCTATAAGTAGCTCATATCCTGTCCTCTGTGGTCTCAGGTGGTTAGCTTTTGTTTGGGAAACCGAAGCTTCAACCGAGAGAGCTGTGCCACCAGTTAAATTATTAGGTAGTTGACAATATGTCTGGAAAATCAATGGAACTCATTGTGGAACT
>VZRW01003889.1:136454-152588 GCA_013398125.1 Aegotheles bennettii | reverse complement strand
GCAGGGGAGGAGGGGTGTCAAGTATTATTTTGGGTGATGAGCAAAGGTGACAGATCAGATCATGTAAAAATAGAAGTTGCTAAGAAAGGCGTCTAAAGTAAATTCTTCACTTCCATCTTCCCCCACCACGTCCTTTTTTTCAAGCATTGTTAAAGTTTGATAGAGTACAAGATATATTGGGAGGTCATTTGATCTGTTCTCAGTATCATGATTAGCTACAACAAAACCCATACCCTTTTGAAGTTCTTCTAACCTGTTCTGTATTTCTGTATTGTTTTGTTTCTGTTAAATGTTGTGCTTTGTATTTGTGTTCCATGGAGTAAAGGAATGACTCAAGGCGTACAGGAAAAGGCTTGGGTGTTTCCCAAATAATAACATCTTAGGTTTTCTAGTTCTGGGCATATGAACTAAGCCACTGTTTTGTTTTCTTTCATTGTTTTTAATTCTGAGTCATTTAAAATAATTTGAGGGAGTAGTGTTATGTTGCTGCCATCCTTCTAAGCTTCACTTTTGTCTCTCACTGTGAGTTCCCATCTTTGGGGGCACAGTCTGGATCCAAAAACAAAACCATTCAGTCTGTAAGGTAAGGTTCATGAAACAGAATTGCAAAGCTCTGGTCTCCAATTTGTAGCCCATGGCAGCCAAAACTGTAAGTGACAGGACTCAAAAGAGAGCCGAGCAGTAAAAGCAAGGAAATTGTGCTGGAGCTTTACCTTCACTTCACCTGTGCTCATAGATGATTGAACACAGACAGCTTTTAACAGGATTTAACTCATTCCTCTCTGATAATACATTTTCCTGAGATCACATCTGGTATTTAAGACCTGGAACATAACCACTACAGCAGCTTGTTCCAATTGGAGATTTTTTGGGATGAGTCTCAGGGCTGCACACCCTGTTCACTTGGCTACATCAAAGTCAGAAATTTACATGAGTTTCCACAAATGGATAAAAGAATATTCAATGAATAACAAACTACTGCTCAGTGGAAAAAGGAAACAATATCCTGTCTCTGGGAGTGTCTCTCTTGTTCTATCCTGAACTTGCTATCCAGTTAAATGGTAGTTAGTAAGAATGATGGGGTTCAATCAGTGCTTCCTCAAGATGAGATCCAAAACGCAGCCCCCAACAAAATGGCAAGAGCAAACTAAACATGTAAATGGGCCGAAGGGGATAAAGAAGATGCCTGGGGATGTTTGTGATGCATCCTCTGGCCCTGATTTCAGTATCTTCCCTATGACATGTCCTGTATTTCCAGCCGTGAACACTCCAAGCTAATGAAACAAGAAATACTCTCCTCACATGTGATTTTGTCTATGAGGAAGATGTTTTTGTCACTGAGGGTCAATGGAATAAGGAGGAGAAGGCTGAACGTAAGGACAAACAACTGTTCTCCAGAAAGAAGACATTGTAATCATCTGTAAGGAGGTCCTCAGATAGGCAAAATAGTCTTTCTGCAAGACAAATTTGTAAGGCATAATACTGAGCTGTCTCAAAGCCTGTTTTTCTGTTCCATAATGTATTATCTACAGTAACATCCTTAGTTACTCTGGCTGGAGGAAAGCTGGCTTTACCCAATAATAGGCACACCGAGAAGTGGAGATATTCTGAGAATTTTTTAGACCTTCACCAGTGATTCTTTGAGTCTTTGCGATTGACCATGCATTTCATCAGAGTCATTATCTGTTAACTATGAAATACTTAGTCCCCAGAATGTGTCAAGGAAGCAATTACCTCAAATCAGCGCTTGTTCAACTCACAGCTAATGAATAACTATTACAAATTAATCAGTGCCGTAATGGTAATTAGTAAAATGGGTAAAATAACTGGAAATTAAAATGATTAAACTTGCCTGTTTGGAATTCCCTGTTGAGCAGTGAGTAAATGATGTATTGCTTGAATCAGAAATAATCTATGATCACTTGTGTATTTATGCTACCATGCCACTCAGACAAATCCTCTGCACTTTAAGTGGTTGTTTGCAGGGAGAAGACATACACTGTGGTGATGACCAGGACTGCCAAGAAGCTTGAGGAAAATTATGCCTTGTTAAGACCACGGGTCCTTTCAGCCCTATTCTCCTTCACCATGTGTGCACATGCTCACGTTCTGCCAAGCTCCTGCCCCACTCCTGCAAGCTCTTCCTTACTCAATGACTATGCAAAAGTGTTTGGTGTATAACTTGTGGATGAGTCTTGATCTGCCTACCCCACTAGCTGGGGTCCTTTCCACAGCTCCAGGTCCAGTAGTGTAGATGAACTGCCTGCAGAAAATTCAGAAACTATTTGGTGGATTTTGTGTTAAGCAAACTCAAACTTTCCATGGAGGAAAGCTGTGAAATTCCTTCCCAGCTATCCAGCAGCAAATTTATGAATGCAGGACTCACCTAATTTTGGTTTGTTTGGGGTTTTTTTGGGTTTTTTATTTTGTTCACAGAAGGGCCTTTTGTGCAGACGTTCCTGTTATCCCACTGTGAAAAAACTACATAGCTGTGCTTCCTTTTAAAGGAAAATGTAATTGTGTTTTCCTCTCCTGTTTCTCTTTTTTGCTAATGTTTCCCAAATCAGGGACAGTATTTTCCAGAACTGAAACTGATACCTGCTGCATTCTACTGTTCTTCATACTAACTTGTGAATTTACCCTTGTTACACCACTGAGATGTCAGGATACATTGTTCTCCTATCTTGTAGACAGGAAACAGAAACATAGAGAAATCTGAGTTTCATCTGCCCTAAAGGAAGTACCCAAAGATTAGACACCACAATTTGAGATTACTTGGTTAGTTAGTAAAGGAAGTCAGGTCCAGAGTGATTCTCTTCCTTGTGCTTCTCTGCTTTGACTTAAAGTTTGTCTAAGTTCCCATGTTCAAGCTTTGGTATCTAACCTCCATGTGTTTAGTGTGCTCAAGGCATCTATAGGGAGCTGACAGCTATAATGCAGGACCTGCAGGTGCCCTGTAGCTTTCTGGAGCAGCATGCAGAAGCCAGATGGGACATCTTACAACATGCAAAATAGCAATTGTACCTAAACTTCATCCCTAAAGCTGGGTGAGATGTTGCAGTAAATTTCTGTGAGAGCCTAGAATTTACCTAGAGGATTAATAAGAAAGTTTCTCTTTAATGCATGACATGCTGTCTAATACCTTAGCTGAAGAACAAAACTTCCTTCAGGATGCCTTTCTAAATGAATGAGAACAAGAGAAAGTCTTGTTTTGTTCCATGGTTCATGTTGCTGATCACAATAATGTCCCCGCCCCCATTTTTGTCTTTAACCCCTTAAATACATTCCTGCACAGGAAAGAACTCTTACAACTGTAAGAGAAAAGGTTTTATAAACCACAAAACAGAACTAAATTCTTAGATGTGTATCTACTTATGTAAATATGTATAGCACACACATAAATATGTATATATAATTTGTACATACACAGTGTAGATTATATCATTTATAAAGATTAAATTTATGTGATAAAAGGAAATGGTTTAATGTAAATATAAATTAATCAGATGATGATTGCACTTTATGTGTTCAGGTAATATGGTTCTGCATGTGATAGGGAAGCTTAGATTGGGGTTTTAGAATGTTAAATGAATTAATGAAGTTATAAAGCCAGTTAATAACTGGTATTTCACCTGAAATAGTGAATTGTTGGGAAAATGAAGCTGAGAGGAATAGAAATGAAAAGAAAAAACAGCAGAGAAAAGAAAAAGTATTTCTTGGTGGTCGTCGTTAACTGCCACGTGTTAAATTGCCTCACTGCCCCACTGGCAAACCCTCAGTTTTGTGAACTCCAGCAGTTACAGTAGCTCTTCTTCATTGAATATGTGTTGTTTTGATTACTGTTTGTCGTTATGTGCACTTGGAATGGAAATTACTGAAGCTTCTCTTCTGCTTCTGGCTTAATATTACAGGAGAAACAATTTTAAGTGTAGGTTGTTAACACTGTTTATTCAGTTTTCTCTTTATTTTGGATTTCTGTGAAGCTAGATGTAGTGTTCATGCTATTTTGGGGGAGAATTGCGTTACAGTTGACATAAAGATGTTTTTATGAAACACGGGTAAAAGGGAGGCAGGTTGGATGACGCATGCTGGCCTGCCATATTTTGCAAGCAGACATCAAAACAATGACAGATGTTGTATATGATCAGATTTTTTTTTTTTAAGGAAAGGAATTATTTTAAATTTTCATGAATTCACAGTTTTATCCAAGGAAGCCAACTCCAGTCTTAAAACACATGTATAAAAAAGCTGTGAAGTTGTAATTGATTTCTGAAAGATGTGAACTGTAAAGACTGTTTGTATTTAAAATCGCCATTCACCTCTCTCTCAGTAAATATATAAAAATGTGCCAGTGTTATTCTAAAGCATTCTGCTTTGGTTTTCTTGGCTCTTACACAAAGAATATCTGAATACTAAATCAATAGTAGAACATGAGATCAAGTGTGCTATGGAAGTGCTTTTCTTCAGTGTACTTCCTACAATTTTCTATAAAGCAAAAACAGGATTGCTCAGTACGTGTAAAGGTTGAGGAACTTGTGAGAAGGAAGGAGCAGTACCGTGGTAGCTGGGAAAATGACCAGTGCAGCGTGACTTCCCAAATAGTGCAGACTAGGTTAAGTTGCTCTAGGAAAAATGAGAACTGCCTTGAAGAGGTTAAAAAGCTGAAGGATCGTGGTAATTCAAGGACATGTTATGATGGAGAAAGCAACCCAGAAGACCAGCTCCCACTGAAAGTGCATGGTCACAGACACCTATGTCTTTAATGTCTTCCAAAATCTCTTTTTCACATGTTTTACTTTAAAATTACCCTAAATGAAATGACTTTGCCAAAGTCCATATTTTTAGTTCATTTTGAAGTTAATGGAGAAGTTATACCTATCTCATTGACATTATTTTTGTTTTCAATGTATGTAATGTAACTTAAAATGAGTCTTAGCTTATATTAACTGATATTAGATGAATACATTTTTTCTAAATAAAAAAATATCTTGGGATATCCTTCCAAGAACTATAACTTTTTTTTCTTACTCTGTTTTGAACGGAACAATTTGAAATTCATGCAATGGGCCCTTCACAATACAGAGTTGCCTTTCACATAATACTCATGTGATGCTTAAGAGTTTAAACAATCATGTTTTTCAAGAAATGCTGAGAATCTCTCATATTTCTTTCTGGAGCTTTACTTTTTTCGGTCTGCTATCTCGTGCAGCATAACCTTGTTAGAGGATAATGGTGTTCAATATGCAATGATGCTGCCTGGTATTTTTTCAGATGGTTACTGTACTGGTGCTGAGTATGAAATTCAGGTTCTCCTTATATGAAACCTAAAAGAAAAGAAGTAAAAAGACCTGAAAAAACCTCAGCCTTCACTTCAGTTACAATTCAGTCACATGCCAGAAAACTCACATTTCTGAGTATTGATTGTGTTCATTTACCACAGCAAAGTGCATTCATTGATAACTACCTGCTGGTATTGAAGCAATCTTATGTGAAGCATGGGGCATTATTGTCAGGTAGGGTAAATAATATTGATTCTATTTTAAAATGAATACAGCATAGGAGAAATTAATTTGATTCCATGAAGTCATTTAATTATGTCTTATCGACTATATAAACAGTGAAGGTCATGTAATAATATGATATCATGAGGCAAGTTACAGCTGCAAGCTTTAGCAAGGTTACCCCTCCATAATGGCAGTAAACACATTTTGGTTTTGTTTTGTATTAAAGGAGGAAGAGAAATCCAATGCCTGTAATCGATCTTAAAGTAGGATCCCAATTGGTACCAAATCCTCTGACACTCTGTAAGTGGAACTAAAATCTTCACTGACTGCAGCAAACCAAGTCCTTGGTTATGTTGTAGGTCAGCAGATTCTGAAGCTTCAAATATTATTCTGACTAATGTACTCTGCTGTCAAAACTCTTTATCTTCCAAAACAAGCAAATAGTCAGGAATGGGAGAAGGGAGTTGTGTTGATTATACCTTTATTCTTGATCATCTTTCAAGCTATTGGCTCTGTGAAAAAGTAACAAGGAAGGGCAAGTGCAATAAGCACAACTACAACAAACATGAGTAAGCCTTGGAGGTAGCCTCGCGATTGCTTTTACATCTATTCCCCTATACTGATAATGAACTGTGTTACAGTAGTTAAACAGCAGCATGCCTGCGACCCTTGTCTCATTTTAAATATTACAGGTCAAATAACTTGCAACCAAGTTATAGTCAGTTGAACAGCTATCTAGAATTCAACGCTTTTGGAAACAGTACTGAGGTCAAAAGACCTGGAGGAATAAAAACAGTTGTCTGCATTTGAAAAGGAGGCAGAACACATGAGGCATGTGGCTAGAACTGGTGCATACAGTTTTATCTTGAGTGAAATTTGTTTTTAGAAGGTAATCCATATAGAAATGAAGGTAGATGAATAATTATCACTAATCAATGTTACAGAAATTGACATAAACATCAGGATGATTATATATATATATTCGGCAACAGTACGTCGGTATCATATATATATCATTTATATCAGGCTTAAAGGTCCAGAGGGGCTCCAGTGCCTGTTTTGGCACCTACAGCAAGATTTAAGAGCAGTGTAGGTGTTGGAGTCAAAGAAGGTAATCCAGGAAGCTTAAGATCCAGTAACCTAAGTGTCCTCAGGACACCTGAAATAAAATAAGTTTCATAGCTGTCTAACTGAAGGTGCCTGCATCTTCTCAGTGACCCTGCCCTGGGGAGATAGATATCAAACATTCACTTATCCTCATTGTGCTGCTGAAACAAAGTACCTAAAGTCATCTGAAGTCTCCCGAGACAATAGCCTTCAGAAAACATCTAGCATGGGTGGGCAGCGTTGAGTTCAATCCAAAGCCTAACAGCTGTGGCCACATTCATCAAAATTCATAGCAGTGGAAGATAGGGATGCTCGTGTCCGGCAGCTCCCCTTGCTGCTGCCTAGCACTGGCTTAGGAGGCTGGAGACAGGGGTTCTGTGCTGACTTCCATGTGACAGACTTAAAATCTGCTCTGTCCCTGCCTTGTATTGTAATTACCAAGTCTTAGGGTTGTAGAAGGAGAAACCTAGTGCTTGAGCCATTCTACTGTGAAAGCAGATTTTGGACGCCGTTTTCAGAATTGTTTCCCTGTGTCAGACTAGACAGTCAGGTATCTGGGAGCAAAGATCAGAAGGCCATCTTCTCCTCTCCCCAGCTGAGTTCCTTAGCCTGTAATCTGAAGAACCAGTTTTGTTCCTGCCTTGTCCCCTTTCTTCACTCATGACTGAGTAATGGCCCAGATTACAGAGCAGGAGCAGTCTTCTTTGAGCACCCTATAGTCAAATTTGTAAATATTTAAATTAGGAAGTCCATTTTGAAGTATGGAGTGCTGAGCTGCATCTCCATTGTCCTTTCAATACATCTACCCTGCTTGGTCGCGTGTGTTACAGTTTTAGGTATCTACTGATGAAAAAGTAGTCCTTTAGCACCCAGAGCAGGATTGCTTTGTCAGCCAAACTCCAGTCATGTTCTAGCCATTTAAGTTTAAAAAAGGAGAAAATAAAAAAAAAAATATTTTTTTTCTGCAATTTGTCTCACTTCATTATTTGTAAATAGTCTTATAAGACTGATCTGTTCAACTTTGTTCTTATCCCACCGTGAAACATTCTCAATTAAATTTCTTTGCAAATCTGACATTTGTGGATGATCTGGGAAGCTTTAAAGCATCAGGATAACCTTTGTGTTTCTTCCTAATGTTATACTGAGTAGCGAGAATATTGTGATGGATGAAATCAGTGCTAGTTATTTCCAGTCCTACAACCCTTTCCTTTTCTTTGTCCTCATTCTACTCTACACAGCAGTGCTGGGAAATTTGTATTTCTCATCAGCATTCTTTGGTTTTACTAGTTTCTTCTCGTGTTCCCACATCAGGTTTATGTAATTATTGATACTCACTCAGGTTGCTATTTATGCCAAGTGTGATTAACTGGTATGTTGAAAATAGATATGTAACTATAGATGTGTTACCCTACTGTGTTAACGCTGCTAAAATTCTTTCCAGTTGACTGGTTTTCACCTTGTGGCCAGTGGATCACTCCTAGTCTTCTCCTTAGGTAGAGAAATTCACTGTATGATTAACAGCAGACTTGAGAATGAGTTCAGGTTTCTTGTGAATAGTGGTTTTGGTTTTTTGGAAGCAAGGACCCACAGTTAAAGAAACATGACAAAGTTCTCTGGTGATCTAAATAACTGCACTACAAGTCGCATTTCACCTTTTAAACCAGCAGAGAAATTAGCCTGGTGGAAAATAGCTCTTGGGCCTAAACCCAGTAGTAGCTGCAAATGTAATAGACCAAAACTACCGTAGGTTGTCTGAGCAATCATTCTGTTGGATTGCACTCAGAAAAATGCCAGTGCAAGAAGTAAACATAATTTAGATACATAATAAGACAGAACAAATGTATAAAATGCATCTCTAAAAGAAATCCTATAATGGCAATTGCAAATATATTTCCCATGGCATAAAAAAAATGACTGTTCAGTGAAGTGAAGAGTAGGACTGATGAAATATTTATTCCAAGTCCGTTATCTTTGAGTTTCATTTGCATTTAAAGAAATATTCCTAGCTTGCTTTCTTCACTGTTCTCATTGTGATTGTCTGAAACAATTTCACTCAATCCTTTAATTGTTATGTCAAAAATTGAGTCAGGAGCAGAGATGAAAATGCTGAGATCAATATACTCCGTGCTCTGAATGCCTCACAAAAACTTAGTCTAATTAAAAAAATAAGTACTCAATCACTTTAACCAACAACTTGAAAATACTGCCCCGAGGACTGAGGTTAAATCAATTATGAAGTGGCAGCCAAAGCTCACACACTAATAACTTTGAGGAGGTGGTTGCAAGTTATTAACTGAGGTGCTCTAGTCTGATCTTTGTTTGGGTGGTTGCATTCTACTGCCCCATCAAGCATAATTGCATACGGGAATGCTCGTCACTTCATCCCCAATCCCAAATGCACTGAATAATGTTGCTGTTCACTGGTAAATGACTCCCAGGACTCGCTTCTTACCTGGGCCTCTTATCTGTGTGTTACGGCTTTGGGCTAAGACAGCTCAGTCATAAATTGTCTAATATGTATTTGGCAATTATTAACTTTGTATCTGTGCAAGTGAAACATTTGTAAGTATAAGCCTGGTTTTGAAATAGCTGCTTCAATTTATCAGGGCTGTGTTTGATTTCATGAGTACTTAGAGCTGAAAATAAGAGGTTAGTCTTTGAGAGTGTTCTTTTTTTTGATTTTTACTATCCACTTGATCTCAAATTTATCTTTTTTTTTTTTTTTTTTTTTTTCCTGTCTGCTCTGCAATATTTTGTGTGATATGCAATGTCAGTTGAAAGAAAAATGTAGGAATGGGCCCTGGAGCAGAACTGCACCATACTTTCCTGACTCTTGGGTCACATCTGGGCTTGAAGAAAGAAGCAGCTATATTACTTGGTTCTGAGGAGCTGCCGCAGCAGAACCCTAAATATGTATTTTGAACCAGGGAGAAGGGTAGAATGTAAGTACCTTCAGTGTTAAAGTGACAGATGGTCACTTCACTGATTTAGGTGCTTCAGTTCTGGTTAAACGTCCTGCTTTGGGTATGTGAGTCTCTTATTGGATCTAGCCCTTAGATATTAGCAAAGATTATCATGTAAGGTTTGATTTATAAGAGCACTAGTCAGTAATGTAAAAGAGCACTTTAAGTCCTACATGAATAGCACTGCTATTAGTCATAGATGCAACAGCATGTATTTCTGAATGACAAACATTAGAGAATGTACATCTGTTGCTAATATAGATATCCATCCTAATGCCATGAAATGCTCCCTGGAAATTTAATGTTATGAAACAGGTATTAATACTGGTGCTGTAGCTGCACTGTTGCTTTCATGATCATTTAGTATCCAGAATAATTAAGAAACATGATTAAAACCTGTTTTATTACATATAATAATATTTCTAGAGTTTTTGTGAATTTTCATAATCCTACCATGAGTCTCTTTTGTTAATATTTTGGCATCTGAAATAAAAAATAAGTTTCCTTAAGCTGAGGAATGAAAAAACAGAGCACAACTTTCCCTGTATGATTTTGTAGTTTTTCACCAGCCCCCACCCTGAAGAAGACGGTAAGGATGAGGGATTCATTTTTCAAACCATCATTTTTTTTTCCAGGCTGACATGTCCATATTAACGTACCGTGTAGGAACTCACTTTGTTCTTATTGAATTGAAAGTTCTCACTGAAATATCTTGGATGAGACCATGAACTTACTGAAATCGGTGGGACTACTGACAGAAACAAGTCCAGGAAAAACACAGCGCCAGGATTTAAAGCCTCTCTATCTCTGACGTGGACAGTAACGCCACTAAAACCCTTAAATCGTTGGCCAGACTGTGTGATTGCCATGGTGTGAGAGTGGAGTACAGAAGTGATTATCACACAGTTTATGTAAATCTGCATGTTCTTAGATGCGTTGAGTTCTCTTACATGTAGTCATTCCTTTCTCACAGCTTCCCCTCATGACCACCTAGACTCCTGCTTCCAATTCTGAGTTTGCAACAGCCTTACAAATGCATCTGGACTCACCCAGGTTCAAGGGGCTTCATGTTAACTTCCCTAAGTCCATATTTCAATCCAGAGAGCTTTGTAAACTGAATCAAACCTCTGTAAAAAGGCCTTGGCTTCCTACACACATTTTTCTTCAGTTGTAGATGTCGTTGTGCTACCTGCTGTACAAAACAAAACAGAAAGATGTGGCTTACCAAGTAGTATTTGGAAGCACTCCAAGGCAAATTAACAGACCAAGCTCTAACCAGCACTTGCCCAACCATTAGAAAACTTAGTAATCTGTGAAAGAATGCACTTTGCTCTGCAATTTTCTCCCTGTGAAACATACAGACTAAAAACAATTTTGAAGTCTGTGGAAAAGACCTATCTAAATGTTCTGTATGGTCGTAGGTAGCCTCACAGTGAATGAAAGGCCTCTGTGCTCGGCTTTTTCTTCCATTTGAGTGAGTGCCAAAAGTAGTGCTGAGATTGAAGGGATGAGGAGTCGAGCATTTATTATTCCATGGCCACCCAGAGGGGGAAAACCATTGGTGTCACGAAATTAAGCAGCATTTGCTTGACATTTCTGTAAATCAGTTCTACTCAATAGTTGTCTTTTTTCTAGAAAGGAATGTGTTGTGCTTCAAATCAGATAGTACTGTTGAAAAAATACTTCCTTACTGAATTACCGAATAACTTACACATTTGTAGTTAACCAAAATGAACCAGGCTGGAAAAGAGTAAGTATCCTACAGGCATTGGGTTGGTATGTAATCAGTACTATAGTTTTATGCATCTTTGTTGGCTTTTCCCTTTTTTTAAGTCGTGATCATACATATATCACCCAGGTTTCTAGTCAAACCAAACTCTACAGGTTGCTTTTGTGAGCCTTGCACAGTTCATTGTCAATGGATTTGTTTTTTATGGTTGTGAAAATCCATTACTCTAACAAGTTACCTTAGCAAGACATACAGACAACTGGGTAGTCACCTGTGGCCAGTGCAGTTCATTGCAACCTTTATTAGTTGCCCGTCTGCATAACTCTCCTCCTCGGGCAGTGAGCTCCAGGGCAGTTGAACCAGACTTTTCCTCTGAAAGATATTTAAAGACTTGGTTGTAGTAGTATCATTGCCACTACCTACAGCTACTTTCCAATTACAAGAACAGGAGGGAGGCAAACGGCTACTTATGAGGTAGCTTATTTCCCTAGCCATTTTGTCTATGATACAATTGAAATCTCAGGACAAACATATTACAGTTACATTTAGGTAATGGAGGTTCAAAGTGGCAGCAGGCTTGGTCTTGCCTGCTACCGCTGAGTCTGTTCCATCACCTTCTTTTCCTGCATACATGACAGTGGTCACTAGAAGTTGATTGCACATTTTTTGTTGTTGTTTTGTGTGTGTGGTTTGTTTGTTTTGTAGGACTTTTCTGGAGGAGGGCGTGTATTTTTTTGCAAAATAAAAGCAAAAACCCATCTCATTTTGCAACAATCTGCTTGTTCTCTGCTACACGATGAAGAGAAGATTGCATGACTCTTGTCAGTGGTTACATTTTTATTGTTTTCTATTAAAGAGGTCAAATGTTCTTGCTCATTTAAAATACTTGTAGAAGTAAAATGGGGTTTTTTATTAATACATGTTAAAAACACTGTTTTATAATGGGTCTAGCCATGTTTAACCACACTGTCTGTACATAGTTGATAAGATACATTTTTTCCTACTCCCAATCATATGCCATATTTAGGGGGTGTTATTTTGTAAACACTTAGACACGTGATTTGCCTTATACTAACAACAAGTCCTGATGGCTATTGGTAGCCTGGTTACCCGTGAAAAGTTAGGCAAAAGCCTGCAGGACTGGGACACATTTCAGAAAACAAGTAGTTGCTTTTTCTTGGGCAGATTTTTTCATGCTCTTTTTCAACAGTTTTTGTCAGAGAAATACATATTATTCCAGTAGGAGTTTCTGATATTTGAGACAAAAAGCAAATTGCTAATGGCCTAACTAAACCATTTTCACAAAGTGGCAAGCACTGTGGCAGGAACCTGTTTCTAACCAACCCACAGATGAGTTGAGGCAGTGGTGTGTGTCGTATGTATGTTCCACGCGTGGTAGTCAAGGCAGTTCTCCCTGGGTTTTTAATTAAATAGATATAAAGTAAATGTTTGAAGTACAAGTTTACTGTATTTGAAGCATAAGAGTGATGAAAGTGATGTATTATGTCACTGTAGCATTGGCATTATCAATTATGTGTTATTAAACAGCTTAGCTAACTGAATGATTTACCTTGTGTTTAACTGCCTTTTTCAATTAAAGGTAGCAAATGCTGTAGAACTGGGGCACAGTCATAGAAACCATATATTTTCTCCTGTTAACACCAGCACTGCTGACATGCAAGTGATGGGAGTGTTGGCATTTTGCTGCAGGCTCTAATGGGCTAGTTTAAATGGTCTAAAAAAAGTGATTAATGATTAGGAACAGGACTGTTACACAGCTTCACAGCTCTTTTTCTCAATGCGTTTCCATTTATGTCGACTGGCCGCACACTTGGGAGGTGTTATTTCAAAGTAGTCAACACAGGGGTTTTTTTCTACTGCCATTTGTTTCTGTTTCATAGATCCCTTTGGTTGGCCAGATATAGCTAGCTTTTCCTTAAAGTAGTAAGCTTCAGTGATAAAGGAGGATAATCCAGAGGCTTTGTATGTCTGATGACTAAAATCTACTTTACTGTCATTTCAGAACAGTGAATGCTGTCTTTAGCATCACTCTATTTATTCCTGTTTGATATATTGTGTTGGAAATAATTTAAAGGTTCCTCTCAAAGTAATTGAAGCACTTTGTCAACCAATACATGATTCTTTTCTGCTATTCACTGGATTTTGCAGCAAGCAGTAATTTGTACATTAGTACTGCTTGTTTGTAACGGGTAACTGTCCACCCCTAAGCCCTCCCTTGTATACATGGATACAGATATGCATATATATATATGTTATGTGCATTTCTTTGGGAACTGAGGTCAATAAATACTACTGCAATATTTCATCCCCTAACCCAAGTTAAGAATTAGCTCCCATATGTAGGAAAACTGAGTAGTTTGATAAGAAAATGAAAAACAAGGTTGGAAAATGCTGTATCTCACCCTTTTTAATGAACCTTAGTACACTGAGATACCTAGTAGATATAAAGCATTCTCTTTGCTCTTCTGAGCTAAGGCAGTATCAAACACTGAAGAATAGTGGGGATTGAACACTCAAGGGGAAGATACCTTGTATTTTTCAGAAGTGCCAAGAACTTAGAGCTCATGGCTGAAAGTCAGCATTTGCTCTTAAGTATCATGTTGTGAGTTGTTGTGAGTGATTTTCTTAGAATAGTACATTGAGTAGTATTTTATTTGCTAGCATTTTGTCTTGGCATTTTGTTGGTGATCAAAGTATGAAGCAGAGTCTTAGCCATGTGCAAGTTCAACCAAGTTTTCTGAACAAGAAGTTTAAGAAAAAAAGTTTATATACTAATTTGGAGGCATAGGGGACATCATAGAATCATTTTGGTTGGAAAAGACTTTTAAGATCAAGTCAAACTGTTAACCTAACGCTGCCAAGTCTGCCACCAAACCATGTCTCCAAACGCCACATCTACATGTCTTTTAAATACCTCCAGGGATGGTGACTCCACCATTTCCCCAGGCAGCCTGTTCCAGTGAATGATTTAGAGTGCGGTGGTGTTGGCTCCAGCATGTATACTAGAGCCACTTTTCTGCAGAATAGTGATGCCAAACAGATTTGAAGTGTCTGTAGGGGAAGAAGCATGGCTTGAAGCATGTCACCCCATTGGCTTGTCCTTGAATGTGGTGCTCAAGTTGGCCTTGTAGCTCATCTTGCTTTTATAATGCTATTTTTAGCCACCTTTGCCAGGAAACCAAGGCTCAGGCAGACATGCTGGAGGTTCGCTGTGCGTGCTTGTCCCCTGGCTTCTCAGTAACTTTGACTTACGTGATTGGCTTCAGCCAAATGTAGCAGAGGGGAAGGGTCCTAAGAGCACTGTGGTCAAATGCACTTAATGAATATTTTTGTCCAGTTGGAGGAGGAAGCTGCAACTCTGTGTGGTAAGGAGTGTGGGCAGAGGGTTTGGTCAAACTCATGTTTTATTGAAGGTGAGAGAGGCACTGGGGAGTGCTGGTATGAAGGCCTGGTGGCTATAATGCTGTTTTAGAGATGGCAAACAACTACAAACCTCACCTGTGAGAAAGCAGGCTTCATTTGTCCTAGTGCCAACACAGCTACTTGTTACTTCTGAGAGATTCTTCTCCTGCTTCCGCAGCACGTGGAGGGGGATTTCCAGGGATTTTCTTGTCTCTGTATGTGCACAGGCTAGATAGACTATGTGTAGTTGTTACTACAGGTGTGTGAAGCTGCTTCCCCTCTTCCTCCTTACTACAACGTTTAACTTAGTAGTAGCCATTTGAATGTCTTGGGTGTTTTGTTGTTTTGGTTTTTTTTAGCAGAGACACGATTTATGTTTAAGGAGTCTGCATTTCTTGTCTGCAGATGGATCAGGGGAACATCTGCTCTGGTTAGTGTTCAAGTGTTACTTATTAACTCAGGCCCCCCATTTCCGGGCAGTGTGGTGACTACTCCCAGGGCATGCCTACTCTGCTACTTGTCTTTTGGGATCGCGTGTTGAGGTTCATTACACACATTTATTCTTCATTTTTCTGTTTGGCTCGGGTTTGCTACTAAGAGTCTGTTCTGAAACGATGGTGTAAAATGTGTGTATTTTTTCTTACGCACCAGTACGGCACTTTTCCCCCGTAGTTCATAGTAGTGCTGCTCGTGGGCAGGTTTCAAAGGAACCTCATCTCCATATGGTTGTACTCGATAATCCTTTATCCACCATCTTCAGCTCTCATTCCGTTGCTTTCTTGCCTGTGGCTACGTTTCTATCTCTGCATCAATTAGCACAGTGATTTATACAACAAGCAAGCAGTTTAGAGGTAATGGTACACAATTAACATCTCATTCCACCATAAAGGGTATGCTAAATACCCCAGTCACTGCTTTCTCTGCCTGGAATTGAAATAAGTGTTTGTCCTAATTCATACGCTATCTGATGTGAAGTGGGGCTGCTTTGTGCGGCACTACACCATTAATCTAATTACAGATAGCTGCCAATGAAGTGCTGCCTGAGCGCGGAGGCCGAAGAAAATAGCGCTTTTGTCATTCAGCCTGACTCTGTGCGGCGGGATCGCACTTCGCACGGCAGCACGGCGACATGGAAACCTGAATAACATCGCTGCCTGTTGCATCTCCCCTAATTACAGCGGCGTTGTAAACACAACCGGGCGCGGGTATAAATAGAGCTGTAGCTGCGCTGTCATGTGGGTTGTAGGAGAAAATCCTCAGTGTGCTGTTGTATTAAATGATGCATCCTGATTGACAGCTACCTTGAGACTGCGCTGATGGAGTTGTCAAAGCTTTGTGCGAGCCGGCGCCTGCTCCGCCGACTGCGACTGCAGCGGCAGCGCCTCCGCCGCCCGCCCGCCGCCCGTCC
>VZRW01003889.1:108861-136433 GCA_013398125.1 Aegotheles bennettii | reverse complement strand
TCCGCCGTGCCTGGCTGTGGCCCGAGCCTGAAGCGGAGGGGATGTATTTTTTGCAGGGCGTTAATTATGTATCACACAAGGAGCGGAGAGTGGGGAATGCGGCGGAATTGCAATCCTAATTAAGTTGCTGCTGCTGCAGTGTGTGCTGTGTGGTGGTGGTGGTGAGGCTTCTCCCTCCTTTCGTTTCCTTTGGCTGCTACTAAAGGCTCATGATTTTTGTGGGTGTTTTATTTGTGTGTGTGGTTTGTTTGGGGGTTTTTTTTGTTTGTCTTTTTTTTTATTATTATTATTTTATCCTATTCCCCCCCCCCCCCTGTCTCCATAGCATGTTGAGTGTTTGCTCCTCCGTTTGCCTAAAAGTGGCGTTATTTTGTGTTCAAACACCAGTCCTCACCACCACCCTGTGGAAAGAAATTAGCTGGAGAACTCAGAGCTTGGAAAAAGCCTCTGCGATTTGCAAAATGTCATCTGTCTCCTTGTTGAGTAGAAAATCCTTGCCTTGGAAAGAAGATGGTGCTCGGTACCTTCAAGTAATAACAGAAAAAATACCTCATTTCCCTGCTTAGGTGCCGTGGTGGAGATCTGAGCAAGTCTGTGATCATTATGTTAAAATGTATAATGGTTAATTAAAAAAGGCAGCGCGCTGGTTGTGTTCAGCACTGGAGCACTGCTTAGCACTGTTCCGAATGGATGCTGACTAACACCATTTGTGAAGCCGTGGCAGTCAAACCGCAGGTGACAGCTTGAGGCAGGGTGCAGGTGAGGCGTGTGAAAGGGAAACTACGCGACCACAGTTAATAAATTTCACCGATTCAAAAAATGAGACTGTAAGGTTAGTGAAAATAATGAAGATACACAGCAGAGAGTTTCTCTGCTGAAATGTGAGCTATGTAAGATTTTTGCTCTTCTGACCACAAAAATGACAGACATTTGAAAAACATGGTTGAACAGTTAGGTAAAGCACACTGAAAAATCCACATCTGGTCAGCAGTCCGCACACTGCTGCAAGTGGCATCTGGGTAGTGATACGTTAGATTGCTCTATAAAATCTCCAATGGAGTTTGAACATTTACAGCTTCTGGGGACACGAGTTTCAGGTGTACAGGGAAGATCATATTTAATAAACTAATGTGAGATGCAACAGAGTGCAGTTTTGAGCATTTTACTGAAGGTCCACAATATTCTGTTGTACACAGCAAGGGAACTGCATCTGTGCAAACTACAGAACTTGTTTTTAAGCAAAGATGGGGTCAGATGTGCCATGGGCACCTTGTTTCTGTAGCAGCCAGTCTACTTCTTGTCTGCTGACTTGGGGGATCAATACGGTATATATTTACACTAAACCCAAGGTATAATTTTCACTGTATTTGCTCCCCCCTGCCCCCTTACTCCTTTGCACTGCTATTATTACACCTTTTTGTTTTCTTCTTTTTTTTTGTCACGGAGATTTGGTTGTAAGAGGTAGTTTTCTGTTACATAAACATCCAGTTCATTTAGCGGGAGAGGTAGGACAGGATACTGTTACCCTTAAAAAACTATTAAGTAACATCACTTTTCCCTACTATAATTTTTGTCAACCGATTGTGGACTCCAGCAGTCTTGTGGAAAAGAAACACCTGTTTTCTATGCCATCAAAAGCTGTAGGACTCCTTTTGGGTACCTCTTTATTAACTTTGCTTTGGCTGGCAGAATTAGGCTCTGAAACCCTGCAGAGTGGAGCAGTGGCTGGTGACAACTACTCATCAGCTCAGATCTGATGGCTAGCAGCTTTCCTTGCTCTGAGAGTCCACCCGCAATCTCTTTATGACTCCAACAGATGTTTCTTCTGGTTTAAGCCAGTGGAAACCTTCTGGTCTCTATTTATAACCCAAACTTTACAGCCTTCCCCAATTTACGCCCCTTCTTTCTCCCATCTCCTCCTCTTCCTTGTGAGGATAAAGGAAAAAAATACCCAAACCTTGTCCACATATCAAAACTACTGCTTCATGTGTTCAGTGTTGTCCTCACTAAATCAAAGGCACAGTGATGGCGTTAATCGTGTAATGAACAAATGGGGTGTATTCTTAATTGTCTTTGTTGTAGTGGCACTGGCAGGCGTTGGTTGTGGTGGTCTTGCTTGAGCCCCAGACTGCCCCTCGGTGAGGTGAACAGCCCCCTGCACCCCTCATCCCCCAGAGATACCAAGCAGCCTTACAAAGGGACACTCCTGTGGGTATTTAGTGGGGTGCAGCCAGCAGCAGAAATACATCAAAGGTTATCTTAAAGAAGGAACCTTTCTTTGCAGCTTTGTCTTTTTCTGTTCTGAAAGGTCATTTGTGAACCAACTCTGCCAAAAAAGGCCTTTCCCCAGAAGTTTACTGTTGTTATTTTTTACTTTTTGATTACAGTAACTTGCTTATCCCCCAAACAGACTAAAGAACAATAAACAAATACAAAAGGAAAAGGAACAGCTCATCAATAACAAAGACCTGTGTTTTAAAGCTTTGAGTGTACTGGCTCTTACATCTCACTCCAAGCAAAGCAGGAGCCCTGCAGAGAAAGGAATCTAAAAGATATGAAAATTATAAAGATAGTAAAAACAATGTTTGGTAGGGATATTTTAACTTGGTGTGGAGAACTGAGCTTTAAAGTACAGCGTACTGAGGAACGTGGTTTTCCCCCCACTGTTGTACATTGTGGAGTGCATAGGGAATTCTGTATTTCAGTCCCTGAAAAATGCTGGAACCTAGATGAATGCAGAAGGTCTAGCTTTCACTTCGAGTTTAAATTTTTAAATTGGGCAGCTCAGAAGTGCTAAATGTGACTTAAAAAACTAAATAGTGCCTAAACCTAGTCCTTTGAAATAGTATCAAAATAGTCTCTTGCAAGAGGCAACAATATAGCCCACAAATCTAACTTATTTCTGTGTTCCTTTTTTTTCAAATATATATTTTTTTTATTTTCAAACTCGGAGCACAAAGAAGACACTAACCATGGATACTGAAACTGTGCAATTTGGTGTAATTATATTCCCCCCCATAGATTTAATGAAGGACTTTTAAGTACAATTTATCTTTGATAAATAGTCCCTCTGCACAGAATGTTTATTAGATTGACAGCAGAATACACTCTGCAAGCTTTTTTTCCTTGCCACTTATGATTCAGATGAATTTTAATAGGAGTAAAAAGCTTTTATTTGCACAGTAATTTCACTTAAGGATCATATCCTTCAGAAACTGGCAGACACTTGTATGTCTTGATTGCAAAACAGACACTCAAGAGTAAAGAAACATGCATAAGATGTTATTATTTGACTTGTCACACTGCTGCAATTCTATTTGCAACTTATGTCATCAAATCTCCTATAGCCATCACCTCCCCTCTCCCTACAGCATACGTGCAGGCGTACATACGTACACGTGTATGCACACACACGTTACTTTTAGAAAAAGAAACTGTGAGGAGCAAACTGCGTTGAATGCAGCTGCTTGTGCAGGGAGAGAGCTAACTGCATTTTGGGTTGGAAAATGTAAGTGCCACAGTCTTAACTGATGTCTCATGATGATGTCTGCAGGAGGCTTGGAGTTAAAGCAGCTTTTTGCATACAAAATGGTGCTGGTTTCCCTGTGCCACATCAATTGTCACCAAGGCACATGTTTGGGAATGGGTTCTCAAGTCTTCGGGTGCCACTTAGAGTCAGGGAATATTGTTGTGGCATTTTATTATGTTGACTGGGGCAGTGGTGGGGCATCAGTTCATTTAACCATTTGCTTGTATTTCTGATTAGAAGCATGTATTTCTAACTGAATGGCTCCTCTGTTCAGTGCATGTCATCTTGTGTGTCCAAATGCCATTTACGGAGGATGGTAATCCTCTGTTATGTATTTTTAATTTGGCTTTGAAAGCTGCTTTTTAAAGATGTCCTTGCAGAATTAATCACCTTTTGCATATATTTCTAAATACCGTGTTCTACTCTGTACAGAAGCAGAAGGTAGAGTCCCCCTTTACCTTCACCATAAGGATATCAGATTTTTTCTGTCTCTGTAAAAACGAAAAGTAAAGACGTTTTATTGCTAATAAAACAATAGCTAATTGTTTGGGAGGAAAACATACTGTTCAAAGCAAGGTGTTGAACTTTACATCAGCAAAATACACATTTGAATTGTAAATGCGGTTCATCCGATGCTTATTATTAAAACCTTTGTTTAAATTATTGATGAAGTGCGGTGCTGGTCTTCACTCAGCTGGCCTTGGTGAGGCAGGAGTTTCCCGCAGAGACCTGCTGCCATCTACTGGCTTTTTGCATTCGTTTTCAAGTGCACTGGGACAAATGTGAAGGCCATCTGTCTAGGCGCAGTGAATTCTCTCTCAAAGTGACTGCAAGTTTTTAAAAAACTGAAAGCCTGGAGCTGAAGTTAGCGTACACACATACATGTTTTCAGACAGGTTTTGTTTAAAGGGATGCTCTCAGATACTTGAGGTTCATCGTATCCTTTTTCATTTCTAATTGCTATAAAACATACTAGAGAAAACATTCTTTTTTCTCAAGGTAGATGACAGCTGCTGAGCAGTTTTTATTACAGCTAAGATACATTCAGATGATCTATTTCTAAAATGTTCCATCATTCTGCCTGTGCCTGAAAAAAATGGAACTGAAATAGTTTAATATGTTGTAATTGCAAAATGTAAACAAGCTATTCATTTCAAATGTTAAATATGTGATAAAAAGAAATGTTTAAAAAGTAAACACGATGTTTAAAATCAATCACGTCATTGAAAATCTGGCAGACTTTCCCAAAAGGTCAGTTTCCAATTCAGCACAGCACTGGAAACAAATCCCTCTAATATTCCGTGTCCACTAAAGACAATGCAAGCATAAGAATATTTCGGGTTTTTAAATTTGTATCTCCCCTCTCTACCCTCAATTTTGAAAATAATCTGACATTTCTTTACTGTGCTTGATTCTTTCCTTTTATGTGCTTATTGCTGCAGATTGCATATTTTTCTTTCTACATCCTGAAAATGAACCTCTGAATAAAGATTTCAAACAGTGATTTTTAGACTCTCCTGTGAAGAATGGATAACAGATGTATTATATAAAAACATGCCATAAAATAGTGCAGATTATCGACTGGAATTCACCAAGGTTCTAAAACTTTCCTCTTCCTATTCTTTAGTACAAATTACAAATACTGACAAAGGTTGCTTCAGAGCTGAGCAAGTACATGCCAGAGAAAGCAGCAGAGGACACCTCCAGCATTTTGAGATCTCCCATGCCTGGAGCAGTGGTGGCAGTTTCTGTCAAGCCTGGGGACACGGTAAGAAATGTGATCTATATATCTGCATTTTCATTACATATTCCACGCAAATTTCTCCTTGGTGCAACTGAAACTACAGGTCACAGTTGTTTTTTTTCACCTCACCTGTAGAATAAAGTGTGCTGAAGGATGTGTGCTGCTGTTCATTTAAATTATAAAAACTAATAAAGAAGCACCATTTGAATTAAACTGGCTTTAAAAGGAACATTTGTAGCTGGGTACAAGTGCACAGCTGACGCTCAATGAAAAGCTTGAGTTTTTATCACAAATGCCTTGGCAGGAAAGAAAACCTAACATCCATGTGTGCGTGTATATGTATATGTGCATGTAAATATATGTAAGTATATTTATGCTGTTTGTGCAAGCAGGAGAGATTGTTGATTTTCTGCCCTGAAATATTTTCTGCCCTCAAAATATTACTTGAGCACAAGGGACTCTGGACAGATATATAACTTTCTTGTCCTTTCCCCCGTTTTGTTTTGTTTTAACAATCCCCATGTTAGCACTTTGCGATTCATTTGACATTCCTGAATTGGGAATTCTATGCTGGGAATTCCCAGTCTCTTACGTGAATCCTCTTGTCCTGCAGAAGGAATAAACTTGACATACAGAAGGGCAACAGAACGTGCCATTGCTGTCCTGGGGATTTCCAGTGCTGCTTACCTCACGTTGAGCTGGAAATGAATGTAAATATGGTGTTTTAGTCTAACATATAAATACATGTATGTGTCACCTAGATAGAAACAGAAATCTTTAGCCCCAGAGTTCATAATTTATGGCAACGAATCTTAGATTTTCTTGAGAGGTGATGTAGAAGTGGGATCAAGATCTCAAGTCCAAAATTAGCACTGCACTTACTATGTGACGGTCATCAGTCATACTGGTAGTGATTTGTCTGCTTCAATTTTGCTATGATGCTGCTTTTGTTTTTAGAATATTGGGATATTTCCGACTATTTACAGAGAGAGGGGAGTCATTATATTAATATTAAAGACCTGTAGGTACAAGTGTTTTTTATTAATGCAAAGGAAAACAAAACTAAGTACAGCTGAGTGAAAATTAGCAAGAGAGAAATTCTTTTAGCTTCTACACTTTGCTTTCTGGTTTTGTGATCTATACACGCACACACGGTTTATACCTTTAAAACCAGCAGTGTTCAATTAAAATTAATTACTTTGTCATCACATGACTGGAGAAATCTGTGGTTGAGTGGCTGAGTGAGGGAGATTTTAAGCAAATAATTTTTTTGCAAAGAATAAAGGGGAACATTTTTAAGGCAAGGATTTTGAACCTTTTTTAACTTAAGATTCTAAAAAGAAGTTAATTCTGCTGAATGTTGCCAGCCTTCTTGCCCTGGAAAATAGTTCCTGTTGTCTTGAAGGAACAGAACCACCAGAGAAGGAGGCCAGAGCCAAAGGGATTTTAAGTAAATAAATGAACCTCCCTCTACAAATCCACAAGTGGTGCAGTGCATCAGAGCACAAGTTGTTAAATAATGTGTGGAGATTTTTTTTTTCTCTTCTTTCCTGCAGCTTTTTGCTGGAGGCACTGAGTGGCAGAGCATTTGAACGGCATAATCGTATGTTCTGCTGACCTGAGCTTGTCAATGCTAATTGTGTGGCTTTAATTGCAAAAACACATTTGCGTTATTGAAAGGGGTTTTAACTTAAATCCTTCCTTTTCAGGACTAGTGTCAAAACGTTAAAAAAAAGCGAGCCAGCGAGCGAGACGAGGGTAGCATCAGCTATCGGCACTGAATAAGCAGTGGGATGGTGTGATTCAGATTACACGTCTTGGCTGTCCGTCAGAAACCAGCTCACTCACTTACAGCTGTTCAAGGCATGGTGGGCAGGGAGCTGTAGCTCCCTGATAAACACAGCTCTTTTTGTTGCACTGCTCGGGAAAAGTCTGATTTCTTTAGTCTGCTGGAGAAATGGGAATTTAAATAGCTCCTATTTTGTGTTTGCAGCTGGGTTTGGCATGGTGTGTGAAAACAGCAGAGTTGAAAAATGGGAGAGCACGAGGTAGTTGTCCATCCTTCCACTCAGGTGTTGCTGCTGCTGCTGGCAATAAAGCTGCCTGGTTAGTAGCTGCTCTGAGATTGTTTTCTCCTAACTCATGATCTTTGCGAAATAGTGTTAGTGCAGCACAGTCCCTGCAGCAGTGCCCTGCTCACAGACACACTCTCAGAGTGCTCAGTAGCACAGGCAGCTGGGCTGCAGTACCCCTCCTCCAGGTGTAACTTTACACATGGTGAAGAAACTCCTAGAGAGGGACATCTCATCTCTGCCTGAACGGCTGCACTTGCAAACCTGTGTTTATTGCCTGCGGTTCAGCTATAGGGCATCACGCCCGGTCAGGTAAAGCTTGTGGTGTTTCTTAGTCCCTCTCTGTGTGTCCTTAGCCAAATGAGAAAGCGATGCTGATCTCTGCGTTAGTTTTTCTCATTCAGTGTATCATTGTTTTTCCTTGAAGCGCAGTGTTCTCGTTTTGCTGCTGTTGGTGAAAAATACTTCGGTCTGATGAAGCCTGATAGAAGATTGTGTGAGCATCCTCTATCCAGCTGGTCTGATAAGCAGTTTTCAATTCATTTTTTGCCAAAAGATACTGCATATGCAGGGAATTTATTTTCTTTTGTCTGTAAGATGATCTACAGATTTTAGTAACGCAGTGGGGAAGTGCAGTTTGTCATTTAGAGAGAAGCAGAATTCGTGATGCTGCCAATTTTTTAAGCTTTTTAGTTACTTTCTACTTACTTTATTTTTCTTCATGTGATCAGAAGACTGTAATTAGTTGTCACTCAGTTATTCCTGGAAACACAATGAAGGCACTCAGAAGCAGAAAGCAACATAAACAACAAAACAATTTGAAGTCTGGCTGACTGGAAAGAAGATTAATAATATTTAGGAAAAGAAGATTTTAATTTAGCTTACATTCCTCATGATAACACAGTCATGTTATATAAGAAATAACCGTTTTGGGGGGCGAGGGTGTTTGCAGGTTTATTTTGTAAGTAGATTGTTAATGATGAGTCTGCATTAGGATGAAATTCAGTTTTTGGTAGAGTTACTTTTTGATTCCCTGTGGTGCAAGGGCCAGAGAAACCACTGGGCTTCAAAGGTCCAGGCAAGAGAGACTGTTTCTGCGGACACTGGTGGCAGCAGGAGCCAGCCCTGCCAGCACACAGCAGTATTTTCATGCCAGAATGTGGGGATGGCACTGTATGCAGTTTTAATCCCATAAAAACTACCGAAACTGCACAAATTCACTGCTTTACTTAGAGGGCAGGAAATAGGCAGGCACTTGCAAGTATTTCTTCTTTTTGTCTTGAGTTGCTTTGGCTTGATTTTTGTGCGTGTTGGGTTCTGTGCTCTGAAATTGCAGGAGCAGGGAAAGCCCCAGGGTCTGGGGTTGAACAGATAAAGCAATGTTGTTGTACCCCAACAAGCCACCCAAACTGCTCCCATAACTAATTCTGACTTTGGTAGGCTGAACTGTCTGCAGCAACAAAAAAGGACCTTAGTCGACCTGATGGCCTTGTAGCCTTCACTATATTTTCACCTATGAATATAGTTTTTGCTTTTTCAGTTTTCGATCTGTTAGAAATGCAAAGGTGTTTTTCTTCTAGCTGTGTGTTTCTGTTGGTTGTTTTTCTATTTTAATTAAATTAGGCAGAACAGGTGACATTACTAAGCCAATCATTGGTCAATAAGCTAACACCAGTGCTGATAGCCCGAATCACTTTAATGATTCCTCTCATCCATAAATATGTAAAAGGAAAGCACCTCTGGGTAAACACCCCCAGCGTTACTGAATCTTTCTAGGACTGTGGCCAAAAGAAGAGGACAGTTAATTATTTTGACATACGTTTCTAAATTTCCTCTCTTTTTTCCAATAATTCAAGATTACTGCATTCAAACCACTCTTTAAATGGACTTTTCTCATATCAAAATTTCTTATGATTTCAAATGGGTGCTTCTGTAGTCATGGGTATTGGTGCTGCATGTGATGATTTTTTTCTACCAAGATGTCAGCTATTAAATGTATATGATAATTACCCCAGTAATTTCAAAGCAGGTAACTTGAAGGCTGCTTTGATATTTGTATAAGTTACAAAATGCATTCCTGTCAGCGATCACACATTTTAAAAACAATCGAGGAAGATGTTTTAAGCTGCATTCTAGTTCTTCTAAACAGCATTCTCCTTCCAGTTCAGTTGCATGCATGTTATTTCAATTCCTCTTGTTGTTCTTTAGAAAAATAGTTTTAAAAAAATCTTTCTCCACAATGTTCCATTTCACAAGCCTAGGAAAGTTCTTGCTATGGGAAAAGATATGTTTTGCTTGACCTCTGCTTCTGAAATGCACACTACTAAAAACCAAACCAAAACAGCTTCCTAAATTCTGGTTCTCGCTGCGTCATTCATTCTTGTGAAAGAAAAGATGGAGTTATAAAGTTACCTGTTGCTGTTAGCCAGTTGTGTGTTCTTTTAAGTCATACTTGCCCTTCAGACCTCAAAATCTTTTTTTTTAAATAAATAAATAAATAAATAAATAATAAAATCTTATCTCATACTGGTTGGAATTTATCACCAAGAAGTAACAACCAGGAAAAACAGTAAAAATGTATTTGCTTAAATAACAGTTTCACGTTTTATTTAGACAAATATGTTATCAGTAATACAGTAAGATATCCTTAAATTCAAGTAAGATTTGTCTCTTGTGTGTGAACCTTTTTTTTTTATTGTTTTTTCTTTTTCTTTACCTCCTTTCCTTGCTTCTGTTCTTCAGCAATCCCAGGGCGAATATAAGCTGCATTTTTCAGTTAAAGGGAGATTGCAAGCTTGACTAAATGTGGTCACAAACCTTATGTAGTTTTTATGATTCTGTATATTAAATAATTTTTGGGTGTATTTTTGTGAGGAGAAAAAAACCCTATTGGTAAACAGGAAATGAAAATATTTTCACAGCTGTGAAATTTCAGAAATAAAAGCATTCAAATATTTCAGCATTCTTATAACACGAGACTTCAAGTAATAATTGTGGTTACATTAAAAAACCCTTAACTATAGTAATTGCTCATAATATATTTATTTTTTTATATATTGAGTGGATTTTTCTTCTATACCTTTACGCATTTGCACAGTCTAATATTTGTGTTCAAGTGCAGTGTAATTAAGAGTGAATAAAAATACTCAGTATTATTAGTTTCTTCCCAGGGGAAAAATGCTACCATCCTCTGAAAAGAAAGAATAGATTATTTTTTTTATTGGTGTGCTTTGCCTTTTCAAATGATAAGCAACTTTTTAGCCATTACCGAAAGAGCTGACCAATAAGGATTTCTGTGATGACAACTGAGCGTTGCCTTGGGCTGAGTAGCGCCAGAATCGCTCCCAGAAGTGCTCTGTCTGCGTATCACTTCCCCAGCATGCTGGGATCTGGGAAGCATTTGGGGAAGTGTGTTTTGGGTAAGTGGGGGTGCAATGGCCAGTGCTGACTGCTGTCAGGGGGACATCACTGACCTCTGGTTGGTCAGAGATCACAAAATTTGGGATGTACTATCTTTGTTAAAGGAGTGTGGCAAAAAAAGTTTCATAATGATTTGCCAAGTGCTGTTAATTGCTGCTAATTACATCTGCAGCTCTGTAGCTCACATTTCAAAGTTAATTTGGAAAGAAGGGAGAACCTGCACAATTGTTCCCATCTCAGTGGACAATGTCGAGGAATTTCAATTGCTGCTCATCCAATTCCTCTTGATTTGTTTTCTTGCTGGATGCTTGCTGCCAGATTGCCAACAAGTCAAAGAGAAAAAAATCTGGGAAGGGAATGATACCAGCATGGACTAATTTTAAACAACAAATAAACAAACAAAAACCCCAGTACCTTCATAAGGGTTTTAGATAGTGAATGCATGCTTAATTCACTGCTCAGTGGTTTTGCACAAGCATAAGCAAGATCAATGTTTGTAATTATTTTGCAGAAGGCTGCAAGAGAGGGATTCATAAGATTTCATATGACACCATCTTACATTGTCCCTTCTTACTGAGAAAGACTCAATAGGGACACAAGTCACAGCATAGTGGAAATTGAGAGGGATATTTGCTGGTGTCCCCCCAGAGCTGAGAAATGAGATGTCAATAAAACCCAATTATCACTTCACTTTTAACCAAATCTAAGATCATTTTTGCTTAGGGCTGTCATGTTTTTTTTTTCCTTTCAGCTCCAAGAGCCTTAAAAATGTTACACATTGGAGCACCTGTGTTCTAAATACAATGGTCTTAAAAATGTAATTGAGGGATTTTCACTTTTGTAGGCAAATCGGCAGGGTTGATATTGATCCATCTTTTTAGGGAGCCACAGTGCACCAGAAGGTGATACTGTAGAGGGCCCCGTAAACCCTCGGAGCCTTCTGTCTAATTTGGCAGAAAAACACAGAATGTCGGACAACAAAAGAACGATCCGATTCCGTAAGAAATCTTCATCCCTCCCACCCCCTTTTCACAAGGTTAAAAAAAAAAAGGAAAAAAAAAAAAAAAAAAAAGGGAGGCTTAATTTTTTCAGCTGCACACAATGATTTGGTGCTCACTCTTGCATTGAAACAGTTGCTGTCAGAACAGGCAGGAAACAGTTTTCTTTTAATTGCTGAAATCATTCGGAAGTGCTTCATGGACGGCTTCTATACAGCAGATGCTGTGCATTAATTGGCCTGTGTAGGGCTGACCCAGGGTTCCTTGCAGCGGGCCCAATTTTAGGCAGAGGGTTTAAATAGCTTATTTCTTATTTTGTATAACCTGCCGTACATTATGAGCGTGCTTGCACGTGGGGTATTTCATGGTCTGCAGTTTCTAATGTCATGTGGGTTTCAAAACCTGTGTTTCTCTGGTAATGTACTAGCAGCAGGTAAGCTCTAAATACCATCCATCAGGAGCTAATTTTTTATCCAGATACTCCAATGACTGATGAACCTGTCTTTTGTATGAATGTTCAGCACAGGAGAAAGCCATATGCCCCTGGCACTGGTTCCTATGCATTCTTTACAGTTTGTAGCGAGGAGATTAAGAAAAAAACAAACCCTTACATTTACTACGTGTCTTTCATTTATTTAGCAGTTAGCACTTTCTAAAATAAATCTTTTTTTTTTTTTTTTTTTTAACAGCAAAAGGAAATTTAGGTCTCTTAAATCAATCTGACTACCACCACTCATTTTCTTTATCAAGAATATTACTGCACACCCTTAATAGGGAACCTTGTTTTGCTACTCCCCGTCTGTTCAAAACAGACCTTAGCCCATTAGAAGGTCCTCCCTTGTGTGGGAAGACCACAGCTGTTACTGTAAATCTCATCCAGTAACTGTATCACCCCCATTTTGTGGCTCTGAAGGATGAAATTGAGAAATGGAATACTGTGCAGTCATCCTTTACATCTCCAATTTTAGGCCTTTGCACATCATTTTCATGCTTTTATTCCAAATCAAACAACATTAGTGAGCAACACCACCCTGTGCTAAGTGCCTAGCGTCTAAGGCAGCACCCATGATCTTTGTTTTTGGAGGATTTAGGATTTGGAGAGAAGTTGGGGTTTTGTTGATGGTGGATTTTTTAATTTTATTTTTTTTTTTTAATTCTCTCTTTTCCTTCCCTTACCCCCACTGGATCTTTCCCAATCCCCAGAATTTGCTGAAAGCAGAAATCCAGACGGTAGCGAGGTTCCTAAGATGGAGGATGCTCTGTTATGGCCCATCAGAGGAAGCGAGAGCTCAGCACGGTTAACAAATACAACTTTTAAAAGGTTTCTGTTTCTTTAAATCCTTCTGAATAAAGTGGATCTAACTTCTTACGAAGGATATTGGGGGCTTTAATCAGAAATAAGAAGTGGTTTAAATCATTAGCACAACAAAGCAAACTATAAGCTTGAAGATAAAAGTCTCAGGGGAAAGAGTCCTCTGAAAATAAATGGGACTTGATAGATTTCCATATCATTTATAACTTCCCTTAATTACACTTGGAAGACTTGCCAGTAAAACTGGAAAATTGGCAGCCTATATCCATTATAGTAATTTTGCCGACCATGGCAAGCAGCTGGCTTTACTGGATTTTATTTCCCATCACTCACAATTAATCATCAGCTGGAGATGTCTGAAAACTCCTCAAAATGTAGCAATACTGTGTGACATTCAGGCCTCCTTAAAATGCTAAAATCTGCTGAGTAAATGGGCCGAGTTCCCCTTCCAGCGAACTCATTTTGGTGCGAGGCAGGCTGCTGGTTAATGAGTGCCACTTCGATAATCGGATGCGAATGTGAACCCTGACCTCATGTCAAAGGAGAGGACGCAGCAAGCTGGATAAAAGATAGGGGATTCAGATCTGCAAACTTTACACCAATTAGACAGAGAGCGGGGAAATACATCAGCGCCCATTGGGTTTATCAGAAAGACTTGTGGGGCTTGTGACCATTTTGTAAGCCTAACATTGCAGACGTCCTGTCACAATCATTAAGTCCTTATCGGATGACGCACAAAAGTCCGAGGAAAGTGTACCATATTCACAAAGATCCCATGGTAGCAATGCCCTCGGGTGCGCACTGTCTTTTTGTGTTTCTGAGTATTAAAGAGACCTGTCTGTAAGTGCAATTAGTCTTCATGGTCCTCCTGTAGGTGCAATGAAAACGGCTCGGGGTTGCTGCCTCTGAAATTCTGCTTCCACCCCGTGTCGTGAGTTGCTTGGTCGGGAAATGACTGGAGACAGTTCCCTCTCCTGTGTGTAACCTTTTGGCCGGGGGAGAGAACAACCACCGTGCAGTCACCGAGTTACTCAGATGGTACTGTTGACTGTTCCCAAATTCACATCAGAATTGTTAGCAACAGTAAGATAAGTGCCCTTGTCTTCAATTATGTTTTTTTCTTTTTTTTTCTTCTTTTTTTTTTTCTTTTTCCTTTTTCACTCTGTGGAAAACAAACTGAAGAGATACTTTGAACTGCACCGCGCAGAAATAAACTACTGAAATGCAGACTGCAGGTCTAACAGTTAATAATTTGTTTATTTTTATATTCTAAGCAATGTAAAGGTAGATCTGTCTGTAGCGTAACTCTGTGAGAAAGATACCTGAGTCTAATTACTTTTAAGAAAAGGAGTCATTTTCTTTTACTTGGTTCCAATCAATCAGATTTTTTGTTTGATTTTATTTGCCTGTTTTGACAGATTTGGGTCATCATTGAGACCTCTCTAAATTGAAATGTAAAGATGGTGCTTTACATTGATTTATCGTCCACTGAAAGAGAGAAATTATATGATGCAAATGCAACATTAAAAATGGTCCGGATAAATCCTTAAATAAGTTAGAAAGCAGGAACTCATACACATCGCTGCAGGCTGAATAGCAGGCAAAAGGATATGTGCAATTATGGAATGAAAGAAATTGGACAATGCCCAAAAGACTGAAAAAGAGAAAAGAGAGATACAAGTGCCTAATTTTAGGATTTGTTGCTTTGCAACACAATGAGCAGAGCTGTAAAGGTTTAACATAAGACCCGTAATTAAACTTCTGTGCTTAAGTGACACTTTCACCAAGGTAATTTTCAACAAATTGCACATCATCAGAAGTACTGACACAGCATTTTCACATGTGGCACATGCTGAAAGTGTCTCCTTCCTTACGAATTAGTAAGACTAGGAGATGTTACATAGCAACTTTGTCTGTACATTTTGTGGGTTATCCTTCCCAGATGCCGCTTCCTTTGTCATCAACTCAGCAGGTACTATATAAAACACAAAAGCTTTATTTTTGAGAAAGGGAGGACACTGAGGAGAAATTCAGGTTCATGGAGATTTCCATGGCACAGTCGCTGATACTTCCTTGCATTTTACATGTGTACTTAATGTCTACAGAGACAATTCTGTACTTTGCCAGTGGATGTATTTCCAGAACTCGATTTAGATGATGGCTGGCTGATCCATCTGCACAGCATCCACCTGCTGAAGCCGTGTTACACTTTGGCAAACTGGATCACGCTGAGGCTCACGAGGATTTCTCGTGCCCTTGACATTAGGCCATTCAGTTCAGATCTGCACTCCTTAGTGTCTCAATCTTCAGCAACCTTGAGAGGCCCATGTTCTTGGTGCTCTGATAGCTTGAATTTAACCAGAGAGTGGCAAATTTGTTTCTCAAATATGCTATAAAAACCCAAAACCCTCCAACAAACATTCTTGCCTTTTTTCTTTCTTTTTTTTTTTTTTTAAAAAAAAAACATAAGTAGATATTCATAGCTTCCTCTTAACTTCAGAAATGTCTGGAAAGTTCAGAGCAGATGGAAGAAAAGCTGAGCAGTGAGGTAAGGAGGAGGAAAAGCAAGGAAAGAATGAACTTGCTTCTGGGAGAAGGCTAGAGGCACAGCAGCAGGTGTGGAAGGAGACAAAAGACAGGGAAATGGAAGGGAAATAACTGGGGACAAAGAACAAGTCTTTGATACTATTCACTGAATTTGACACTGCTAATGACTTAAATGCTCACCTGAAGCTTGGGATGGAATTTCTGCAGGTGAAGTGTTGGGTGTTGGTTATTCCCTGTATCGGATAACGCACCATGTTCCCATAGCAAGCATTTTCCCTATTTACCCCCAAAGGCCCATTATATTGCTGTTGGCAGTCTGTTGGAGAAATTATGTGTGAGCACCTTTTAACATAACGTCTTCTTCTGTCTTGCTCAGAATCCATAGGCAGACATCAATGCTTCTCAGTCATTGCTTAAAAAGTACAGTTGACATTAGCCAAGAGTAGCACTGAGAAATGCTGAACACTGGTGCACACTTGAGAAGAAAAAAGAAAAAAGTTTTATTTAAATTTTCAGAACGTAATGTGAGTTTGTTCTCTGACTTCACAGCTGTCCGTTACACAGTATATTCCTCCAAGGTGGTACACACTTGTCCTTAAATACGTATTATTCATTTTATATATTTAGAGAAAAAATATATATGTTTATATGTATGTATGTATAAACAAACACATTTTGAGGGAACTAGCACATATAATAACACATAGACCAGATGTCTGCAGGTCTCAAATTACCCTCTTTAATGAAACTTCGACATCAGAGTGAAAGCATCCCAAATTTGCTGGGATAACGAGTGATTGACAAACTACATCTGCAGAAAAGCCTAATGAAAGAGACTTGTAGTGGGCTCTCAGAGCCAGGCATCCCCAAGGGGTGTCCCTGCACAGGTCCTAAATACTGGCATGTAGGGCCCAGTGCCCTTCCCTCTCCAGCATAAATTGTCTTTGTGGGATGACTGGCTGATCACTGGGTTACACGAGGAATAAATTCTGAATCCTGTGTTTTCCCCTCATGTATAGGCAGCCCCTCCCAACCACTATAAAGCCTCAAACAGGTGTTTCCTCTGTGCAGTGTGGTCCGAGGCGTTGGAGGGAGGACCTGACTGGGAGGTACAAGGGAGCCCAGCAGAGCAGCCCAGTGGGTACTGGTGACCTGGAGCTTGCTCATGCCTGTTAGCGAAGCGCAAACAAGCAGAAAGAGGAGACTTGAGTGTTTCCCTTTATGAGCTATCAGCTGTGGTGAACGTGATGGTTTTGCCTCCGCATCCTTGTGGATGAGAGGTGGTGGTTCCTCGCAGGCACGCTCCCTGCTGTCGGTCCAAAGTCATCAGCCGCCATCCAGGTACTGCCATGTGCAGAGGTGTGACTTTCTGCTCAGCATTAGCCCTTTGGGTATTAACCAGAGCTTCCAGCTCATGCTCCCCCGGGCGCGTGCCAAGAAACTTTTGGCTTCTGAATCAGGATTAGTATCTGCAGGATCTGCACTAGGGAAGCAAAGCAAAGGCTCCGTGACCACAACAGCACAGGTTTAAATTTTGCCCTAGATTTAAAGTCAAAGTGTGACGGAAGTGCGAACTGCAGAAGTTGGGGCGGAGTGGATGGGAGAGGAGAGGAGCCTTTCAGGTTTGTCTGTGGTGATAGTTTTAAGTAGGCGGTTCCTTTTTCCCTGTGTTGCTGCTCGTTTGTCAAAGGCAATTGCGATTTGTGATTGTGTTTGTGTTGTGACTGCGTAGCTGGCTGACTTGACTTGGGCCATGAAAGTCTTTTCAGCATTTAATGAAATAATCCCTTTATTTTTCAGAGGAATCATGCACACTTACAGCATTTCAAATCCTCTATCCTCATTTTGTTCTGCTTCAATTTTACCAGGTTTCAGAAGGTCAAGAGATTTGTGTAATTGAAGCAATGAAAATGCAGAACAGTATGATTGCTGCTAAGACAGGCAAGGTAAGCTACCTCGGGTCACTTAAAACCATATGCAACTTGTCAAATAGGATAGAATTTGAAAGGGAAAAAAGGAGGATTCTGGTTGTTAAGGAATTAAGTCTGATTGTTCCAAATCTTTCGAAGTGAGGTGTCTTTAATATTTAACATTTGCATCTGCTGTGAATGCTGTTAAGTAGTTCCGAGCCTTAGATAGCACAGCAGGAAATAGTTTTACTGGCTTCAGAAATTAATATAACTCTTTTTTCTCCTAAACGATTTGTTTTCTATGATTTTACAATTCCAAATTGAACTGAAAGGTGTTGCAGACCATTTCTAAACATTCCATCTTTCCAGGGAGCAACTGAAGAGATTTCTTTGCAAGTTAATTCATTAATGGCAAACAATTTAACATTAAAAAAATATTCAGAACAAGGTATAGAAAATGCTTCTGCAGGAAGATGAGAAAAGCAATTTTTTTTATTGTTATTATCACTGTTAAATATGAAGCCTAGATCTGCAAATGTGTTAAGCATTGCAAGACTGTGCAGTGTGGTATCTTGCTTTTAGGGGGCTCAGTGTTGAGCTGGGACTCTCCTCCTGCAGCACAGAATGTACCAAAACCAGCGCTCCGGGTGGGGAGCTGGTCGAGCTTATATGACAAGGGAATGCCTTAAACCCCATCTGGTCTGGGGACTATCAGCCCTTAAGTCAGGGCCTCAGAGCAGCCCTGTGCCAGATTATAATTCACAATCTGGAACCCTCATCTAGACACGGGCCCCTGATCCATCCTTTTCAGGGGGAGAGCAGAGTCACTCTTGGAGTCCTCGCCACAAATCTGGATTATATATTCTCTTATTTCCTGGCATGTCCAAGCCCTTTTCTGCCTGGGGACAGGCTCCTCAGTGCTCCTGAAGCGTCACCATTTTGTTATTAAAAGTAGCAAACCCAAACCCAATGCCCAGGGGGAGGCAGCACAGAGCTGGACTCCAGGGCAGAGATGAGGTTAAGCCACTGGCAAGACTTGCTGAGATCTCAAGATGGGTCTCTATGCCAAGGACTGTTTGTGTGTTTACAAGAAAGGCTTATTTGGCACAGCACTAAAATTGTCACTGAGGCTGGGACCCAGGGCTTGCCTCTTCCAGTGTGTCTAGTGCAAAACTGGGTCTTGAGGGAAAAAAATCGCAGAGGGAGGGAGAACTTACCTTCTCCTGTTGCTCTAACATTGCTGCTTTATTATTTTCATGTGTTAATTCTGATATAATTTATTTTCTCAATTGATTAATATTTCCTTGCATTTATTTTTTCATAGAATGACAGAATGGTTTGGGTTGGAAGGGAACTTAAAGCTCATCCAGTTCCAACCCCCTGCCATGGGCAGGGACACCTCCCACAAGACCAGGTTGCTTAAAGCCCTATCCAACCTGGCCTTCATCCTTGCTTTTGTTTAACCCCTTATTGCTGCTCTTTGCATCCACTGATTTTAACTAGTGAGTATTTATAATTAAATGCCATTCCCCCTCCCATCCCCTCCCTTTTATTTTTTACTTTAACCTTCCTTTTCCCACCAAGGTGTGCTGCAACCTGTGGGCCTGTTCCTTAAGATACTGCTTGCACTTCTGCCAATAATAAATATCTCCTACTCACTGTATAGATGCCCCATAAACCCCCACATTTGGCTTATTAATCCTCCAAAGTGGGATTTGAATGATGCACGGGCCATTCAGTGGGCCCGATGTGCACCTTGCAATGTCCCATTGGCATCTCCATTTTAATAACAAGCAAATCATTTGTTCTTTAGAATTTTAAGAATTTGAAAAAAACAAGTAAGTTTTGGGCTGTGTGGAAAAGAAGCTGCTAAACATAATTCATCCCATTCTGCAGTGCAAAGTCATGGCTCTGAGTGCTCAAATAACTTGGCCCCTCCACAGGAATGGGATGTTTGGCACTGGCTGCTAGTCCGTGTTTTGATGCTTTGAAACCATGTTTTGAAGCTCAGTTCATTTGTCTTCAGCTGGAAGACATTCCCATTTTTATTCCCGACTGAATTCCTTTTCTGCATCAAACTCCATCTTCCTGTTTTTAATTGTGAGAAAAGTGGCTTGTTTTTATCTACTTTGAGTTTACTCCAGCTGCAGGAGGTTGAAAAATGAGGGAAAGATGGAGAGGAACTGGCGTGCCTCCTGTATCCGATGGGACAGCTGCACATGGATCAGGACAGGGAGCTGGCCCTGCTGCACATCAAAACTCACCGGGGAGTTTGAAACACTGGTCAGCTACAATGGTAGCTGGACCTCGGCTTTGTAGAAAAAGAAAAGAAAAAAGTAGAGTGTTTTCCACACTGCTTTCATCTCTTAAAAGATTGACACTCAGGAATCGGGTAGGCTGTGTAGCTATCGATTTAGAAAGAAAGCCCTTTTTTGTGCATCTCACGGTGTCTTTGCCTGTGTACAGTGTTCAGCGTCATCTCCTGAGCAGTGCTGTGCACATGCCTGTGCTACAGAGCCACAGATAATGCTTACAGCCCACGTGGCTTTGGATGCCCAAACGCTGATGTGGGCAAACGTGCAGCCATAGTAGCCTAGTATTTTGGGTGTGCTTGAAGCCCAAGGTAATGTTTGGATGGCTCAGCTGAGCTAACTGCTGAATGAGGTTTTTGACATGTCAGTGTGAGCTCTGAATTAATATAGCAAGCAAACTGTAATAATACACAGCTTCAAATATCTTCTGGAGCTCCATGTGCTGAAAGGGAATTCAGACATGTTACAGCCTTTTATAGAGGAAGTGAGGGACTAGTATAAGATGCTTGTGTTTTAAAATTCAGGAATCTGCAGATGTAGTTGCATTTATTTTTGACAGTGGTAGCCCTTTGCCAAGTTTAGTTATGTTGAGGGATCCCAATTCAGATTTGAATCAATCTATCCCACCTGTCTGGGGATTGAGTGAAAACCACTTCATGGCTGCAGTTCCAAAATTCAGTTATATTTAAAATCTGCAATGCAAGAAATAACGGAGTAGTTCATTGAAACACCCAAGTGTGAGTGTCAGCCTGTCCTCCAAAAGATTTAAAATTTTAGTAGTAAATGAACAGCAGTGCAAACAGGAGGAGGGAAGCTGCTTTTTAATTTTCAAAAGTGCCATCTCCATCTGATGTTCGGGTCTTCAAGCCCCTCAGTCATAAGAAAACTTGCGGTGCCTAAAGCTTTAGGTGCCTAAATACCTTGATGGAGTTGGACACAATTTGGTCAAGCACTGGGGCAGGCTGCCCAGAGGTGGTGGAGTCTCCACCCTTGGAGATAGTCAAAACTCAGCTGGACTCTTGAACACTGAAGTTCAAGCTGCCAACCTCTTGAGGTCCTTCCACCATACGTGCACCTGTGATCCCTGTGGTGCTCGTGATTTTGTATAGTGGCCATTTACCCTGTGCATGCAGATGTGATACTCTATGTAGGCAACCTCAACCAAACCATTTATTTAACCGTGCTATTGAGAAAGATTTGAAATAATTTCTGTTTCTGTCCTGTAGGTGAAAGCTGTGCACTGCAAAGCTGGGGATACCGTTGGAGAAGGAGATCTGCTGGTGGAACTGGAATGAAAGGTTGCCTCCACACTGTTGAATTAGCTAAGCCTTTATTATTTTCATCTGTAAAGTAAGATTAAGGCAATTCAACACAGAAGATGGACAGTCCTATGCACAGGATTTTATAGTCATATTTATTGTATCAGTGGTTAAGACAGCAAACACAGATGTTAAACCTTGGCAACAGATCCCAGATTTTTACTTCCAGAAATGCTTGTACATAACCTTTGTAATTCTTTGATTTTTCAGGATCAAATAAAATCAATAAAATACCAGTTCTGCTTTAAAACAGGAAAAGCCTCTTTTTTAAAAAAAAAGAAAAGAAAAGAAAACACAACAAAAGCCTGAATCCGATTCATCTTCTCCATGGTAATGTCACTGGTTTGAGGGCCCAGCCAAATTGTACAGTGGTTGGTAAGAGTAAAAAATTAACCACTGAGTGGTTAACTGAGCAGTTTTCCTACGCTCTGTGTAAGAACTGAACAAGTACTGCCAATGGCTTAAATTCTGATCAGATTTACTGTAATGTTTTGAAGCCTTTGTACAGACTAGATTTAATTTACAGGTTAGATGTTTTATTTTCCCCATATATTTCCATTTACAGTTGTAAGGGAATTTTCTTCTTTTATTCAGACTCCATACTCAAATTTTCCCTCCCCCCCTTTTATCTTCAATTGATTACTGGGTGCAAGTCCTTCCAGAAAAAGCTGGCACTGTCCTCAAATCCCCTTAGCCACCCCAAGGTATTGCTGGAGGCACTTGCTGTCCCCCAGGCCAAGCCTCCTCCTGAACTCTTATGGAAAAGGGAGACCCAAGCATTTGATCTTTTGTTGTGCAGAGGCTCTTACTGAAAACTGCATGAAGAACTCAGATTTACTTCATAATACATAACTGTGTCCTGTGGGAAGAGCTGTGTATCCAGTGTGGGAAACCAGAGAGGGCCTGGAGAGGAGGAAGACTTGAGCAGAATAGGTAAGAAGATACGTTTGTTTTTTTCCTCCTCACTCGGGAACTCAATGCCACTGGATGGTGTAGATACCAGAAGTTTAGTGGGTTCAAAATGTTAGTGTGTGGTTATCAGAGACTCTTTCTTCCCTTCATTGCTGTAGCTCAGAGAGCCACCAGCTGCAGCTCGCCAGACACAGTGACACCTCCGCAGTCCCTGCACACTGTAAGCATCATCGCTGTCCCTATGCTCCTGCCTTGGCCTCAGCTGCTGCCCACTGCTGGGGTAGGACCCTGCACCGCTCCTGCCTTCGGTCTCACCTCCTACTGCTGGCTTTCTTTACATACCTCCAAGTCACCATTCCTGCTGCGCCTTGACCACTGCCCTAGAGAGGAGGGGACTTGCTCTCATTTGCTTGCCTAGGATGTGCAGAGTCATGCTACTTTCCAGAAAATAAACCCTCTGGCCAGAGGCGCCTGGGTCCTTTACCAGAAGGTGAAGGACGAAAACAGTCTGTGACAGGGCTGGTGACTCACGCTCAACCAGAAAGGTTCATTGTGCTTGAAACTTTTGATTGAAGAGGCGGTTTTTTCATGTTATTGAGAAGCTGCCAACTAAATCACACAGCCAAGATGGAATACAAGGATCTGCTTTGTTAATTAGTTTACAAAACCCATCAAGATGAGTAAGGAGCATGTTTGGGTAGTACCTGCCCTCCAGGAAAATTAATGCTTGTGGAGAAACTGAGGCAGACACCCTGCAGATCGTCCTACAGATCTCCTTAATGCCATCTTGCCCCTTCCAAAAGGAGCACAGTTCAGCTTCTGCAGGTTTTGCCCTAAATTTGGAAAAATAAAAAGTATGGTAAAGAGACACGACATCACTATTCTACTTTAAAATTACTTGATTTGCCTACTGACAGCAACTCAAGCTTTCTGTCTGTTTTTCTAAGTGAGATGCAGCAGTGCCTGTTACTGGTACCTTTAGGCTGATTCCTTACCCTGGATCCCTGGGCTGATTCCCTACCCCAGATCTCCTCTGGCCATCACAGGGCTACCGGCAATGAAGCAAAAGTACAGTATTGTTCTTAATGGTACCCTCAGTACGTTTCATTGTACTTCAGCTCATGGCACACATTCCCTGCTCAAATCCCTTTGGCAGCTTTGTATACTGTACAATCTATACGTACCAAACACTGCATTTGAAAGAAAAGATAAGGCACAGTAGCATAACAACACAAAGCCACGATTTTCCCAGATTGTACAGAAACGAGCACAGTTGGTTGGGTCAGGGGGACAATAATCTTCTTTACATCTTTTTTTTTTTCTTTCCAGTTTACTGTTGCAATAATCACATTACAGGTCCTTTGGATATTTTTTTTATAATGTATATAAAATCTTTCCCCCAGTAAGAAACTCAGTTTGCATATGGTTGCAAGTTCTGCATTAAAGTGCTTGGCTAAAAGTCACCTTGATGGTAAGTGCTCACAACAGCTGCAGCTGCTGGAGCTTGCTGGGCAGCTGAAATCAGGTTTGCTTCTCCCAGTCCCCAACACCCACCTCTGCCCCCCTCCCCCATTCCCACAGTCACTCAGTGAACTGAAGTGGTACCTAAAGCGCTTAGAATGCTAAATTAAAAATATTATTTTAAATGTAATTCTCTGATTTTAATATTTCTTCACATTACCTTATAAAACTAAACGTGTTTTTAAAATAACTCTTTTCCAGTTCAGAAAACACTGCATCACAGAGTAAGAATAGTCTTTAAATTTTCCCTGTTTCTCCAGCAATTTCATATTTGTCTTGAAGCGCATAGTACCTACACCGTCATCTCTACCTGGTTACATTCAGTAACCTACTAAACACCATTACAAGACAACATGACATGCGAGTTGTACTTGACTTTGCAGATTTTTTAAAATCAGTGTCAGCTGTTAGTGCAATAGTATCATCATTATTCCACCCACCTTCGAGAACTACACAAAAAATTTGCCAATTCCAGTGAAAAATAATAATTAGTCTGTTCCTCTGCCCTTCACTGACCTTGGTCATGCACTAAGGCAAAGAGGGGTGAGGGGATGGGGAAAAATAATGTCTCCAAAACCGGTGTGCACAGATACAGTGATTTTACACCTCACGCAAACCCGGCTACTGGCAGGAGGTTAGCGGGGGCGAGGAGGACACTGACCAGCTGGGGACAAGTCCCCGGTGCTGCACCTACACAACTTCAACACTAGCAGCAAAGCTGGGAAGGTTACAAGAGATCCTGTGTTTTACTAGAAAGTATTACAGCTTTGCTGGAAGGGTTACTGATTGGCACCTGCTTAGTACTATGTCTTCGGCTGAGCTGCGCTGCCTCCTGTTTCTAATCCCGGCTTTCGCGTAGGACGTAGGAGAGGCCGTGTTTCCCCGAGGAGTCGTAATTGTCATAGTAGGGGAGGCCAACCCACTCGGGTGGGTACGTTGTCGTGCTGTACACGAAGCACTCCACAATGCCCTCGGCACTTCCCCGCGCCTCTCCCGCGCTGCCCTTCTCTTCCCACTCCACCACCTCGATCCTCTTCAGGGTACGCTGGTACATGTCTGGGCAGCCTTCAAACTCATCCAGGAACTGCAGCATCTGGTCATCAACCGAGTAAATCTCCCCAGCCACATGGTGTCCTGTCCCCGGGATGTTCAGCATGTAGGGGATGTTGTATTTTCCTGCAATCACCAGCGGGTACTTCTCCACTGTGCGGCCCCTTCCTTGGAATTTCGCTAGCCCGTTGGCAGTGTTGATCATGTACTTGTAGTTGGGCTGGCCCCTCTTCAGCGTGCCGTAGACGAAGACACGGGCCATCGTACCTGCAAAAATGGCTGAAAGACAAAGGTGTACGTTACCCACATGGCTGCTTTGGCCAACACTCTGGAGAACTGCAGCCGTGCCAGAACGCGCTGTACACACAAGACTGTTTGTTTGCAGAAGTGGTCTTGTAGTCCTACACCTCGTTTAAATATCATACCAAATTCACGTATCGCTTTAAACTTTTCAGTCAAAAGCTTTAACAATAAAAAACAGACACCAGGAGAAAGTCAACCTTGCAATTCTTTGCTGTAATCAAATCACAGCCCATGGTTTCACCAAGGAATCCCCAGCATCAGCCAATGCATCCCTGAGCCTCACAAAAAGCTCCAAACTGCCATTTTTTTTCCTTCTCACCATTACAGGAGCTATGCTGCAGTAAACGTGATGTCATGCCCAGTAACACCCCAAAAGCAACCCAGGGAGCCCTCGCCATGGTGGAGACATGCTCCACTTAAGCACCTCCTTTATGGGGGACAAAATAAATTACAAAAATCATGGTTTGGCTCAGCTACGCAGACACCTTCCTATGCTGCACCACTGAATTGGTGGTTTTAGTAGCCCAGGTCAAGCCCAGTTATTAAAATGTGCAGGAGTGACGGCACAGTTAGGTTGTTTTCCCTTGTTGGAGTGGGGCAGTTGTTTTTTAAAGCCTGACCCGATAGACTTGGCCACACACTACCCCAAACAACAGCCTTGCTGCCTCGGGGTGCAGGCCAGCACACCCTGGGGAGGCACCCACTCCCCTTCCTCGTCTGCCCAGGCTCTCCTCTCACCACCACAGCTTTCAATATGTGAGAAACAACCCTATAGTCAGCAACAGAAGAGCCTGGTTGCAGACTGAAAGTTCATCTGTCTTCTTGTTTCATGGTAAAATAAAGCACAGTGGCATTCGTCAGCTGAAAGTGAATGAAGGCATTCAAACTTTGGGTCATGTTGCATCGCAGTTGCACACATTTGATGGTATTTTTTCAAATAGCAATACCAGCTCAGTCACAGTCTTAATAAAAAAAAAAGGGAAGAGAGAAGCAAGCTGCACAACGCTCGTAGCCGCAGCAAGCTAACTACATACAAACTGGAACACCACCAAGACGAACAGAGGCCCTGTCTGTCACGGAGCGGGATGAAAAGGCTTTAACGCCAGCCCTTACAAGCACAATGAGGCACGCTGGCGAGTTTAACCTGGCATCGAGTCACTTCACGGACACGCTGGAGGATTTTCAGTAACCCCAGTGCTGAGGTCCCACTTGCTGAGTGACTGAAAAATGCTGGTGAGCAAGCTGTGGCTCTGGGGAGGTAAGCAGGGTGGCCTGCAGCAACCACATCCCAAGTGAGGGGGTGCTGCCTGCAAGGACGGCTGTCCTGCTCCTTTGGGGGAGGGGAACGACAACTGCTCTCCTCGCTGATAAACCTTAGGTGACAAACCTCGTTTGCAGAGTTGGTAATGTCTTCACAAGCACCTTCACCCCTCCTGTCCAAGGGAGCTGTACACGTTATCTCCATTTATTTCAAAGAATCACAGAATCATAGAATGGTTTGGGTTCGAAGGGACCTTACAGATCATCCAGTTCCAATCCCCCTGACACGGGCAGGGAGGGACATGTCCCACCAGACCAGGTTGCTCAAAGCCCCATCCAACCTGGCCTTGAACACTGCCAGGGAGGGGGCAGCCACAGCTTCTCTGGGCAACCTGTGCCAGTGTCTCACCACCCTCACAGGGAAGAATTTCTTCCTAATATCCAATCTAAATCTGCCCTCTTTCAGTTTGAAACCATTCCCCCTTGTCCTATCACTCCATGCCCTTGTAAAAAGTCCCTCTCCAGCTTTCCTGTAGGACCCCTTCAGCTACTGGAAGGCAGCTAGAAGGTCTCCCCTGAGCCTTCACCTGAGGAGTGGCTGGAACAAAAACTAACAAAACTGGAAGCTAGGGCTGCTAGCAGAAAGGCCAGGTAATGCCATGCTCCTCCCCTCTTCCCCAGACACCCCAAAGTGCTAAGCCACCTGAAGTACCCAATCTGCACACGCACTAGCCCGCTCTTCGATCCCCTTGACCACTGTTGTGCAACGTTTGTTATATCTGTGAATGTAAACCACTCAAAATTGGTTTAAATGGGATAAAAGACTGGCTTTACTGAAATGTAGCAGAAGGAAAAAAAGTACCTTCATAGTTCCTGGGTTATTTTTCATGCTGTGCCCTGTTCACCCCCCACACACACGTTGTTTCTGTAGGGTAGAAGTGGTTCTTGCACTGTTCGATGGTTTCCCAGGTTTTGCCCTTGGTCACCCACCGCCAGCTGGCTGAGCCAGACACCCAGCAGCAGAGGAGCACATGCAGCTCCTTTGGAGAAGATGGTCATTAAACAACGTATTTGAGGTTTGAAAAATCTTTAAAACCAGACTGGGAGTAGGAAAATCTATTATTTTCTGCTATTTGCTCTTATTTCAGTAAACTGTTAGATCAGGTAGGTTATTGAAAAGGGTATGTTGCTGGCCAAGAGCAGTGCCCTTTAAAATACTCAGTGGCAAAGCAATTTCCCCCTTGGTGAAGTAAACAGTTTTTCTCTGTAATAGAATACAGTTTTCCAAGCAAAAACGGTATGTGCCCTTATTTACTGCCGAACAGCTTTCACTTCAGAAAAAGGACGGCGCTGCTTCCCCCCC
>VZRW01003889.1:84188-108852 GCA_013398125.1 Aegotheles bennettii | reverse complement strand
CCACCCCCCCCATTTTATCTGATAAACTTCAGCGTAATTTATTTAATAAACAAGGTTTTTCTGGATTCAGCTCATTCCCTCACAATAAAAAGAACATTAATATTCAGTCAGCCTGAATCCCTTGTATAAGAAAAAATCATTACCTTTCAGATTGTGTTTTGAATAACAAACATAGATCCTTCAGGAAGAAACTTGTCCCAGTGGGGATTGAGAAAGGATCAGAGTTAAGCACTGAAACATGCAATTAATTCCCATTAGGGGATTAGGGCACTCGTGTTCACTTTGAATCAGAAAAATGAATTGTGAATTAAATTGTTCACAACCAAGAGGTTACTTGTCAGAGTTAATAAGTTAAAAAATAAAAAGGGAAACCTAAAACGCACATAAAAAGCTCAAAAGCGAGTGGTGCATCTGTAAGAAAAAGATACGCTTCATTTCCATTAAACAAAAGCTCTATCCCTACTGTACAGCTGGAGATAAGTGTCCAAAAAGTTTGCAGAGAAGAGTGTTACCTCTCCTGAAATCGGTGAAAACAAAGTACGCGCTTCTGGTGGTGCAGCAGCCGCTAGTCAGAAATATTACGTTAACAGTGACTTAAAGAAACACACCCAGCATCCCAGTGCGGATCCTACAAAATTCAACAACAACAAACCTTGCTAAGCCAGGTTTGGACAAGTGTTTCTGATTTAGCATTCAAGTAGATGGCTTCAGCAGGCAGTGTACGTGGAGATGGAGTGGGAAATCTAAAGTTTCAACCACAGTTTGTGATTCCACAAGCCATGAGGCTGCTGCCTTGGTAGAGCTGTGGCTTTGCAGGCAGGTGGCCGCTGAGCTCCCTACCACACTGCTGAAGTCCACAAAGGCCCTGTCACTTGCGTGGGATGGGCTGGGCATCATGACTTCTCCTTCCATTAAAAAAAAAATTAAATCACAAAGCCAAGTCCAGACAACCCAGGCTTAGGAGCGATTGAAATAAACCCGGTAAAAACATCTTCTGAACTTTGCTCCTTATAAATAAGGTGGATGTGATTTTCTGTGCAATAAATCTGGTCTCCTGCGTGCCACGTGTTGCGTAGCCGAAAGGCTGTTAGCCGCACTAGCATCATTTCCAGCACTCACATAGCGTGGGCTTTCCAAACATTTTTAGCCACCTTGTGGCAGGAGAGTAAAGAGCAGAATTTTACTTGAGGGTCATTTCAGACTTCACTAAGCAGCTGAAAAGAGTTATAGATGGCATTCCTTCGCTGAATCACCAACGAGAAGTTGCCTTTTCTCACTTAATCCAGTTTGACACTTCTTACCTACACTAACCCACCAAAGAGGAAAAGAAAACCCACCAAAAAACAAACAAAAACCCCCTCAGACTCTCTACTGAGTATTAGCTGCCAGGACAAAACAAACCTATTCAGAAGGTACTTTCATGAAATATTCATGCCAGAATTATTAAAATTTAATGGCATGAGGAAACGAGTGAAACCTGGATGTCATCACTTCAAACTATTTCTTTTAGCTACAAAAGACAACCTGCCGAACCACTTGCAGGATCAATTTCTAGTTGCTCTGTTATGTGAGATGCAGAGATCAGAAATAACTATTTCAGGATTGTGCAGGTAGAAGAAGCTGTTGGGTGAAAATAAAAGCGGCGTATAACCGGGCTGCTGGCTGCTTGGCATTAGCAATGGTAGGGCTGCTTCACCATACCTACGTCTGCCCTCACCTCCCCATGGAGTTTCGGGTCAGTTTTCCCTCTTTCGGCCCAACAGCTCCGGCGCGGCGAGAAAGGGATGGGCAGCCAGGGGCCAGTTGCTAGCTCAGTCCACATGCACTCACAGACGAAGCTGAACTGCCACAACCAGGCTCTTTGCTCCCAGGCTGTGCCTCAAACAAGCCCCCACTTCCCAAAGCAGCAGCAGCAGTGACAAAAAACATCCTTTTACCACAATTCAGACAATTACTGGATTCTACCAGCTTCTTTGAAAATAAAATTAGAAATCAGTGCGTGCACTACACCAGCTCCAGGGCTGTTTGAAATCGTGGTAGCAGGGGTTTTGGTTTTATTTGTTGAAATTTTTTCTCCCAACCCAGAAAGTATCATTTCTCTCCCTCCATACAGTAACATTATTTTCCCTTGAGAAAAATTCTCTGCATTGGCTCAGTGACCAGATATAGTTACACATTAATTCTTCAGAAGTTTCTTAAAACTGTAGGAAACAGGTGAAAAAACAAAATGCCTTGAACTTTAAACTTGAGCCCAGTCTGTTTGAATGAAGCGAGTTTTAAGGTCACTCTTCACTCAATGCTAACTTTCAAGAAGGACTAACATGCCAGAGAGGACTCCTGGGACTGCATCCTGTTGGTCCTTTGATGCTTTCATTTTGTTGCTTGCTATTTTCTTTATAGCACAGACAAGGGCTTCCTGCCTGGGCCGACCTCTTTCCAACCTTGCTGAATACCTCGGAAAAAGTTTATGGCAAGACACCTTTCTTACATTAACCACAGAGGCACCAGTGAAACGATGGCTCCTTTGAAATCAAGAGGTTATGGTCTCCTCGCAGCAGTCGTCTGCTCAGAAACAGTGAGCTGCTGGTTAGTGAAAACAAACAAGAGTATTAGAGTAACCAGTGCCGCGTTGGACACTACTGGGCACTACCCAAAGTGCCATTTAACCTACTTCAGATACTTTTCACTTTTGGATACTTTACATCCCCAAACCAACAAATATGCCTGTGCTTTTAAGCTGGAGTATCTTGGAGGTGTTTATCACCAGGAGGCAGAGGGAGGACAGGACGCCTTCCCTTCGGACAAGCACCGATCCTGCACCTCGCACCCATTCGGCATCACAGCAAATATTTGCCTTTTGTCTGTTTGAAACCATTTCAAATCACTTTCAACTCTACTGCATGGAGAAATTTCCTTCGATTAATTTTTACTACTACCAGAAGGAGTTTCATTCCCTAAGTGTCTCTCAGGAGCAACTATAGAGGCTTAACGAGTGACAATCAGATAAAACCACCACGTGCTAAAAAAAGATGCTGGGGATGTGATGCAGAAACATGCTGGACACAGTGTTAGATTAACAGACTAAATTTCTAGACAGTACAGAGACAGGAGGGGATTGCCAGCATATTAGAAGGACAAGAAAAGGAGGGTGAAGAAAATGGAAAGTCAATGGATGTGGACAAATTGAGTCAGGGTGGGAAGTTGTCTCCCCAAGTGAATATTATATCAATATTATTAAGTATTGACTGTTTTGTCCTAATAGCATTATTGTCTGAGCTTCAGACAGAGTATTATATTAAGTTCTTGCTACCACAATTCAGAAACCTGTGGACTACAAAAGTAGTTAGAAAAATCTCAGGGTAAAGCACTGAGTCGAGGAATGGCATAGACTGGATATGCAGGAGCCTAAACAGGAGCTGACCAGATGGGTCATGATCACCTACAAATACAGATAAAGGTTTGACAGAAGACACAATTGGTTCTCCACATACATGAACACATAGCCAGCCAAAATTTCAGGACGGAACGATTAACATGGAATGGAGCAGCTTTCTAATCATAAGAACAGACAGGGCATAAGAACAACCACAGTAAGTCACCACAAAAAGGTCTGAGAGCTCAGTGTCCCCTGTCTGTGTATGGTCACAGCAGATACCTCAGCAAGACCAGGGCAAGGTGACAGTGATGCCTTTCCAGACTTGGCTCCAGACTCTTCCCAAGCCAGAGGCAATGAGCACCGTGGTGCTTAACAGCCCTTTCCTCCTGTGAGCCCGCATGACCGCTTCTGTGAACAGTCAGCAATGGCAGCCTCGTGCCTTGACTCCACACAGGTGCACGAGATGCCAATTGCTTTGGGTTTTTTTCCTTGCCACCTGCTTGCTTCATCTGAAGGCTCTTCCTCCGAGTCAGGTGCCTCTGTGCACCTCCTCTGTGCCACCAGATACTTTTTCAGCTCTTGTTTTCTTTTAGGCTGATGAGTTCACACGTATTTAACAGAATGGAAAGAAAATACTCCTTACCTGCGACCATCTTTGCCACCTCTTCCTCTAACTTTTCTGTTCTCCTATAGTTTTTTGAGATAGGAAAATCACAACAAAAATATTTGAGAATAGATAAACCATGGATTTACATAGAGTTCCAATCACATCTCCTGTTTTGTTCACATTCTTTTGCCTCCAAAGCCTTCCTGACTGCTGTTTAGCAACAGACACCAGTTTTGGAAGAACAAGACGATACCTCAAGCATCTTACTCTTGAGTGGCAAACGGAGCATGAAGCATTTACTGAAAATCCAACAGTGTTAAAGCCTTGAAAACTGGAACCCTTGAAACAATAAATATTTGTCCAAACTATCATGGATGTTATAGTTAATCTTGCTTTAGGGAAAGGTAACAGACTAGATGGCGTCTCAAAATCACACTCAGCATGGTGGGCTTCTTATGATGCTGTTCCAAGTACACAACAATGAATTTAAATGACAGACATAGAAACGTCTCATCTTTGCACCTTTAGTACAGATGCTTAAAATGTTATATCTATACAAAAGGGGGGGAAAAAAGCAAAAAACAAACCAACCAAAAGTGGAGCATTAACTTTAAATGCCAGATCACCCTTACAGGAAAAAAGTAGAAAACAACTTTTGATAGGGCAGCCCTGCTATGCCAGCCCTGCTGCCGGTACCGTTTCGGATGCTACCGTGAATTTGAAGTGGTTTCCATCATTCATTGACATGCAGAGCATAGCCCAGGGTTTCAAACCACTGACATCCTGAAACTCAGGACACAGCCTGCAGCTTGGAGGGGTTCCCCGCGAGGTCAGCACACTGATTTACATGCCAATACCCAGAGCGGTCAGTTTGCTGTTTTGGACCGAGAAGAGCATCTCAGGCTGCAAAACATGGCAAACACTTTGAGTACCTAGGCATGGGAACGTATTTTTCTACATTGAAAAGACGGTGAGAGAGAGAAGGGAAAGGGAGAAAAGATGAAGTCTGTGTGAGACCGTGAGGTGCCTTTCCACATAGGAAGCAGGGGAATGGCTGCACAGTGATGTTCTGTGAGGAGGGGACAGGTGCCCAGGTCACAGTACAGCACTGTTCCCTCATCCCTTGGGAGTGCGACTGAGCCTGGAAAGGAGATGTTAAATCAAACCCCACCATTCTGCAACAGCAGCCTCCTGCTGGTAGGAGCCTGTGGCTCTGGAGACCATCTTAGGCCTGCTGGCGAGATGTGCTCTGCCGAGGCAAGACCCAGCAACCCCATGAGCGCCCAGCAGCACCTCTCGAGACCTCGCCATGTGGCCAGGTGGGCAAGATGGCAGCTAGGCATCCCAACTGAATAGCAGGAGGCTGCTCTGGAGAGCGGCTCCGCAGGCAGCGGCAGGACGGCTCTCTGGGATGAGCCAAAGTGCCCCAGCCACTCAGCACCCTGTGGAGGGGTCACTGCAATGAGATGCTCCTCAAACCTCGCTGAACACCAAACCAAAGCATAGACATTCGGGGAACAAAATCTGCTCTGCTCAATGAGCCAAACGGAAAGTCCAGGTGTAAATCTGGGAACAGTGTCGCATAACACTGCACTGCTTTTCCTCCAGAAACCACCTACTTACCCCAGTGTAGACCAGCTACTGAAACACAAACCTTTGACCAACGTGGCAGAAATGAAGCATCAGAAAACCTCAATAGTTTTTTTCAGCCCGCAATTCTTTGGGGAACTACAGGCTGCTTTTAAGGGCCAAGGGAAGGTAATATATACACATTTACAGTATCCACATATACACACAAGGGTTTTCTACACAGCGCCATGCTTTGCTTGTAAAGTGTTAGTGGCTAGAAAAGGAGAGAGGAAGATTAAAACCAGCTGTACTGGAGGAACCACCACATTTAAACACAAACAATATTTTAAATATTCAGTCAGGAAGGGTACAGATGATAGCATGGGGTAATGGCCAACACGTTCACTCGGAAGCAGGGTCGTATGAATTTTGTGAGGCTCAGAAGGAGCAGTGGATAATAAGGTACAGCTATACTCACAGAAGATATTCTAACACAAATACTTTTTTATTTGTATGCATGCCACTAGGTAGCAGTGGAAGAAGAAGAGGACTTTCCCGACATTTGGAGCACTGCAGCTGTGGTTACTAAGGGTGCACAAAAGGAAAAGCAGGGTATACATATAACTGTAAGGGGGAACTGCAGAGTCACTGGTGTGCTGCTACAGCTCTGAAGCAAGTCAGAGCGCTGGTCCAGAGACAGCCATTGGACAAACAGTGGGAAAAGTGATAAGATGAAAAAATTTAAATGGATCTTCTTTCTGTGATACACAGAAATATTTTCCTTCCACTTTATTTAATGTATTCAGGTCAAGTTTTTAAAGCTAAGAAACTGATTATGTTCTTTTTTTGGGGTGGTGATGATTTTTTTTTTTTTTTAATTTTTTTTTTTGAAAGAAGAGAGGTTTGTACCATCTTTTCAGTCTATGGATCAAATTTGTGGAAAAGCATAATATTTAAAATGTGAAATACAGGTAACAAAACAAATCGGGCCAACAGGCTTCTCAGAGAAGCAGTGAGTCACCATTCCTGGAGGTATTTAAAAGACGTGTAGATGTGGTGCTTAGGGACATGGTTTAGTGGTGGACTTGGCACTGTTAGGTTGATGGTTGGACTCAATGATCTTAAGGATCTTTTCCAATCTAAATGATTCTACTCTGTTCTAATTCACTAACTGTAGTTATTTTATTTGCCTAATTAATTGTGTATGCAAGTCTTACTTTGATAAGCTATGCAGGTAATTTTATTTAATAAAAAGATTTATTTTTCAAAGTGAGATTCAGCTTGCAGCTCAGTACAAGTAAAAAATAAAAACCCAATCCGTATCTCAGCAACAAATCTCTTTACCATTTTCTAATACAGTAAAAGGTAAGAAAATACAAACCAAAACAGAACACCAAATCAAAACTACAAAGAACCATGAACAGATGTATATCATTACTTCAGTCCCACTGAGGCATGTCACTTCTATTTAGAAATTAGTACTGAGTTTACTATAGAAAAGATAAAAAGTCACAGATCATCATGAAAAGAAAACTAACGAGTTATTTCAACTATCCTGGTCTTGATTTTTGTTCTCCAAGAAAGACTTGCAAAGTCCTGCAATGAAATCTCAAAGTAAATACATTTACTGGCCTGGTATCTTCTACACAGAAAAACAAATACATATTCTGGGGGCATCCAAAAAAGCCTGAAATGACACTCAGCAAGGCACTAGAGTAATTGCTTTCAGATCCAGAGGCCATACTGACCAAATCTCAAAAATCCTCCTGCCTGATAGAGTCAAATGTAAGCAAGAAGACAAGACATTCCCAATTAGTTTGTGTCCTGTAAGGATGTGTTGAATGAAATGTTTACTTTCAGGTAAGGAGCTGTTTGGTCTGTGATGCAGAAACAAGTTCTGTAGTCTTATGCAAAATTTAACACGAGTCTGTATTTACTGAGGAACAAGGAAAACCAGCTACACAATACAGAAGCCCTTAAACCTTCTGCTGGAGCCACAGGAGGCTCTCAAGAAATACTGATGGAAATGATTCCATATCTCTACTTAGATACACATCTGCACTTTCAAAAAAAGCTGTTTTAGTTTTATGATGGCATGTAGAATCTACTCTAATTGAAGGTCTCCTTGGCAGCGTCCAGGATCCCTGGAAGCCTTAATGAAAGGCGTCTTAAACCAGAGGTCTGGCTGTAATAGGATAATATTATATAATATTCATCTGAATTATATAGAAATTTATATGAGACAGAATTATTTACAAATAAAATATTCATATAAACAAAAATAGCCTTATACATGCTGTGAAGCCTCTTTCCAGTGACCTTTGAGAAGGAATTTCTGTTACTAACTTGATAAAGGAAGAAGAACAGAATCAAGTACTGGAAGTTAATGAGAAGGGGAATAATATGCAATCAGTTCTGAATGCAAAAAAGCCAGACCAGTGTCATTAAAACAACCTCCTTTGACAAGCGTAATGCAATGGACTTGGAGTCAGGTAAAATACTTTATTTAATATGCAGTGAAAATATCTCTAGATCAAGTCATAGGGAAGAACTGTACATTAATAAGGAGTCAGTTAAGGGAAGATTATAATGGACTATATTAAAATAAGGAGTAGTAAGCACAGATGGAAGTTATTGGTCATATTCTTCAGGAATCAATGTTATTTTACTTATTAGTGGTCTTGCTACAGCAAGTAGTTGTGTGCCTGCACACCTCTGCATGATGCATTCTGAGAACTGGTTCATGCTACAGACATATTAGATGGCCCATAAACTGTGTGAGAAAAGATGGCTTTAAATGATACAAGGTGCAGAAACAGATGCTTAAGGACTTCTGGGGATTCATCATTTGAAGGCAATGAAGCAATCATAAAATATCTCAAGTTGGAAGGGACACATAAGGATCATCAAGTCCAACTCCCTGCTCCTCACAGGATGACCTGAAACTAAACCATATGACTAAGAGCATCATCCAGATGCTACTGAACTCTGACACACTTCGTTCCGTGACCACTTTCTAGTGACTGACCACCCTATCAATGAAGAACCTTTTCCTCATCTCCAACCTGAACTTGGCCTGACGAAGCTTCATTCCATTTCTTCATGTCCTATCGCTGGTCACCAGAGAGAGGAGACCAGCACCTCCCCCTTCACTGCCTCGCTTGAGGAAGTTGTAGACTTTGATGAGGTCACCCCTCAGCCTTTTCTTCTCCAAGCTGAACAAAGCAAATGACCTCAGCCACTCCTTTTAAGTCTTACCCTTGAGGCCTTTCACCAGCTTAGTCACCATCTTCTGGACACACTCTAACAGCTTTGCTAAAATCCAGCACCACCACATCTACTGACTTTCCTTAGTCAACTAGATGAGGGATTTTGTCATAAAAGGAAACACTGCTGTATATTTTGGTCAATCACAGAACGATGAGTGAATGAAGACAAGCTGTAGGCCAGTAGAAAATAATATTCAAGAAGAATCAAATCTGTTTTCCAGTCCTCAGAAATTCACATGCTCATTTTCCAACCATTCCCATTCAGAGATTTCCCTCGTCACACGAATAAGTGAATGGATGCTGGAAGTAAATACCAGCTCAGGATGTTGTCCTCACCAGCTACTAGACACACCTGTGTCAGCCACCAATATGACATGGTTGTAAGGTGACAGCACAACCAGAACAAGTATTTCAATGAAACACTGGAGAAATCAGACAAGATACCGGTATCTCATCTAGAAAAATCACAATAAAGTGACCTCATCTGTACTCTGAAACATCAGCAAAAGGTTCAACAAGTGCACAAATGGGAAAGTTGTTCAGTTCCTTGATCCCTCTGTTTTATAGGGTTGAAAAAAAAATACATGGAACGGCTTAGACTTGCAAATACAGACTCTTACTGTTTTTACAGTTGTGTGAGTTGCATGATCTTAGGGCAGGCATCTATTACTTCTTTTTCTGCAGTTACGGATGTCTGTATTTAATGATTTAAAGGTGGTCCTATGTGCCTAAAAGTTTTGTATTTTCCAGTGCCAGGTAATTTTATGAAGGATTTTACAAACCAAATGGTTTCCATCTGTACCATGTTCCTGCATCGTGACACCATATAGAGTAACTAAAGCCCACCATTCTAGGGACGTAAGTCTTCAAAGTTACTTCAGGTACACATCAGAGCAAACTCACATACCTTAAAGCATTGCGCCATCTAGGAGAGTGTCCAGCTACACCCACCCATCAATCCAGACTTTGTGTTGGGAAAAGCAGCAGAGAGGGCAGACAAGGCAATATAAAATGTACTGAATGCCTCAGCTAGATCTTAAGATGTAGCCAATTTAGGACTGGAGAAGATCCCAGGCAAAGGTAATTAAGCCTTAAGTATAAATTAGCATATCCTCTGACTAGCTTTAGTATCTTCCTACAACAGTCTCCTCACACACCCCAAACATGGGACAAAATTATGAGGAAAGAGCATGGCTAAGGTGGCTACATTAGTAATCAAGAGAGCAGACCAGAGGGGGATGCACGGATTCCAGTGTGAAAAGGGTAACTGGCAAACTAGTATGGACTGCCTATACCATGGGACGCGAGGCAAAAGAGACAATGAAAATGCTGTATTAATAATTTTCCAGGGTTTGCTCTGGAAATGAGACAACAATTCACACCTGCTGCAATGGGCTTTATTTAATTTCTCTGCTTTATTGGGACTCCACCTTTCCAAATAAGTCCTAAATACCCAGTAGCATGTAAAGGTATCCTCCAGTTCACTTCCTTGTACTTTACTTTTTCCAATTTCAGTGCTAGTGACCAGGATGAGGACAGGAAGAGCAAGTCTTAAGACTTTATCCTTCTAAGCAAATTCTTTTTGTACTGGGGTTAACAGACATTTTCACCATACACCTCTTCTCAGCACAAACTGATCTGTGACATAAAACCAACTGTTCTTCTTGTTAGCAACTTTCCTCCTAATTTAAAGTAAATTCATAACCACCATTCATAATTTATTTTTATGTCACAACTGAAGAGAAGAGCCTTCACTAAATGCCATGGAGAAGTCAGTGCCAGGCTTTTAAAAACAGACTGCTTCCACAGAAAGGTCTTGGCTCATAGCAACTATGGTCGGGGAGTTTCAAGAGGTAGTTCTGTGTGAACACTTGTACACCCTCAGATCAGATACATTTCACAATGGAAAGCTCAAGGAACAAGGGATGATTTTACAGATTAACCAAGTATCATATTTTTGGACTTAAAATTATGGTAACTGAAAATTTTAAACATAAACATTATCCATACAGTGTTGAAAATGCACAAAACATTATTAAATAGTGCCCAGTCCAATTTGGCCATATAAGCTACATATCAGCTCGCGAACAAATCGGTCACTACCCTCCCAATGCCATTCCCCCTGCCCAAATATAATGTAGTACAGCAGTCTCTGGTAACTCCCAATCCCCAAATACAGGAATATGTTATTATTCTGAACACCATTTGTCCCAGATTTGACAGAGAGTATCTAGGGACATTTGGAAATCTCAATTAATTTTACTTCTGCATTCTTTAAGCAAATAATCTCTTACTGGTGCTAATTAAAGAAAAATTAAATAGTATAATTAGAGAGTTACACTAGATGTAAATCAAGAAACAGCGTTTTACTTACAACATAGGAAGAAGAGAAACCATACAAGAATTTAATTTTGTCTTTTTGATACAGCTTAAAAAGACAAGTGATGAATAAATAACTTTTGATTTTCAATGCGTGAACATTTCCTTTAAACCAACTCAAATTATTGTCAAATTACAAACCTTCACTAGTTCACCGCTTACCCCACGATAACTACCAATTAATAAAGGCGTGCTTCTGAATACATAATGCATTACATTTTTTACTTTCAACACCTGGTGTCACCAGAATAACACCATATATTTCTAAAATGCTCCGCAGTTGTGCGTGCTTTGATTTTAGGGCAGTAGTACTTCAGAAGAAGTGGAACCATTGAAAATTATGGAAAACGATGCACACAAATGATTTTTGTGGTTAAATGATACATTATCAGTTAACTGATTGTGACAGGTCATTTTAAAAATAAAACTCAAGGTGGCTTGAAGCAAAGTGAGAATTCAGCTGTATCCCCACATTTTGAGCAAGTTAAATCCTACACCTGTTTTGCAAAAAAGCATTAACTGGTGACTTCTGTTACACCAGAATTTAGCTAATCGCAATCAATTTTTGTACTGGCTGGTCACTACTTTTCTGTCTAGTCTAGTCTGTATTAATTGGTTATTATGACGGTTCCTCTGAGACTAGACAGAGGGGAGTGATTTTGACCGATTATTGTTTGGAGCTCCTTGGATCTCCAAGATACTGAATCAAAAATTAAATATCAAAGAAGATGTAATTAATCTCAGTCTCTTCTTCCTTCCACTCTATCAGCAAGACAGAGCTGATAAAAATTGACAAATTCATGGAAAATGCAAAGAGTCAGAATCGGTGACCCCATATTTCATTAAAATAATGAGAAAGTACATGTATTTATTTGCTTTAAACTTTAGATAATGGGCATAAGAGAATGAAAGCTTTATCAGCTTTTGATGCTTATTTCAAAACCCAACTGGAATTATAGCAGGCAGTGAGATCAACTGGTATAAGACTGAAGTTGTGCTATGTTTTTTTTTAAATTGAGCTTTTCAAATAAACTAGTGAAAGAATCCTGAACTTTCAAAAGAAGATTGAAAATACTGTATTATAACAAATTAATGCAATACTTTAGAGACTTCAGAACCTATTGATTCTATTTTGGAAAAAAAATCTGTATCAGAAAACAGAGGAAGATGTGGTCAAGATATTTGTAATTAATTTTGTAAAAACATATTCAGACTAACACTTCCCTTCCACTACTTATGCATGAGTTTTCTACAGCAGACTTTCCAAAAGTCATATTGTCTTTCAATATTTTTTTCAGTAAGAGATAGGGACTTTTATAGGTGTGGGGTTTTCAGCTTTTAGTTCAACCATTGTGGATTTTAAAGCTAGAACAAAAAGGCTACCATTGATACAGGAATTATTTTCAGGTGAGCACATATCTAGGACCCCTAGACAATGTTTGGAGGAGATACATACGTACTAGCAAGGTACTTACTACCTCAACAGGTTTGTGGGGCCAGCTTTTTGACGATAGATGACCAAATCACCTAAAAAGAAGACAGGCAAGCAACGCAACCTTGAATACTGCTGTCAAGTAACATAACCCTATATAAACCCCAGAGAAAGAAGAAAAAAACCTCATGGAAAGCAGAAAAAAACCTGAAGCCTGAAATAGGTATGCTGAGTCATTAATAAAAAGCAGCTTTTCTCCCAATTGCTTGATTTAAACATGAGTTAACATAAACAAATGATTTTTAAGAGACTGCCTAAGTCTGGTAGGCTAATGGAATTAGACAGGTTTCACATGCATGATTTATAACACCACTTGTTCTTTCCAGCTTCTTCAGCATTTCAGAACAAACCCCCAACCACAACAAAAACAAACACCACCAGAAGTTTTCTGTAGAACAAAATGTCAATTATTTCAGGACTACTTAGCCCCTCACGCCTTTTTAAAAGTAACAAATAAAAGAAACCCCGCAGGTCTTAAAGGATTCCTTTGTCCCATTTTCTCCCAAAAGATACAAGCATTCAGTGATCACTGAATCAGAAAGTGCTTAAACTTGACATGGACAGGAGCAGAAGTACAACTGGTGAAGCAATACACAGGTCAAAAAGGTTTGCCTAGAGCTACTCAGCAGAGTAGCCCGACATCTCCTGCCCAGCCTGTGCTCAGTGGGAGAGGTTGAGCAGCCCAAGCTGCCTGGGTGAGGCTGAGCAGGAGAAGACTGCCAAGACAGAACTAGGAGATGCCACCTGGATGGAGACACCTGCTATTTCCAGTGTCTGTTCCTAAAGAAGAAAGAAGGGATGCAGACCTTTTAGCAATAAAACCTAGTATTTAGAATACACATAGAGGCAGTTTTCTGCCTCCAGCTGGTAAGATGTGTGGATGCAATCATCTACTGTGATCTATACTAGTTATTTGCCTTGACCTTGGTACAACTTTTGACACTCTTGCTTATGATATTCCCACAAGCAAGCTGGAAAAACATGATTTAACAAGAACTGTTGGTACTTAGGTAAAAAACTGCTTAGGGTAGACATTTAATATTTATCAGAGGTTCATCTCAAAGTGGACATACGTTATATTCATTCCAGTAGCAAGGAAATACTGGGTGATGAAAACACTCAAAGCTATGAAAGATGCAGGTAAAATGCCACAATGCAAAAGGTTGTGCACAAGGCTATTGACACAACTGCAAGCCCCGGCACAACTGCTGCGCTGCAGCAGCCCCTCAAGTAAGGCCAGTGTAGAGTTCCAAGATTAGCCAGGAAAAAACCAACTGCATAAACAAAATCTGGGGAAAGATTAGTGTAACAGCAGTTCTGCAGAAAGAGATTTGGCAGTTACAATGATAATGAACTCAACATGAATCAACAGTGTGGTACCCTTGGAAAAAAGTATCCTAATATTTACGTACAAACAAGCGCATCGCTAGTAAGACACGTGAATATAATCTGCTCTGATCTGGTCACAAATTGAGTAGTGTGTCCAACTCTGAGCACCGTACTTCTAGAGAGATGTGATCAGTTGGACAGAAAGAAGAGAGAGAGCAATCATAGGTCAAGAAAACACAACCTATAGAGGAAAAAAAATAAAAGAGAAACTGTACTGCCTCTTATTTTAGAGAAATCACTTATTTTAGATAAAATAAGGCCTTGTCTTTAAGTATACAAAAGCAGACTGTAATAGAAAAAGAGACAGTAAGCTGCTTTCTGCACTACATGGACAGAAGAACGCAATGAGCTTAAATTCCAAAAATGGACATTAGGAAAGACTAACCATCTACTGGTAAGCACAGTGCCCAGGAAGAGCCCAGATCATCCAGGGTGGCTGGGAATCCTTCACTGCTGACTCTCCTCAACAGCAAGTCAGTCAAATCTCTATCATAAATAACACTACTACAACCAAACTTGCCCTTTGCCATCTCTGAATGAGACAATCTCTTAGGTCTCCTTAAAAAAAGTAAAAATAAAAGGCACTTTGACTCATATGCTGGAGTCTGGAAAGTAATGCCAGACTCATGGAGACTGCAAGAGACTGATTCTGTGGTCCAGTCATGAGATTCCTGCTACCTCAAGGTAAGATTTCTACATCCCACTCTCTGTTTATAGCTGGTACATTATGCAATTACTTGATTTTGGAGCTTTTTTTTTCCCATATAGCAATAACTCTGAAAAGAGAGAATGAAATACTGGATTCCCACCCACTCCCACTCCACGCAGTACCTCCCAAATACGCTCAGAGATGTAACCCCGAGGCACTACACTGAATTCTCTCTGTCCCCATGAATCCTGCATTGCTTTCTGCACTGTGATCCAGCTTCAAAAGGCCAAACAAGACCAAATGCTGCTAAGAGACGTGTGTTAGAACTCTCAGGTCAGGGGGCATGAATCTAAGTTTTCTACTTTCTAGGAGATGGCACAAAGACAGTCCTGAAGCTGGCTTTGGTCGGATCTGGCACACACGAGGTATGTCTGGCTCAAAGGCAGAACAGTGCCAGGCCAGCTGCACATCTTTGGCCAATAAAAAGCACTGAATTAAGGCAAAGTACAAGAACGACCAGGACTACACCACCACAGCCTCGAGAATAGCTGCACAGCTCGCTGTTGCCATTCCCTCTCCGAAGTTTCTGCTTCTCAGGTAGAAAGCTACACACACTTGTGCCCTTCAGATTTCAGAGACAGCCATCCCGTTTTACATACTGTATGTAAAGGCAGCTATAAATCTGAATCTAAAAAAACAGCCCTCTCTTGGGTTTGTGTTTTTTTCTCCTCACTGTTTTCAGATCACAGACAGGAGACATTTTAATCCTAAGTAGTTCTGAAATAATTGCTATTTATTACAGATTTTTAAAATATTAATTATATTTTGATTATAGGCATATGCTTTATTTTATTTGTTCTGTTGATGGCAAGCTGGTGAGATAAATCACTTTGATACAGAATAAGTGAAAACCTATACCCTCATGCAGTTTTTCTCCAAGCCATTGATGTGGCAACTGTAGACAAGATACATTGCTGTTTTTCTACTGGAAAAGTACAGGAAACAATCTTGCACACACATTTGTTCACAGACAGCTTTTGGCATACCTGAACTCACTGGAGATTCACAGGTAAATTGCTACACATGCATATGGGTGTAATTCAGAGCAATGCCATTGGTTTTATCAAAATGAACAATATAAATTAATGCATATTTCTTAGAATGATGGTGAAATGATTGTATCTGTGGTAGGCTCAGACAACATGCTACAGAAGCTACATCTGCAGCAGTGCTGCCCACAGCACAGAAATAATCAGAGTTGGGATCCAAAAGAGCTGTCTAAATACTAACTTTGTGCATGCTGGTAATACTGCAGAGTTTTTACATATCCCAAAAGTAAAAGATTACTGGGGAGTTTATTCCTGCTAAGAGATGAAAATCATTAATCTTAACTGAAAATATTTCCTAACACTTTTCCCTAAATATACTCCCAAAGAAAGCATCACTCCTACCTAAAGTAAAAATCCAGCTGATAATGTGGTTGGGCTGGTGAGCCTAACAGGCCAGTGCAGAGAACTGGAGAGGGGTGGGGGGAATGTCAAAGAAACAATGCATCCCATGTCAAATCTCAAAAATTAGCCCAATAGATTTGATTTTGACCTGTCTAATGTGAAAACAAACTACCTGATTTTGCAGGGTCATGAAAGGCAAATTATCCTAAAGGCAGTATCTCCCTCCTTATTAGTATCATACCTACCAGGTCATTATGTCGGCTGCACCACTCTGCAGACCCTGCTTAAAATCAGGTTACATCAACATTGATGGTCAACCACATAAAAACAAAATAAAAATTAAAGCATATTTGATGAACATAGAATTGAAAGGTCTGTTGTGGAGTTTATGATTTTTTAAGTCTGTCATAAGAGTTAGAGCAAAGAGTTCTTATATCAAAAGAGGAACTACAATTAAGAAGATGCAAAACTGAAATGGATCACCTTGTCAATGAATAAACATTTCCCATATTCATAATATGATTGTGATAATAATATACCTCTGGTAAAAGCAGCTAAGTTATAGACCCCAGTTGAGTTTTCACCTAAAACAACAGTGAAACGGAAGTTACAGGTAAGACATACGGACTATGATTTGACAAACTGAAGAGTTTAAATCATTGTTTTACTATATAGAAATTAGAAAAAACCTTCATTAGGAAGTTCATCATGTACAAAATTAAAGATACTTGATGCCACCCATTAATGTAGTAAACTGTCATTAAGCATACTTAATTAAAAGATATAATAACTACTAGCAGTAAAAGAACAGACTAGATGAGCAGATGGATCCAGATATATTTTGACCTAAATTTCTTGATATTTCGACAAGATAAATAAAGGTAAATATAAACAAGAATAGAAGGGAGAGGAAAAACCAGCCAGGCAGTATATCTCATTAAGAAGCCACATACTAGAAAGATTAAAAAAACACAAACAACCTCTTTTCTCTCTGTTTGCACCTCTCTCCTGCACCTGTTTGTCTTCTCCAAGATGTTTTGTTTCTGTTAAGCAGGTTTCCTGAAGCTTCACATAGCTACATAAATAACCACATTACTGAGAAATTTATTACGTCTGGAATCACAATCATTAAATAAGGCCCACTGCTTTAGGACAGTTTACTCAAAAGAAAGAAATCATTAACCTAAAATATAATTTAAATCTCTCAAAAGTCGATTTTCTTTTATGCTCACACTCTCTTGATTTGACTCCTGTTAGAGGTAACAGTTAAGAGAACAGGTCTGTATCTACAGTTCACGGAAGGCAGAGATTCTTCTTTCTGAGCCCTTCATATCACCTTGCCCAAAGACACTCTTCCCAACCAGACAAAGTCCACGAGCATGCAACTTTGTGTTACTTTTCATGTTTGAAATGAGCTTCAGAAAGCTTTAGTACAATTTGGCCAGTGGCTGGATTCATGTTCTGGAAGTTTCCATAGCCAGTATATTTGAACTATATCACAGCAAGTACTGCAGCCTTGGAGCGGGTTAGTGGTTTGATGTACGAAACGCGTATGCGTATGGTAAGTGTCCTGCTGGAATTTCTTTCCTACGTAATTTTCAGCTAAGGAAGAAGTAAGCCTGGGGCTCCACTCCATAAATTATGTTGAAACATTCCTCTCATTCACATAGTTTCTCAGTTATTTATACATTTTGCTAACATAGTGCAGACTGAGCTCTGCACAATCCCATCTAAATTTAATTTATTCTCCTATGCCCACATCCCGACGTAATACTTACCAAGTGGTATCTGCACGCCTCACAGGCAACACAAGACAAAGCAGAATTTAGCACTGTGCAAAGTGATATGGTTTTAAAGCACTGCTTCAAAGTACAATGAAAATACTATGCATCACTGAGCTCAGATTCTCACTCATCCTACAGAAAATCTAAGTTTTGATGGCTGCACTAAAATATAGCCTCAAAGAAAATCAATAGTAACTGATATACGTTCTTGAACACGTTTAAATGCTGACATTCACTCCAAGATTACGTTTTTCACCTACTAGTCTCTAGTAACCTTTTCCCCTCGCTTTTCTAACCTCTGCAGACTTGTTGCATCCTCTTTAGAGTTCTTCCTTTGCCCAGAATAAGTTTAGGATTAAATAGTTCTTCAAGCCACAATCTCCCTTGAGCACCTGCACAGGCATGCAGTCAGGGGAACAAGGAAACCTAATGCCTATATCATCCTACTTCTATCTAGAAATCCAAGACCATCACATCTCAGCTGACAACCACAGCAAGTGGTTTTTACATTTTATCCCTCATCTGATCATCTGTACCCAACTGCTATCGCTTAAAACTCTTTTCTTCAGTTGCCTCCAGTTTTTCCATTCACATATTCTAGTAACGGTTAATCTCTGAACAAGTTCTGTGGCAAGCTTAAATCCGATGTCAATAAGAAAATCTGAGTCCAGTAATTTTATCTTCAGTTCATTACTAAGGATGCTTATGTTACTAAAACCCCTTCTCTAGCCTTGTAATATTTCTCCTCCTTTTCTGTGAGATTTTCACAGAATCCATGAATGATTTCCATTTTTTCCCCAAGACTGAAGCACTGACAAGAACTTGTTGCTTCACTGTAAAACAGCGTCCTGTCAGTCCAAGTGAGCTGGGTTGGGTAAATCCATACAAGAAAGCATATTCCAGCACTCATTCCACATAATGCCAGTATACAGCCCTGTAACCCCTTCAGCACAGGAAAATAAATGAAAACCAGAGGTTGGAAGAATATAATCACAAAAGGGAGGCAGGTGTTACGCAGGATGACAAACAGGTGCTCAGCAGGATGGAGATGGACTGCACAGCGAAGAGCAATTACATGGTGTCTGAAATTAGCGAGACCCCAAAGAAGGGGCCAATATCCCTTCACTGGACACCTTTAAAGATGTTGATGCAGATCCAGCTCCTTTACTGGGCAACATCTTCCAATCACGCTTCTGGACTTGCAAACCACTTGACCCTTCAAATTTGCTTTCTCGTGATACCAATTATTTTGTAAGTTCTAGTTTAGGAATTTAGAATCATAAAATCACTGAGGTTGGAAGAGACCTTTCAAGATCATCCAGTCCAACCACCTGCCTACATCACCACTAAGCCATGTCACTCAGCACCAGATCCAGACATACCGATTTTAGTGCTATAATTCAGTGTCCATACCACAGCTCGTTTATTATGCAATTAAAAAACAAACACCTGGGTTCAATGTAAAAGAATTCAGAAAGAATCTTATTAGTAACTTCTACCAGAGGGTAGTATTCACCTCACTTAACTTGAATTTCCTAAAGTCTGGATTCTAGGCTGGTCATTTAAGTATCACCATTTGATACAAAGCGATGTGAGCTGAATCTCTCTCCACCAACTACAAGTGAAATTCACATTTCAAATGCAAGTCTGTCATCTAATGAGGCAGATGAAAGAGGGGGCAGTGGTGAGGTGCTGTGCGTCAGTAGGAACTATAAAACCTTAATTATTTAAAGTCCTGTACACAAACTGGTCTGCCTACCAAAAGGAACAATTTATTAAATGGCATATTTCACTAGGCATGTAGAAAACTTTTAGTCTGTGTGATGCAGAAGGTGGCAGCAGAGGTACAGATTGATACCCAGAATATGGAGAGATGCAAAAGAAACTATAGAAGACTGAGTCCAGATGAGCAGCAATTAATATTTTGGAGAAAAGAGACATCTTTTATACTACCATACCAAAACACTACTCAAATTGTCCAGAAAGTAACATAATGCCAACAAGTATTCCTGAGACTTGTGGAAAATAAAAGTAAACAGAGTGTTAGACCTGTGATGAGAAACGAACATCTATGACTCCTTCTGCACTAACAGGAAAGCTTAAACTGTGACTCTTGTTGGAGAGCCAGGACTCAGCCAAAAGTGCAGTACAGCAGTCAAGATGATGCTGGCTGGGATCCACATTTCCTCTGACGTCTCACTTATTTACCTTACTCATCCTTACCTTAAGACTCATGAATACACCTTGCTGAAAAAAGAAAGCAGTAAAGGTGGCGAGCACCCTGCACTGTATTAACGGAAGCACAACCAGAAGATTGAGTCAAGTGATGATCTCCCTTCTCCCAACACAAGGATGACATTGATGGAACTGCAGTGAATTCAGATGGTCATGAGGCCAGAGCACTTCTCTGTGAAAAGGAGCTCAGGAAACTGGGCCTGTTCAACTTGAGAAGAGATGGCTTTGGGGTGACCTAACAGGAGTCTTCCCATACCTATGAAGAGGTTATCCTTGTGTATTTATTGGATAAAGCCCTCAACAGCCTGGTCTGCCCACACCAGTGACCCTGATTTAAATAAGGAGGTTAGACTAGGGACTCCCGAGGTCCCTCCCAACCTGAATCATACAGGGTGTTTCAAAAAGATGGCCCCAATTCCAATTGAAGGTCCATTTCAAATAGGTCCATCTTTTCAAAACACCCTGTACTAAGATAAAAGCTGTGGGATTCTATCAGGCTAGACAGAACGAGCGGAGGGAAAGGAGAAAAACAGACTCGTAATTACTCTGGCATTATCTGATAGCACATACATTTAAAATTCCAGCATCGTGCTGATACAGATACTCTGCACAGGCATAGCGTGGCGCAGCTGGGATGATCTCCCTCACAGTTACAGTGGCAACACACAGCACTGGAGAAAGGCAATGCTTCAGGGAAGAGATGAGAAAAAGCCATTCTATGTGTCCAAGAACTTCTGTCAGAACATCAGCAATATGATGGTAACTCCGGCTGCTAGTAAAGGACATGAGCAGTTACAGTTAAAACACTGAAGAGGCAGGTGGGTATACGGGTAATTCCAAAGTAAAAGAGGTGTCTTGTAAGACAGAAATCAGGGGTGACAGTGATGTTCAGTATGTTTTCTCAAGATTCAGTCTGGAGTAGGCTCAGGGGGGGCCTCATCGCTCTCTACAATTCCCTGAAAGAAGGTTGTAGTGAGGCGGGGGTCGGTCTGTTCTGCCATGCCCACAGTGAAAGGATGAGAGGAAACGGCTTTAAATTGCAGCAGGGGAGATTCAGATTGGACATTAGGAAATTTTTTTTCACTGTAAGGGTGATTGGGTATTGGAATGGGTTGCCCAGGGAGGTGGTGGAGTCACCGTCCCTGGAGGTGTTCACGAGACGTCTGGATGTGGCGCTGGGTGATACGGGTTAGTGGTGATGTAGGGAGGCGGTTGGACTGGATGATCTTGAAGGTCTCTTCCAACCTTGATGATTCTATGATTCTATTCTATGATTCTAAGATGTTAAGAGCAAATAGCTGACACACTTAAAGAAATTACAATGGCCAAAAATCTTTTGAAAGCCAATGCCAATGCATTTTTGAAAAACACTGTAATGATACATCAATAGAATGTTATACTATGCTGGTATAATCTGTCCTTCTGCAGTTGGTTTTTGGAAGTGAGGGAAAGAGAGCTGTATCTGATACGGTCCATAAAATTTAATTAAACTTTTGGAGTGAAAGAGAGCAGAATTCTCAATAGCTATAGATTTTGATTTAAGAACAGTGATTTACTACTGCTTGAACAGTTCTGTTGTTGAATAAAAGAGGTATTATGCACTCTTTAGAGAGATGGAATGAAAAACTTATTACATTTGCAAACTCAATGACATGACTACATCCATACATTTCCCCTATTATTGAATTATCTATGCAATACCTGCCCTCTCTGTCAGATGCTGCAAAAAATATTTTGAAAGAGGAGAAAAAGAAAGGCAGCATCAGTTCACATAGAAAATTTATCCCATCATGGCAAGTGTTCTCTGCTGAAGTAGTTCATATCACTTAAAATGTCATGCAAGTTTCTCATTCAATTCTACTTAAATCAAGAGAGTTATGAAAATTATTTGACCAGATTCAAGTTCAAAGAACACATGCTGTCAGAACATGAGCAATATACAAGATGACTTTTTTTGCTTCCCCTACTCCTATTCAAACGTACGTTGCTCCAAAAACAAGATGACAAAACCTACAGTGAAATTAAGTGGATTTTTTGTTACAAACAGTAACTGTTACTGCTGCTTATGATTACATTTTGGTTAATCCATCAGAGAGCAAGAGTGTACCAGTGCTAGTACCAGAAAGCAAATGCCCCAACATACCCCTGGAATCTATTATTTCCTTATTTCACTTCACGACACCCTCATGACTGCACCTTTGTGCCTGTACCTACGCACCCAAAGTCAAAAATGTAGATCAGGAAGTCACATAACATCACTTAACAAAAGTTCCCCAAGAGCAAATGCAACCACATGAACAACAGAAGCAGAACAGGCAAAAACTGTGGTTACATCAGCAGTCAGATGGAAGTAATCTTCAAGAGGACAATTCTTTTGAAATAGGCAGTTGGGTTCTTCTAGTGAGTTACAAGTGAGAGAACAACAGGAAATGGCCTCAAGTTGTGCCAGGGGAGGTTTAGATTGGATATGAGGAAAAATTCTTCACCAAAAGGGTTGTCAGGCACTGGCACAGGCTGCCCAGTGAAGTGGTGGAGTCACCATTCCTGAAGGTATTTAAAAGACGTGCAGATGTGGTGCTGAGGTACATGGTTTAGCGGTGGAGTTGGCAGTGTGCTAGGTTAATGGTTGGACTTGGTGACCTTAAAGGTCTTTTCCAACCAAAACAATTCTATGATTCTATAATTGTGAGTCATTAAAACATCTACACAGAGGAATGCTGATTGGAAGGGACCTTTGAAGGTCACCAAGCCCAGCCTCCCCCTCAGAGCAGGGCTATAGCCAACGCTAGATGACACTTTTTCAAATGAAGAGGCTGTGCTCAGCCTAACAGTGGGCAGGAGAGACAACAGGATGCCTGGTACAAATACAAACCTGGTTTGTGCTCCGTACTCTCTGGAGACATCTCGCTTTCCATGTCAAAAATCAGCTAAGGAAAGCATGAACTGACACAGTGATCCTTTCTAAAGGATAAAAAGCAGACATTGCAGTAAACGAAGCATTAAAGCAGTATTTCTACTCTGAATTGGTATGAGAAAACGATCAGCAAAAAACTCCGATCACACACATAAAGAGGTCACCAAAACAAAAATTATACGGAGCGGATGACGTGACGGATGTCAACAATATGGAACACTCTCTCCTGTAACCAAGCGAAGCTTTGTCCAGTATTCCATCGGTCTCAAACTCACAAACAAGTTCACAGAAACTTGCTTGCAAAGCTGATGCAAAACACCACAGTAGTTTGGAAAGTGAAAGTGAGGAGCAAACAGGCTGTGAGAACTCAAGCAGAATGAAGTGTGACACACATACGAAGTAGTTAATATTGGTCCAAAGTAGTTAATATTGGTCAGTGACAGGGCGCAGATTCAAAAACTTTTGCAACAAATGGGAAGCCCATTTTTTTGTTTAATATTTAACATGTAACACCCTTAACAATTCAGGCTTTGAGGCAGACAGTTAACAGATCTGTTCCATTTAGCTTTTATTTACTGATGGCAGCAGGATGCTGCAATACACTTAGGTAACAAGACACGTTAATTTTCACATGACTTTGACAGCTACGATGGACCAAGGGCAGGAGATGAGTGCTAGCTGAGGATATATACACTTTATAGACACAGTCTAGTTATTTAAGACTTTCTTTAGGAGGAGGGGAGAAGAAAGATGGAAATTTTAATTCAGATGTGAAATTTAAATCCTCTCTTAATGGCTTGTGTCACACAAGAAACAATTTTAATTGTCAAGAAATTGCTTTTCCAGGTTGACTGCCTGCTTAAACTAGAGAGTATATAAACCAAGTCCACTCTCCACAGTTCTACGTGGAACAGCTCGGTCACGGAGATATTTATAGTTGTGCCTCTGTACGTTAAGCTCTATATAAGTTGCTATCTTGCTACTTTCAAAGCATGGCAAAAATTACAGAAGTAGCAAATTGAAAAGCCCTGAAGCAAGAAATTAGGAAGTTAATTGTCTGGAGTTAACACAGATACTGCTAAAAGAACCTTAACTCGACAGCAAAAGGTCTGCGTAACTCTAAAATGGAAAAAGGACACAGAAAAAAATCAGGAAATGAAAATAGAGTGTAATGCAAACCCTGGGAGGGTAAAAAAGATAACGCAGTCCCAGCACTGCAGGCAAAAAGATAAGCGCTGTGATGTTTTATCTTGTAAGGGAAAGGTACCAACCGCCACAGCTCCTCTGTTTCTGTGGGACCTCAACTATTTTGTTTCCCCTCTAGTTTCGGTATTTGTTCTGCAGCTCCCTACGAGGCAAACGCACGTTACCCAAACGAGTGTTTGCATCGTAACGAACACTTCCCTCCGGCGGCTGCTCTAAGGCACCGAGCACCGGCAGAACGCGAGGGCTCACCGCCCCGGTACCAGCACTGTCCCAGGTTCGGCTCAGGGGCAGCTCTCCCCGGGCTGGGCCGGGCCGTGCCCCCGCAGCGGGGGGCTCCCCCGCAG
>VZRW01003889.1:30591-83587 GCA_013398125.1 Aegotheles bennettii | reverse complement strand
CGGGGCCCGGCGGGAGTGAGCCGGGGTCGGGAGGGCCCCGCCAGCTGCCAGAGCGGTAGCACCGGTGCGGCAGAGCCGCTCCCGAAAACCCGGCAGCAGCGACAGAACCGGCAGGGGCGGCCCGCGGCCTCCGAGCCGCAGGCGGCGAGGAACGCGCGTCCAGCGGCACCGCCTCGGGCACGTTCGGCTTCAGGGAACCAAAAACCCCTCCGGATGCGGCTGCCCCGGCCCGGCAGGGAACGGGCCGGGCCGGACGGGGCTTGGAGCAGCCCGGTCTGTGGGAGGTGCCCCTGCCATGGCAGGGGGGCGCTGGAAGGGCTTTAAGGTCCCGTCCAACCCAAACCACTCTGTGGTTATTTAGAACCACGCTGGCAGTGACTGCTCTGTGGAAGGGGTTTCGGCCGCAGGCAGGGATTGGGGTTGATCCCGGCAAAGTCTGGAGCCAGCCCTTGCTGTTCACCGCCTTCCCCGCAGCTCCGGTTCCCGGCCCAGGGCCCCCCCGCTGTGCCGCGTTAGGGCCCCGCGCTGCCACCTCCCTGCGAGGAACCGAGGGAGGGTGAGGCACCCTGTGCTCCAGCGCCCAGCAGTGCCGGGGGGCAGGAGGAACGTTGTGGCTCCAGCCCCTCCTCCGGGACTGCTCCTCGAGCCGAAAGGCGGGCTGCATCCCTTACAGACCATTCCCCTTCCCACACGACTGGCATTCCACAACGCTATTCCAGCCCCAAAGCAGCATAAACTCGCTCAGAGTTCCAGGCAGTATCTCCTGCTGTCTTCTCTATAGTGTGAGGCTGAATTGGTTCAGTATTCCACCACTTCCCTCAAGTGCTGCTCCGCTTGTCAGGCAGAACCAAGATTCTGAACTGGTACTCTAAGGGGAACGATGTCTTCTTGTATGCCTGTCACAGTGCCAGTCTGCCATGCCCACCAGATTGTCTTCCCAGCTTATAGCAGAACCCGGAACCAAAGACTTACTACAAAAAATAAACACCATTAGCACAAATGAAATCCGTGCAAAAAAGACAGCAAAATGCAGATTTATTACATGGCTGCCTTACAAACGGATTTACTTCTTGCCCAGCTGAAAATAAATCAGAATGTACCACTGGCAATCTAAATGATTAACACTACATTAAAAACCAGTTTAACTCAGCGATCACAAGCTACCGATGTCAGTGTGTGTAGGGATTTTTTCCTAACAAAATACTTCCTTTAAAAAGCCGTGACCCACTCGGCGTGTATCATCACAGACGCACACTGAGCACCCAGGCTGCAACACTGCAGCACAGCTTGCCAGGCAGGCAGAGTAAAGCACAGGATCCGTGTTGCTGTGTTCATAACGTCACACCTATGTACTACCACTCCATGTGATCGTGGAGACCAGCACGCGGTCTGAAGTGGCCACTACTCGTGGTACCTGCTGCTTGTGGTGGTACCCGACAGAAGCTCGGCTCCCTCGGCGTTTGTGTCACAGAAATCCAAATGTGATCTCATTTTTGTTCCTAGCAAATTCTGGCCTTTTCCAGTTAAACATGACCTCATGAAAACACATATCGAGAGCTGTGGAAGGAAGCCCTCACTACTTGGTGAAAGGGCAAGTCACAAACCGCATGGGAATCTACAGGTAATGATCGGTATGTAAAGGTACCTACACTCACGTGAAATGTGGAACGCAAACAGGAACCAGCAAATAAATATTCAGATATTAAAACAAAAAAACCCCAACCCCACCATATAGAAATGGGCTATGCTATCAAACACTAACATCTACAGCTTGAAATAGCAACTTCAATTTAAGAAAAAAATCTCACCTTTGCAAATTTACAATTGCTTTGGATCGCTTTTAGAACAAAGTGAAAAACACCAAACGTCAGTTCAGTAAGAAAGTGTTACTATTTATTGTGACCATAGACAAGCTAACAATGAATTGAACTGGACCTGAACGTTCTGTTTCTGTAGGCAGAGACTTGACATGCAGATGCTTTATCAGCCATATAAATTTAACTATCTGCAGAAAGCGCTCTTAATTTGTCTCATCTCAGTCCCTCATCCAGCTACTGTAACTCTGACTCTCAAGGCAATTTGCTTCAGTGCCAGTCTTTTACTATTCTTGCTGCAGATAATATACGAGAACGCTGGAGTTGTACGGGACCTGATGACTTCAGCTGAAAGCAGCAGTGAGATTTTCTTCATATATATGAGCTGATCACCTTAAGTCATCCTCTGAGGTTAGTGAAGAGGAATACCTGCTTCAAGAACACAACACCTTACATCCTAAAAATGCTTTCTTTAGGAGATTAATCGTGTTTTGGATTACCTGTTTTTTCTCCAATGACTATACAGAGGAACAAGGCTGAACAGCCCAGGTGCAGGTATCTCAAGTATGGAGGAAATAAATTCCCAGTGAAGAGGCCCAGTATTTTTAACAAACCATTCAAACGTATTGAAGATTTTTATTTCTGAGTGCTCATAAACACACACACACCCCACATCTCTAAAGCTTAAATTCTAAGTATGAAATTAAATCATGGGAAACTTCGTGTGCATTGGTCTAAACATGAGGGAAACATACAATTGCTGAGCTTCTTTTGAAGTTTTTGATGAAAAGAGACTGTCACCCATAGCAGTTGTGACAATTTTTCTGACTTCATTCTGTGCATTGAATCATTCTGTATCTTTGAAAAAAAAAAAAAGGTATCTGTGTTTCTTAATTACACTACAAAATCAAGCAGACCAGCTGATAAGAAGGAAACTTGAACCTTCTGTAATTAGCAATAGTGGAAAGGTATCATGGGGAAAAGATCCAGCACACTGGAGAGACAGACAGTGTTTGTAACAACAGCTAAGTACAAAGCCACTTCACCTTTCTTCTGGGTTGAGTGTTCTGCACTATTCCACAAGTCAGTTATGAGGTATGAAAAAAACAAGAAAAAGGTTAACATCATAACCATTTTAATAAAACTCACTGTATTATTTGCACCGTCAAAATACTGCTGAAAATAAAGTAAAAAAATATTTCACATTCTTGAAAGTCTTAAGGATTTTTTTATTAAAAAAGCAGTCCTCTGTTGCTTCTTTTGAACCCAATTCTGCCTCAATGTTACACTCAGACGTAAGTGTATCCTTCTTACTGCCATCATAGAAGTAATCGCACTGAATTTCTATAGCATTGAAAATGATAGAAAACAAATAAACCCTCACAAAAATATACACAGGTAGCCAGAAAACTAATCAAGAAAGAATCACATTGTCTGTATTGAAGAGTAAACATCACTTACGAATTTCAACAAATCATCCAGTTTGTTGGCGTGTCTCTTCCATCTAAGACTCTTGAGTAGAAGGACAAACTGACTTCCACAGAGGAATTCCTACAACAACTTTGGTTCGTAACAACCTAGAGAGAATTCATACCCCATCTATGACATTGATCTAGTGGACTTTTGTAAAGCTAATATGGCAGGCAACAGGGAAAACTATACACGTGAACTTCACAATGAGAATAATAATTTAAACTCAGTATGTTATATTCCAAATATACAGAAAAGACCCGATTATATTAAACACATTTATCTTCTGCTATAAACTAGCTCAGCCAGCCGGATCCCAACTCTCTAATACCTTACGACTGAAGTAGCTAAGTGTTCTCTATAGTTGATGAATAACAGGCTGTGTGTGGAAAGCCCTAAACGTCTGTTCTTTGTACTGAAGGGTGTATCTGTTTCAGATACAAACGTTGGTGCTGACTAAACTACGCTGGTTATCAGAAGATGACTAGCCATACTGGTGCAGCATTCTGCTAGATCAGTACAGATACTCACCAAAGAGCATGTTTATAATCTGCAAATATACTCAGAAATCAGTTTCTGAAAATTTTGTCCAGAAACCAGAAGAAATAGGAACAATTGCAACAACTGAGTACCCTATATGAACTAATTAGTCCTGCTGAGAAACCGGCTATATTAGCAGGAGAGGAGCACTGCACTAGCACAAATACCTGGCCCCGATACCTCAGCTAAAATCAGTATGGCAACACACTATGTAATGTAAGCACATTGATTCATTCAAAGCCACATCTGCGGACAGTACCACGCTGCCACAGCCTTTCTGACTAGATTTCAGTCTTGCAAGAATATTACATTAAAGTAGCTGCACTACTTGTAGCACTCAAACTAGCTTCCCCAAGAAGATGCTTTGGCAGCTCTGCAGTATTGCAATATGCTCTGTAGACACACTTGGTTCTTGAAACAACTTTCAAGAACAATTGTCATTTCCAAGCAAATTTATAAAGTAAAAGTAGCCTAGGTTCAAAACTTAGTATAAATGTAGAATGGTTACATGATGGTCAGATGGCAAAGTCACACAACAACCTGTCCTACAGCAGGCATTCCCTCTATACTTCAAATGATTCCACCTATAGGTGAGCTGTGTATGGAGAACATCCCACAATCTCTATACAATAATCATTGAACAAATTACGAAAGCTGCAAACACCACATTGACACTGTTTTTCTTACAAGGGGGGACGGAGGGAAAGGATAAAGGAATGTGAAAAGAGAGGTGAAGTTCCTCAGTTTTCACATCCAATAGCAACCTTCCAATCTTAAAGAAAAAAAAAACTTAAAGAAAAAAACAACAAATAAATAAGACATGTGACTTGTTCCTGAAGAAGAAATGTAAATATTAGCACAAGAGAAGCACCTCTGGACAGCCAGAGTTTAAACCTGTATTAAAGCACAGCACATTTTGAAAAGTGACATTGTATCAATGCGTACCATCTCTGAATCATCCCATATCAATCTGATCAGTTTATGCATTAATAGCCATGCTTATTTAACTGCCACTCCAGCAAACACGTGAGCCATGGGAGACAAAGGTGAATCCTGGCTCCTTCCAGTTAATACATCAACAGCCAAGGTCAGCTGCTCTGCCCAGTTACTTTTTTACAGAAATTCTCTCCTTGCTCACCAACAATATAGGAGCTGAAAGGTGTAATGTCCTTAATCAAAAAGCACTGAAATGCCTGAGAACACAGGAATTAGCTCCTGTGGATGATACACTGAATTTAGATCACTGACCTCTGGCAGGAGCTGAAGCATTTCTGACTTGTTGCCCAAGTTGTCTATGCTAGATGAGGCTGCCTGTGAGAACAGAAACTCTAGCCAGACTCCTCCGTCACCTCACACTTCTTTTCCCTTTGCTGCTTGCTAAAATCTCTGTCTTAATCTAAGAGTATTTTCTCCACTTGAGCATGCCTCAGCAGTACACTGGCTGACCAAACGTTTATGGTTAAGTCCTTGTCCTCATTTACTCTTGTACAAGTCCGACACTTTGAAGGGTGGAGCCAAAAACAAGAACTCGAATTACAAGCGCAGACTGATGTCCTGGAGAGAATCCATTCTTCCACTGGCTCTGCGGGTCTGGCAGAAGAGGGCAGTAATAAAACTGAAGTGATGAAAGATATTCTTCGTACTTGAAAAGATCAGGATTAAAACAGGAAATTGCACTTTTTTTAGAATCACTTTCAGAAATAAAACTGCCTTCTGATATTCATCCTGCTACTAAAAAGTCAAATGAAGGTATCAAATTACAAGTGAAAGCTGTGAAATTCCATCTGCATTGCTTTCATATACCTATAAAAATGTTCTAAGGGACTTTAAAAGCAGTTCAAGAATAAAAATAAAATGATTCCCCAAAGTGCAGCTGAAATGTTAGGATCTGTAGGAGGGCGTAATTGGACATTCAAGTGTGCAGTGCTGGTGGTTATTTTTGAGAAATAATGACTGAATCCTTTACATGGTCAAAAGTACCCATGTAACATTAATCATAAACAGCATGCATGGACAGCCTGAAAAGAAACATCAGGCACCGCCTTTCTTTTGCAATTGCTCCAGTTTTCTTCTTAAGAGGTTGTAGTTTTCCTTGGTCCCAGGTGCCATAGGATCAAGCTTCAGAGAGACTTCATAGTGCTTCTTCGCCAAGTCAAGATTTCCCCAGCGATGATAAAGCACAGCTGGAACATCAACGAGGAATTTCATTAGCAATATTGCTGAATAACATGCAATCTTGCCAATCACTTGGAAAACAACATTAAAGCGTTTGTTTCCAGTGAGGGTCTCTCGCTGGCTGGTGGCACAGTAGCTGCTTGTTCTGTTGCCAAATGCAGGAGCAAAGCCTGGGAGCAGAGCTGGCATGGGAATGCTGAAGGAATGAATTACATTGCAGCCATAAATGGCAGCTCTTATCTGGTGAGCTCATTGCGGGTTACAAGCGTAGCATAAATGAACCAATTTGCAGACACTGAAGTGCAGCTACCTCTGGGCTGGATTGTGCAGCCCTCTTGATCTGTCATATTGTGCGACAGCTTTTCTGGTTTAGTGCCCTGTTCTTCTGGCTGGCAGTTTCTCTGGTAAGTAAAAGAGAAATCTGCCCAGCAGGAAGAAGACTCAAAAGATTGCTTTTTCTTTTTAAACACAATGCATATGAAGCAAACAAATAATACAGCTGATAAAAGTTAGAAAGGCTCTTACCCAAATTACCATGATAACTGGCAGCATTTGGATTGGCTTTGATTGCCTTGAGGAACAAAGCTTCAGATTCCTGAATAATTTAGAAGAACAAGTCAACAAGACAGTCTACTCTTGTAGTATACAAAATAATGCAAAACTGACCCACAATTGTAATTAAAAACCCTTCCAAACTATGCCATATCTATACAATACCACCGTACATATATTCTAAGCCTGCATGATCCTGTAGCTCAGGTGGCTACAGCCTCCAGAAAACAGTAATAACGCTACAAATAAGTGCCATGCTTTCACAGGCTGCTGTTATTTTAGCAGAGAGCTACTGAGTCTGCAAACCACTTTATTTTATTTTATATTATATTTATTTGCATAGTTACAATATTTTCAGACATTACCTACTGAAGATTTCCCTATTTAATCTAGTTAAGGATAATATAATTCAGTATTTGAGCATTTAAAACACTCAATAATTGAGTATTTGAGTATTTAAAATAGTTTTTAAGGGTTTAAAATGGGGGCATTCTGGTAGACCCCTTTCAAACAGATGTTTCAACATGGTTCTCAATGAAGAGTAGCTGAGTGCCTGCTACTTAGGAAGATCAAGCCAACTGAGATATTCCTCACATCTCACAAGTTATCTTCTCCATATTCCCACCTGCGGTGTGTATTCTTCAGACTGTTGATATCTGAGTACTTCTTAGAAAAGCTGAGCTCCCTCACCAAATACTCAGAGAACAATCTACGGCTAAATTTATTCTCGAATTCAAACATTTTTATTTTCCCCAAATAGCTGATAATATAGATACTTCTGTTCCAGAGCATATTCCCCACAGAGTTTAAAAAGATACACCCCTCCTCTCAATCCAAATGGAGCATATTTACTTGCTTACATGCAAGTTTAGGTATTTTGGAGAGCAAATTTTACATAGATTTCTATGCTGTGCTGTGTTTTAGGAAAAGTTGCCCATTCAGTTTCAATGGAAATGACCCAAAGATAAAGTTACCTGGGTGGTAGGCTTCCATCTGAACGCATGTACTTGCTATCTGAGGTACACGAGAACAATAACCTGGGGAAAAGGCCTTTCCCTTTGTGCTAAGCTTTTATTACTTATATCCACAAAACACAACACAGGCTCTACTGAAAAAGAAAACCTGTCAGCCAGATTTTTGGTTCCACTATCTTCTCATGTGAAGCATGAAATAAGTCTCTGTAAGGGTGCCCCAGGGGACAAGAAATTTCTGATGTCAAGACTGAGTCACTCAGCTTCCCAGTATGTCTAAATTCAGACCCAAATTGCAGGCTCCTTTCAAAGCATTCCTTAGCACAGCTGAGGCTGCCACTCTGAAGCCAAGAGAGACTGATGCAGAAAGTGCCTTAATCTTCTCAGGTCAAGGAATTACAAACCCAGGCTCCTTGATGAATTATTTTGCAGGACATCCTGTTTCAGGAGAAGGGATACTTGGACAGGAGTGAACAAGGGAACCAGATGTCTGGAGATTTAGGGAGTATATGACTCCCTAGTGCAAGTTTCAGCGTTGTTTTTCTGTGGCATGACCAGCAGCTCCAGCATTCTCATATGCAGACTACTAATGATCATGGATGCATCGGTCTCTTTGAAACTCATACTATTTAGCATCTTCATTAGTGTTTTGGATGATGGGACTGAATGCACTTTCAAAAACTTTACACAGAGCTTTCTTCACTGGGCAGGTTAACAGCAATCAAAGTTAAATATGTGCTGTCCAATTAATTCATTTTATGCCTAAAAGTTGCTACATACACAAAGGAGAAACACTTTAATGTATGGACTCAATCCTTTCACTGTTGAAGCATGGGGGGACAACGTGTGCAATGCATTCCCAGAAAATTTAATGAAATAGATTCTCAGAGTTGGCTGCCATTACCATACATCTTCAACTACATGCTGAAAAGATTTTTATCACCACTGCTTTGCTCAGTACCTAGTAGAAGCATACTGACTGATTAAAGACTATTTAAGGTGCATCATATTCATATTACTGTAGATATATGGAGTAAATATACATTCTAGTACTTCTGGTGATATTTCAAATTGCTCTATCTTGTCAAATCTTTTCAGTGTTGCCAAGAAGCTTCCACACTGCATATAGCAAAGGCTTTGGGTAAGCACACTGAATTCCATCTGCTGCCAAGGCCACAGCACAAAATTGTAGTCTGGCTTTATTTCAAATACAAAAAATGCTGAATGGTTTTGATTTATTGTACTTTTTACAGAAAAAGCATAGATGTATACATAACAAAAAATACAGCATACATATTTTCAAAGAACTAAAGACAGCTTGGTTCTTCATCCATTGCAACAAGAACAAGCATTCATAGGAGAATTCTAACGTGGTATAACAGATGTTAATTAAAAACCAAAACAAAACCACCAAACCAGCTCATCCTTAATGTGCTTTTGCTTCTGGAACAATAATTCATTCATGAGTATGTACAAGCATAAATCTAAAGGGTTTGGCTTTTTTTGTCACTTAGGAAAACCATCTTCTGCTGAAAATCTAAGTGCATTTGAAACTGAAGGAGAGTATTGTGTGCTTACTGGAAGGAAATCTCTCCTAACATAGTAAAACCTTTTCTTTATACGAGATAACAAAAAAACCCAGAACAAATCATACTTTACGGCAACAAAGTCAATATAGTAACAACTTTTATACAGAAACATATCAAGTAACCTAATAAATGAAATACCTGAGGTTATACAACACATCAGACACAGCCAGGCAGCCCTCTGAAAATTACCTCCCTCACCTTGAGAGCCTCCATTCCCCCCACCTCCTTCCCATCCCAAAAACTCAATAAAAATCCTTCAAGAGCTATCCACTTCTCTGTTTTCACAAGGTGAGGGGGTGGACAAGAAATCTGAATTTTTTTGTGCTTTTTATTGTAATTTAGCATTCTCCCACTTAAAAACCCCTGTATCTCCCTTTTTATAGGTGATGCAAAATACAGCTTCTGAGATCATAACCTTTTCTAAGTGAGCCCATTTTCCAGTTCTCAGTTTGCTCTCCTCATTATAACCATCAATTTCAAGTTACTAGTTAAGTTTTTTTCCTCTATGCAAACCTACTACTCCATACTGAACTATTAAAAACTCACTGGTTCCCTGCTTTCTTCACTGGGCTGCACTGCTCCTTTTGCTTTATTCAGGATGCTGACTTGAAAGCTTCATTTTCCCCTGCTGTCGTTTCAACTTTGTCTCCAGCACATTCCCCTGGGCACGATGACCTTTCAGAGCTAGCAATCAAAATCACTACCTCCTTTTTCATTTTTTAAATCCACTAAAACAGAGTTTTTTCTCCTACACTGGGAAAAGTTTTCCAGCTTGTTTTTAACTTCTTTTTTCTACTTATTTCATTATAAACGCTCTTTATTCTGTCATGCTGCATACTCTTCTTGATGAATAACTATACAATCACCCATTATTTCGCAGCTATGACTCACCAAAATAATCTTAGCAATTACCTCCTCCATAATCTCATCCCTTACACATTCTGAACATTAATTTGTATCCTTCTGGAACTTCGTTAAAGTAACCAAAAATCTATATTTTGTAACAGTCTCAGGTGGAGAGAGAAAAGGAAGAGAGCATACAGAAAAAAAACCCCAGCCAGTCTAGAGAAGCAGTGACCAGGGGTGTCTGGTGGCATCACTAACACAAACAAAAGCAAGTGCTGGGCTGTCACAAGCCCTGGCTTTGCATGTGGGCTGGTTATGACTCCACAGCTGAACAAGACTGTAGAAATTTAAGTGGACACAGTAATTGGTGGAAAAATGTATCTGAGGAGTTTAACATCATAAAATCTTCTTATTTTGCATGTACTGAGGATGTTCCTTCAGTGCTGCTAATACTATCATTATCAAAAAGCCATCACAACCCCCAAAAGCCATAGTTCAGTAAATAATGGTTTTCTAAGGAATACCAAAAACTTACTTGACTATTAATTTGTCCCTATCACATACATAAATCAGTGACCAAGGAGTCAACTAAACCAACAAAATATATTAGCTGCGTATGATTTATTCTCTGTCAGCTCATACAGTTCTTTCTGGAAAACAACTAATTCTCATCAGTTCTATGACATTTACTACTTATAAACCTAAGTAGCTAACACTGAGGTACCACGTGCAGGCTGGTCCACTGCACCCAAGAGAAAATTCAGTACATTGCTCAATACCTAGGCATCCCATCCTCAATCTGGGATTAGCAAATCTGCAATATCTCTATTTTAGATAGCATCTGAGGCAAAGAAGCTAGAATTCATACTGGATAATGGTAAACTTTGCTTCCTTTACATATAAAAAGCAGAAGGACTGGCATATCACATCTTTTTTTAGCTCCTAAACCAAGGCCTCTAAATCAGAGCAGGCACGCTCCGACGGCAGTGAAGCAATACAAGACCCTAACTGCCCTCTAGTGTGCTGAAGAGCCCATTTCTCTCCACTGACCACTGACACAGTTTAGGGCATCAACATTCCTAACACAGGCATCTAAAATAAGGTGGGATAAACTCAGGCCAGATTCACACAGCAATACTGTGACAGAAATGGGCATTGAAAGCAGATTATCTAAGTCATAGTCCACAATGATCTCCGCAAACACCTTCTACAGAAACTTACACAGAGTTCAAACTGGAAAAAAAACCAACCAAAAACAACACTCGGAAAGTTTGTTACCTACCTTGTATTTTTGCGATTTCCCCAGTACATTTGCCAATGAAAACATAAGGGAATGATCATTAGGTATTAATTCCAGGGCCTCTCTTCCAACTGCTTCTGCTTGAGCTAGATTGCCTGGGAGCCCACGTAATGGAAAAAAAGAGAAGTATCTTAACACAGCCTTATTAGTTACTTTTCATGCTGCAAGCACACGTATTGTATGAATAGCTGATTACACACATTTTTAAAGAGAACCGGGTATCACATACACACAAATGTAAAACCCTGCAGAATAAGACAATAGAAAACCTCCATTTTGTTTTCAACAGATAACAATTTCAGAAGAAAAACAAAGCACAGATTCAAAAGTTCTGAAGTTTGGTCTATAATACAGTCATGGTTGCACAATAATGGCATTTCAAATAAGGATCAGAAATTTAATTTATGGGCTAGATTTCAAGTGATGCTTTAAAACCATTGAGTCAGAAGGTATTCTTATATTTACAGAGAGTGTCTGGGTGGCCAAAGAAGAGGCAGAACTCCTTTTAGATGAATACAGATAAAGCTTGAAGTTTTACAAAACACTGAATTATTCATTAAAACATTCAAATGAGTTTATACCTGTGTTATCAAGCAATATAATCATATTGTTCCAAGCCAAACTATGCTCTGGTTTCAGAACTGTAGCATTCCTCCATGCATTCAATGCATCTATATGGCGATTCAAATCTGCATACTAAGAAAGAAAAACTTGGTAATTTCACCGATTTGCTTTACTTTCCTATTATGCCCTAAAGACACTAAAGAGTTGTCGATGTTTCATTCCATTCTATTAGAACTTGTTTTTATAGATAAAAATAAGAAATGTAAAAAAAACCCTATTAGGATAGTAAGGAAGATAAAGTACTGTATTCTAAAATTTTACCCTGTTTTTGTCTGGAACCAAGGCTTGTTTTCAAAAATGCATATACCAATAGGACAGGGAGGAAAACCAGCACACAATTTAGAAATCTACACAAGAGAATAAGTAAATGCTTAATATAAATATTTCCAAGACTTAATATTTCCAATATTTCCAGTCTAATATTGGGAAATTATTAATGATCTCCTTGAACAAAAGACCACAATCTATATTTTTCTTTATACCTCTTTATATGAAAAAGTACGACTACCAAAGGCTGTATGGAAGGAAGTATACTAGGAAAGCAATAGGAAAACATACTGAAAATATGAAATCACCCTGAACTACAAATCAAGCAAACTGAAATAACTATCAGCATTTAACAGTACAGCAAAATTATATATATATACACACACACACAGAGATTATTGTCATTGTTATCATTTATTCAAAAGCACTTACCAACCGCCCTAAATTATAGTAACAATCTGGGTATTTTTTCCTGTATTTAATTGCTGTCCAGTAGCTTTGCTCTGCCTCTTCAAACCTTCTTAAACTATTCTGTACTATTCCTAGATTCATCCATGCAGCAGCAAAATCAGGTCTGGGCAAATTGGGAAAAAAAGAGAGAGGACAATTAAGCATTCGGAACACAAGATCCTATTGTATCATTTCTGCTCAGTTGGTGCAAAACACTGCTTAGCATTGTTCTAAACATACTGTATTTGTACAGCTAAGGACAGCAACTCCTCTGCTTCTTGGAGCTCATTTCTTTCTTTCAGAATATTTCCAAGGTTGTTCATGGCATGTACATACTTGGGATTCAACCTAAAATGTAAAATTTAAGAGCTGATTATTATGTATGGAACATGTATTACTATATGCAAATTGCTAGCTCTGCAATGCTGCAGACCATGAAAATGAATACCTAAGTGTTTTCTTCACATTAAACATAAAAGCAATTTTAGGATAGTTCATTAAAGCAGTAAAATTCCTAATACCTTACAGCTTCTCTGTAATATTTGATTGCAGCACTTTGATTTCCTTTGTCAGCCAGGTTTTTGCCAACATTGTAGTGCACCTGAAAACACAGATGAACATTTTACCAGATGCTATACAGTCAGGAATTTTATGGAGCCAAGTTGCTAAAAAGTCTTACTCCAAATAGATAAGGTCAGTGCTTGTGTCGTTCACTGCTGGCTTTTGTTGTAGGTGGATATTTAAGATAGGACAATACATACACTGAAGACAGCAAGGCAAAATCTGAATAATAAATTAGTCAATCAGTTTACCTGTTCCAGCTCCTTAAGAAAGATTAATCATTTCCTGATTTTATAAATGAGGTCACCACATTTTCCACAAGACTCTCTATATTGACACCTCCTCCTCTTAATTTCATTTATTTGTCAGATAGGTAAAAGAAAGACTGACTCAATCAAATCCACCATAGCAGAAGAAACACTACAACAATGTAAATGTCCATTAAACTTTGCTTTCACTATAGCATAAACTAGGAGAAATGCAACATTAACAGAAAGACTAAGCTCTCTGTTTCAAAAACAAAGAATAACACACACACATACACACACATTGTCTTGGGGTAAAAAAATCCATCAAACAGCACTTCTGAAATAAAAATGTGTATGGCAACATATTGGAGACGTTGCCTGTTAAAAAGTGGAGCATGAATGAGGATCTAAAACTTTGAGATATAGCTTTAAAAAAAGATGCATAAATATAATAAATCTATTCAGGATAAATCTGAGTTGGAAAACATCTCAAATCCTACTTTATGACAAATCTTAGAAGACTACATTACCTGATTAAAGGGAAGACTCAAGTTTAGAAATAACAGAAAAGTACTGAGAGTACTGACTCCTGAAAACTGGCTTCTCAGCAACTAGAACAGAATTAATTATTTAAATAACCTTACTATTTGAAATCAAATTGTATATACTTCATTCAAAACAAACACATATTGTAATTTCTTTTATTCTTTGAAAATCTAATTTAAATCTTTCAAAAAACACTATGGAGGAATTACTTCAGATTGAAGTACAACAAGATAGGTTTGTAATGCATTTAGATAACTCTTAATTCACCTTCTGCATTCAGAAAAGGATTTTATCTCATGTGTCCATCAAAGGAAAAATCCTAATTGTATTTGGCACAATACTTGGGACCTGTTGATCCAGCACAAGTAATTATGTTTGAACCCAATTGTTATGGTATTTAATTGTTGAATTCCATCTTATATGACTGTGACTATGCAGTAATATACCATCAACAAATGAAGTTCAGAACATTTTCCATGTAGTTTCAGTGGTTTTACAGACAGCAGAGATGCTATAAAGCTTACACAAAAGCAGCTCCTCAGGCTGCAAGATGTAAAATAGCATGCAAATTCAGCACCCTGTAAAAGCAGTTCTAGCACAGCTTCCAAGAAAAAAAATCCAGGCACTTCCATCATACAAATTATATATATTAACAAGGCCCATACCAAAGTAGTAATGAAATGGCACATTTATATCGACATAGCCATTCATAAAGATCAGTTGATCTGTTGATTTTATTTGATGGTGACAACTCTCCCCCCTCCCAAACAGCATTGTTTCCCCAGGAGTTGTTCAAGTGAAGTGATACACCCTGAAAGATGTTTCTTAGGACTGAATTCTATTTATATATCTCTTCCAGAAAATTCTCAGCACACTAATAACACTTTTGCCAAACTGGATTGCTCTGATTATATATGTTGAAATTTACAGACTCAAAATTTAATCAGAGCAAATTAGGTTATTCAACTTTGTTGTGTTTCCAGATAAATTGTGGAAAAACATAATACAGAAAGTTTGCACTTAATAATGTATATTAGCCCTTAAAACACTTGACTTTGCATTTCACAATCAGCAAACAAGATTACACTAATCTGATTCAATTTTATTAATTTTTTTAACTTTCTGCAGAACCTGTAATCATTACTGACAGAAGAAATTTGATTAAAGACTGGGGACCGAGAATATAAAAAAAACATTTGCAAACACCAACCAGTCAGTCTTCCAAATTTCAGCTGTCTTATGTTAGGAAAGACTCAGCATTACACTTTCTAATTCTATTTTTGTCAGTTTTTAAAAACATGGAACTTATTCATATCCATTTCTATCTCAAAAGCAGCAGTAGAAAGAATATTTTTCTCATGTAAATATAATTGCACAGACTGCAGAAACCTGAGAGCTATCAATTCTCTCCAGTCAAAACACTGAATGAATTATTAAGTGTCCATGTACAGCTTGTCAACTGAACCAAAAGGTGTACTATCGTCTATTAGAACTGGTAGCAAAATTATTTATATTAAACTACTGACATTTTTCATGGTGCATTTCTTCTGTCCTCAGATACAACTGTGTGTGCAAGGAAGTGATGTTTCTATAGAAAACTCCTGAAAATTAAGAGTTCCTTGTTGTATGTGGGTTTCCTAATTTCCTTCATGTGAAACTGTAGTTTTAGTTCCTCTTAATATCGTGGTGACAGAGAAGAAAGAAAAACAAATATACCAAAAGAACCCCATAGCCTACCATGAATATCTAGTGACAACACCAGCTCTGCGATGGATTATAATATGCAGCAACATCCTGCTCTTGAGAACAGAGTCAGGAACACAGAGTCACTTGAGAGGTGCAGTGACACTTGCCGTACAGCCATGTCTCACTTCACTGGCTGTGACAGAGATGCCAAGATCAGCCTTTAGCTCTGCTCCCCCAAACCAGGCCTGCAGTAACTACCTGCCCTCTGCTAAGCACAAGGGCATAACTCTCCTTGACTTCTCCTACGACCCCTACCTGCACAGCAGGGGGACACTTTCTATATACCCATGGGAGGGAAAGAGCTGACCTTCAAAAATGAGGGCCAGTGTGATGTTTTAAATGTAACCTCTAGAGACATGTTCTTCTGCCTTTGACAGGCATTGTGTGTGCCAGCCTGGGAGAGAGGATTTTCCTTTCCTCTTTAAACATTTAAAAGCCAACAGCATTTCCCTACTAAATGATTAAAAATAGACATTAACTGGAAATGACGTATTAGGTTATGCCCATAGGCTCCTTTGTCAATCTTAGACAGGTAATTACTTTGCAGTAATACCTCTAAAAGAAGCATCTCAGGGATGCATAACAACACAGTATTCTCTGAAATCAGGGCAATTAGGTAAAAAAACCCCTAGGCTAGAACCTAGTTGACCTCAACCGGCATGCATTGTTTAAAGCTAACATGACCATGGCACCACAGCCTAGCCAAAGAGCTGCCCTGTGTGTTTGTCTGCTTGCAGTACCTCAACTGGCCTAAGAAGCCAGTGTAAAAAAACAAAAGGACTGCATATTATTCTATGTTAAACACACACAGTGTTTGAACTTTATTTAAGTGTTTAAATGTGCACACACATTTAAATGAGGAAGAGAGAAAAAAAATTAAATTTTCCTGTACAAAACCAAAATTACCATCAAACCGATTCCCCCTGCCCCCTCAAAGCGGTGTAGAAAGAAATTGAAATGTTGTATCATCTTCTAGGAGGTACAGACCCTTTGTTGGAGCACTACCATTATCAACTATTTTATTGCCTCTTCCTAGCTGCTGGTAATCACCTTTTCAGCAAATACAAACATTTGCTGAGAAGGATGGAAGCAAAGCACAGATGTCAGAATTCCTGCAGAAACATGCAGATGCTACTGTTCAATGCCAGCTTCTCTCAATTCTGTTTTCTAAGTAATAACAAAACAAAGCCCTTTTGGTCTTCACATTTTGTTCGTGCAGTTAATGTTGTCTAAAGATTCTTCTGCATGACTGTGCTTGTATACAAAAAAACTGACATCTAAAATGGTATCTGTGTGGCAAAACACTGCTATAAACATAGCCCACAGCACATAATGTAACTTCTGCAGAAGATGATCCCCTTTTAATATATAGCATAGAAAAGAGTTCTCAAAATCTAAAGGAAATGCTGTCTAGAACAGTTTCATAAATCCTCAAACAGCAGTAAATCTTGTTCTGACATGTGAGCTTTTACAAGACCTTTCAAGAAAGTAATCTCACACACTTGTACATTTGCAGTATTAGCATAGCTTGCTTTTGACAAACTGGTATCTATAATAATTACAGTTTGCATAAAGCATCAAATGTGAAGCTATTATTGTCAAGGCATACTGGTCAGTAACACATTCTGTTGGGAGTGTAACTTCCTTGCGTATTATTGCAGAGAAGTTGCTACTGAAATGTTTTTTTTAAAAGTATGTTTATTAATTTCTATCCTTTCAAGGAAAGCTAGTAGCAAGGAGAACATATAGATTATGTACAGAATATTAACAATTTACAATCATTTAAATTCTGTATTTCAAATCTAGGAAAATAAACACGGTGTTTATTTCCCATGTATTTAACAATGCAATTGCAAATTTTATTTAGATTAGGGGAAGTAATCCATAAATAAAAAACATCTCTGGATTCTTAAAAACTACCATGTCTTTTCTAAAAGCCAAGAAAAAGTAACTTGGCACTTTCAACAGTAACTTATCACATGGCAAAAAAAGGCAGTAAGATGAGCATTTTTGGGAATAATATTTAAAATTAAAAGAAACAATGTTTAATGACCTCAGAAGATGAGAAGCAATACAGCAATGCCTAGAAATAGCAGTAGGGCAAGGGGAGAATCTCAAATAACCTTATGTATCCACATCTGTTCTAGTTGTCAGAACTTTTATCGTCAGTGGAAAGAAACACTCAGATCTAGGGTGCAGTCCTTCTGGCCTATGTCAGTCTCTTAGTCCAAGGTGATGATGAAACACGTGCTAAAACGGACAGCTTCTCCTCCCTAGTTATAAAGGGAGCCTGGTTGACTCTCTCAGATGTAGATGTCTAAAGCTAAGAAGATAAATCCAAGCCAGTAGTCTGATATGGTGAAGCAGTAGTTATGCTTTTATCATTGTCTGTAATTAGATATTCCAGTACTTCAGCGAAGCATTCCAGAATTAACTTGCAGCTTAATGACGTCAAGTGAAAAGATGCCAAATTGGATCCAGTATGTCTTTTAAACTAGTAGCCCTGAAATACTCCGGATTTATAAATTACCTGTAACGTATATCAACATTATCAGGAGAAAACAGTCTTTCTGTAACTGTTCACAAAATTTGCTTTAGTAGAAACAACCTAGGTCTGGTTTTAACTCACACTAGTGTATATCACCACTGAGCTCCAGGAATTAATTCAATCTATACGGTACGAGAAAAGGTGGTAAAAGGAAATGGAATCAATATACAGGCACCTTCTGTTGAGCTGAGAAAGAGACTGCCAAATGTATTAAAAATATATACTGTTTCAGTCTAACAACCTTTGAAACTAAGTGTAGGACCGTGCATGTTCCAACCTGTGACACTCCTGGACTTGTTTAACCAAGATCTGTAACATGCTGCTTTTTCTGTCTCAAAAAAATACATAATATAAATATAACATACATATTTAAAATATTTTAAATATTTAAAATAATATGTAAATTATTTAAAACATTTAAAAATCTGTATTGTGAACTTTTTTTTTAAAAGTCAAAATCTTGGTAACTTCATTATGGTACCTGATTATTTCAATAGATTTTAAAATCACTAGGCCAAATTTATCAAAGTTGATCCTAAATTTCACCCTCTAAGACAGATGCATCCATCACTCCAGGATGTAGATTCACTACAATGCCAGACAATCTGATTTAATGCAGTTTCCACACTTCTATCTAAAGAGTTGTTTAAAGAAGATGAGTCTTGAAATTAGGAAAGGCACTGCTGTAACTGTTTGTTACTTAGAATTAAGGCAAGCTTACTCTACAGTGTTCACATACAGACAATTTGGAATTCAAAAGACCTGCACCAAAAAACAAACTAAGAGCTTCAGCTTTTGTTGTTCATTGAAAGACACCTGGAGATTCTGAGACCCTGCTACATAAGGGAAGTAAAGCATGACCACGTTACACATACTAAAGATGTTCCAAGAACAAGAAAACGCTATTATCTGCGTTCCATCTTTTGGTTTGCAACAGCCTCCCACTGAAATCAATGGGCCACTGAAAGTCCTCTGGAGTAATTTTTAAATGAAGTCTGCAATTTCAAGACAACAATGAAAAAAATCAGAACAGAATCTAGTTCCAATTTTTACATTTACTTTTGTCAAAATTGAATAAATATAGCTGAGTCCATAAAGAAAAAAAGAGATTGGCTCTCACACGTGGAATCTCTAATGCTGTTGCCTAGAAAAGTTCCCTATTATTTCAAAGTTACTCCTTCAGCAAAATTGGAATGTGAGCCTACAAAACCCTCCCTGTTCACATCACCACGCTTTCCATTTGCACAAGCTGTCACTAGCAGCAATAACAACTCAGGCATGTCTACACGCCCAGTGTTGACAAACACAAGCTCATTTTCCCTGTATGCTCATTGACTTTGAACCAGCTGCATTAGTTCAGTAGCTTGCACACAGCTTATCAGCTCAAGCACAGCACTGTGCGAACACAGCTACACAGCTTCCCAGCCAGACGTGGCTTGTGTCCAAGGAGCTTGGAGCACAGGCAAAGAGTATGGGTCTGTCTAAAGCACTCTTACTGTGGCAGATGGATGGAGATATGCACAAAGAAACTGTGTTTTGCTTTTACTCCATTTATAGTATGCGCTTGTCATCCAGAAGACAAGACATACTGAGGCCATCATTAAGAAGAAGATGGTTGCCTACCACCTCCACACAATAAAGTACAACAGCTCTTTTTCTGTGTATCTGAAATCTGCAGGCTAGATTCAGTCTACTATGCCAAGCACTAGTGTTCAGCTCGGTGAAGCATCCTATCCAGTCCCACCCTCTTACTTGTTCCCTCACTAAGCCTTGCAGAGAAAATTGCAGTTTTCCTTGGTGCCCATGTCTGAAGGAAGACTCTAGCCCTTTCAGCCACTGTTACGCAGAAGTTGGAGCAAAGATTTTATCCCCACATCCTGGAATGACACTGATGATACGCTGCTCAGCTGTGTTGTCTACATGTACTAATGGAAGGTGCACAAAAAAGATTCTAAAAGCATAGCACAGGAATTATTTGGTTGAATACATAGCTACAACTTGCTTTCTTTTCAAAATTTTATTGTAATAACTTGCAATTATACACGCTGCTGTTTAGTAGATTTTATTAGCAGTACATTTAATTTGACTGTATGCCTTTCCTGAAGTGTGTTTACCCTTCTCCCTCCCCTCCTCTCCCCAGTCCCACCCCCAAGTTCTGATTACAATATTGTAATTTGCACTGTTTGGTATTTTGACTATGTAATTTAGGTATCTGACATGTCAATTCACATTCTTGCACCAAGCAAGACTGTAAATAACACTGTACTACAATATATTCACTATGTATAATGCCTCCTCTATCCCAAATCTCAGAAGACCTTTTTTTTAAAAAAAAAAAAAAGATTAAAAGCCCACGAGTGACTTACTTTCGCATTAAGAGGGCACACAGACAGTGCACTCCTAAAAAGCTGCTCTTCTGACCTCCACTGACTGCTGCGGAGTGCACAGCGCATAACGTTGATCAACAAGATTCCAAGTACTGCCACAGCAAGAATTTTCTGAAGGAAAGAAAGACAAGTTAAGAAACAAATCATTCAGTTGAAATACTTCATCATCAACTTCAATGATTGTTTTGATGGTACCTTTTTCTTGGCTTGCTTACTCAAGAGACTAAATCCATACGTAAACAGAATACAATATCCAATACTGGGGAGGTAGATGACTCTCTCTGCAATAACAAATCCTACTCTGAAGAAGAGATTACTTGCAGGAAGAAAAGGAATAATAAGAAATCCAAGTCCCAGTGTAAGAATTCTGCAAACAAGAAACAGATTCTCAAATTAGCCACAAATCTTAACAAAAGTACCTTTTCCACTGAACATATAAACTTTATTTATGTGATGTAGAAGGGTGTGTGTACCAAACAGAACATTCAAAAGCAGCCTTTGAGAGCTACTAATAAAATCAGATTAAATTTCAGTGAAGTTTTGACACTTCAATCTATCAGGCACTTTTAGAATCTCAGCTATAATTTCCAGAAAAGCAATATTCATGCTTCTAAGCCAGAAAATAACCTCATTACACGTTAATTACATAGTTCCTATTTAAAATACACAGGCAGGAAAATTAATAGTAAAAGCTATCTGACTATTTTTGGAACTAGTAAGAGAGTAACGGGAAAAATAGAGGTTAAAGAAGAAATTTAGGTACACATCCTACTGAATGTTTTTTTCTTAAAAAACATATTAGTAGAATCTATTGTTGTTAACTACTTGAAAGTTAGTAATCTATGCTCTTTCTACAGTCAACAGAGAGAGGCACTTCTCAAGGGCAGTTTCTCTTTCTTGTTTTAGGTATCTATCTTAGGATGAGCAACCCTCAGCAGGCAACTCTTTATGGAGGATACAGAGCTTAGACAACTGAAATGGGGCACCTTAACTTTTACAAAGCTGACACAGGGAATAAGAACCCTAGGTCTGTGTCAGGTGTTTGTTATAAAGGCCACAGGCATTGTAGTTTTCTACTCTAATTTATTACAAATGTATCTGTACACTGTAAAGTAGGTGTGTCCTCTTACTCTTTTCTCAGTCCTAAGAGTCCTAGGCCTTCACTGTATTTTTTGTCTTTACCTTTTACTAGAAAACTGTTTAGCAATATAGGCTTAGCGAGTGTGTTGTACTAGAAAGTATGACATCACTTGTAGCAAGAATTCTATCTCACTCCAAAATTATTTTATCTGTGCAAATCAGTATGGGAACAGCAGAAAGGATGGCAGGTGGGATGTTAACACTCGAGGGGATGAGAGGGAAGAGATGAAATTACAGAATACCATAGAATGAAAAAAGAAAATACTCAGTGCGCTGAACAATAGAATGACCTTGTTGTGATTGAGCTGTTGAAAAATATTGAAGAACTGAGAAATTAATTATACATAAAATCCCTGCGAACAGAACCTGAAAAGTTGAACAGAAGACTTAGGAGAGACAGAATAGTTTACAACAGTTTTTTTAGATCCTTTGGGTAAAGTATAAGTTGTTTCCTCAGTAGGTACTATGGGTCAGCATTTTATTTTTTAATTGTGTGGCCATGGCCAGCATTTCTACCTACTTTAAAGGCACATCTCCTCTCTCTTTCTTTATTAGGAGAAGATTAAAGGTGACCATGACTTGGAAGAAGTAGGGCCAACAACATACATAATTTCCCACTCTGTTCTGAGCATGTATTACTTTTTACTACCTACAGGGTTAAGGATCTTAAAATGCCATTTCAGGAGAAAAATCAAGCAGCCATCCATACTTTCTCCTCCAAATCTGTTTCCCACTAGTCAGTGTACAGTGATGGGCTCAAATTGGGATAAAAATGTAATGACAGCTATAAATATTTATTTGAATTGCATTTGCTAGACACTGGTTCTACTGAATTGTTAAAATTATCAGTAGTGGACTAACAAAATAATACTGTACTCAAGTTGGCCAGGCATTAAAAATTCATCACTGTCTCTTACCTTCTCCTATGGCTGTCCTCTGAGCACAGAGCTTGGCATATCAGACCAATTAGGCAGAACCAAAGTGCTGCTAGTGCAATTATTCTCCAGTCACTGATGGATTTAATGAGGGGTATGCAGCCCATTGACCAATCAAAACACAGCCACCAGGGACACAACAGCAACCATGCATTCAATGAATAGTAGTAATTATAGTTTATAGCCTGTCAGTCAAAAAGAAAACAAACATTTATTTGATACTAAACTTAAGGGCATGGGGCAAATTTTTAGTTCTTCTATCATTTTCCTTACCACAAAATATATCTTATGCAATAAAGAGGCCTTAAATACTGTTAGACTACAACTAGCTACATATCCATTTATGTTACAGTGGTGAAATTATTTTTTAAATTAATTTTTAATTCTTTTAAAACATAGCTAGGTGACTCTCCTATTCAGAGCACAGAAATGCAACTCTGTGCTGTCCAACCAATGTCTACATGTAAAAAGATTAATCTCCAACGGGAGGAAATTTCAGAAGACAGCACCCACTGTCTTTGCCCTTCATTCTCCTCCTCCAGAAAGAGTCTTAATGCAGTCAGAGATACAACACCAAGACATACTCCAAGTGCACCTGACCAGAACTTTATGCTGTTTTCTTCAATTGTGAAAGAACAGAAGAAGAGTCAAACACAGTGTGCGGAAAAAGGATGAAACCCAGCAAAAGCTAAATCCTTGCATGCATGGGAAAAATAGTGAGTAAATGGAAATATACTTCAATACAGTGCATGCTAAATTGAATGCAAAGAATATACAAGGTATACTATTTCCAAAAAATTGCAGAAAATCATCACAGCAGCACAAGTGAAAGTGACTGCTCACACATCTTGCAATGTAAAGACTGCCCACTTTATTATTTCTTTGAAGCACAGAAAATTCAATTTGATGACAAAGACAAATGTTCTGAGCTGGCCAGAAAAAAAAGCAGCTTCATAACTTACTCTCACCAACAGACTGTCAGAAAATGAAGCTGGGTTGTCTACTTCAGTGAAAGCCGGTGGCCCTGTGCCCATAATCCTCCAACGTATATAAAGTATACTGGCTCCTCCAGACATCAGAAGAGTTATCCTGAAAAGCAGTCCCTTTCTTAACAGTCCAGCATTCTACAGGAAAGGAAGAAAAAACCACTTCACATAAAAACCATTATTTTGTTCTCTTCCCCATGACATTCACATCCTTTTTACCACTATCTCAGAAAAAGGCTATTCCTCTGCATTTTTGCTACTAGAGTTGACATTTTCATTATTTTTGCAGTTACTAGAAAGCTCTCAAACTTTACTATGTTTTCACAAATTAATTGCAAACTGTTTTTTGCAAACATATGCATTTCCTTCTCAATCAGAAACAAAAACTTTTATTCAAGAAGTCTCTCTTCCACAAAGCTTCAGTAACTCTATAGCTGATGTAATTTTACACAGGAATTTCTGAGAGGGAATTTAGTACATGGCATATTAAATTGATCTATCCTCTCTTTTTAAAATGGAGGATGGTTACTTTGTGAACTTAATTTTAAATAGCTATATCCAGTTGACTGCTTATCATGAAAAGTTTTTGTCCACTTAGGTCTCCGTAGAGGTAAAATTACATACACATAAGAAAACTGCATAGTTAGAAACTGGGTGGAGTTAGAAATGGAATTAAAATTTTCACAATCACTAACATGCTTAAAAACCTAGTGAGAGGCACCCAAATCACTTTGGTCAGGCTCAAATTGCCGAAATCTACAAAAAATTGTGGTTTATCTACATTACCTCAGTTGGTTTACATCACATATTTTATAATACACGTTAGAGTCTAAAGAAGGCAATTCACATAAAACAGAGAAGTGATTTAAGAGAAGCTAAATTTGACAGACTTTTCCACTTTTTCCTCCCTGAAGTTTAACACATTTTCTCCAAACACGCATTCATTTCAGAAATTAAAAGAAAAACACTGTATACTGTAGAGGTTCTTCACACGTCACCAGCAGAGACTGAAAACAGAATCATTGGTAACAATGATAATATCCCTGCCACAGCTCTGAGACATCAATCCAAGCTTCTGACACCATACCCAGCTAGCACATGGTAACTCAGAGAGGACATGAAGGACCTAGCTTCTCTCTGCCCCCCTGTTACAGTGCTGTAGGGCTGCCTTAAAGCTCCCTGAAACCTGATAGCTGAAATTTTTCTATGCAGCTTCAACAAGTCATTAAAGAAGCAGAAGATGGAAGATGAGAGTTACCTCTGAAGTAAGAGATCATTTGGGCCACTTATCTTTCCGTTCTACACATCTGAAGATGAAAGTGTCAGTAAACCATGGATATTCACACAGAAGAGTTGACTAAATCCTAAAAAATATGGTCATGCGATCTCCAGTATTAGCTTTCTTTTATTCCTGCCTTCATCCCTTAATCTGATATGCTTATATTACCTTTAAGAACCTACCTGATAGATATACATGATCAGTTTTATTTCCTTCATGGAAGCTGGCACACTGATTATTATTACCTATTATTGCACTATGCTGACTAGCAAGTACCACCTGTTTAGGAGATCAATATTAGTTACTTCTGAAGACAAAAAAAAAAAAAGTAGGCTTACTGCCCAGAGACAAACATACAAACAACTGTGCCCTGGCTGAAGATACTTATGATCTAAAATGATGGGAAACTTAGTTTTAAAAGTAATATTCAGATGGGTTTTTAATATCTGTATTTGATAACTACAAATCATAAAATCACAAAAGTAATCAGAAAATATTTAGCCAAATGCCAGTAACCAAAGCCGCTAAAATGAGGATTATAGGAAAACCATTCTTAAAACCTGTTTGTGGAAGAGAATTGTGATATGAAGGAAAACCATATAGTGACAATTTGTAATTGCTTTATGTCAGATTAACTACACAAAACCTCGTATCCCAGGCTTAATTTCATTTAACAGTACACGCAGCTTCTTAAAGGCAAGATTTCACAAATCACTACAAAGTCTCACAGTAGGCAGAATTTTAAAAGTGGAAGAGGTGTTATCGTACTGTCTTTGATTTAGAGTTAAGTGAAATCTATCATGAAACTGGAACCTGTCAATTAAGAAGACAAAATCTGCAAGTAACAGAATTTAGGATCTGCCTTTAAACAAAACAAAACAATTCTTGATACACTTTCATGAAGAGAGCAGAACAGATTTTTGTAGGTGGCAGGAGCTAAAATTAATTACTTCTATTACAAGGAGAAAAAGAAAAAGGCACATTTGATGTTTTCTTCACCCAGACAGAACTGTTTAAAAGTCACAATGCGGAAGCATAATGTTTTGAGCTCTTAAAGAGTAATTCTCCCAAAAGGTTTGACTCTCACATTTCACAGTATCACAGAATGATTTGGGTTGGAAGGGATGTTTAAATATCAAGTTCCAACTCCTTTGCCATGGGCAGGGACATGTTTCACTAGATCAGGTTGCTCAAAGTTTCATCCTACCTGGCCCTGAACACTTCCAATGATGGGACATCCACAACTTCCCTGAGCTACCTGTTCCAGTGTCTCACCACCCTTATTGTAAAGAATTTATTACTGGTAAAACACTGGAACAGGCTTCCTAGAGAAGAGGTCAATGCCTCAAGCCTGTCAGTGCTTACGAAGCATGTGGACAATGCTCTTATTAGCATGCTCTAACTTTTAGTCAGCCCTGAAGTGGTCAGGCAGTGGGACTACATGATTGTTGTAGGTCCCTTCCAACTGAAAATAATTCTATTCCATTCCATTCAATCTAAACCTACCCATTTTCAGTTTATAACCATTGCCACTTGTCCTGTCACTACAGGTCCTGGTAAAAAGTCTCTCTCAATCTTTCTTATAAGCCCCTTTGATATATTGAAAGGTCACAATAAGGTCTCCCTGAAGCCTTCTCTTCTCCAGGCTGAACAGCCCCAGCTCCCTCAGTGTTTCTTCATAGGAGAGGTGCTCTAGCCCTCTGACCATTTTGTTGCCCTCCTCTGGACCCACTCTAACAGGTCCATATCTTCCATCCACCCCAGACCTGGACACAGTACTCCAGGTGGGGGTCTCACACGAGTGGTGTAGAGTGGCAGAATTTGATTCTTAGTGACTCAGTTCTAGCTTACTTTTTTTTCTTTTAAACTCCCAAGCTACTAGGAACTGTCTCCTGTTTGGCAATTTGTATTCTGAAAAGAACCAGTGTAATACTTTAGTTGGATTGGCAAGGTAGACATAATAATTTTTAATGTACTTTTTCAGATGTCCATCTCATTTGAGAATCTGAATAAATATCTCTCTCTTTACTCTGACCAAACGGTGTTAAACAACCATTTCAGATGTACAGCTACTGACCCTGGAGAACTTGTCACATCAAGCAGTCAACTTTTCCATACTGTATTTTTAACATACTGTTGAAAGAAGCATGGAATTAATTTTGCTATCCAATGCAATTCTAATGCTATCCCATTACTACTCACATTGCTGCAAAGATGTCATAGCACGTTGCCTTACTAGGTTGACTGAAAATATCTTTTTTTTTTTAATTCTCAACAACAACAAAACTGTCAGAAGTTGTATCTTTGTCTTCTAGTACATGCCTGTCTGAATGGCCAGAATGAACAAAACCTCTGAGGACTCACCTCCAACGACTTGTCCTTATGTAGTAGTTTTTGAATAAGCTCCAAAACATTTAGCTTGTTAATCACCAGTGCATCAAACACTGCATTCAAACCCTAAGCAGTCAAGAGAAAAATAAGAGCATAAGATGGAGCAGCTAACCACAAATATAAGTTTTTAAAAATACATCTTAAATTCCACTTCTGCCATGAGTTATTGTACATTTTAACTCTGATTCCAAACAAGCAGAGAGATACATTGGTAATAACAATGGCAGAATGGTAAACTGAGAACCTGAGCTCAAATGAGTAGAACATCCTGTTACTGTAGTAACTTAATCCCTAAAGGTGTCTAATGAGGATTCTCCTGCTACATGGAATAACCCTTTGGGGAATACAATGTACAAGCAAGCTAGACTCCATATGCATGGTCAAAACAGTATTCTGCTCTTCATCTTTTTTCCCAAATGTTCCACAGTGTAAATGATGCGGTCAAAAGGTAAAGCTTCTGTCAGTAAAATGGATTTTCTGTAAGCTTTCTATTTATTTTTTGCTGCTCAGCATGTTATCTTTTGACTGCCAGGTTTCAGAAATCCTATTTTTAAAGGGTACATAAAGCATCACAACAAGCAAAGGCTTAGAAAGATATAACAGGGGTACCAGGCTTGCTTTTCTTGCAAATACACCAATATACACAGTGGAAGTTGATGGGAGAAAGAAAAAAAAGCAAAGTTCTATGTGACATCAGCCACCACACATAAAACTAGAGCATATTCAGTGCTTTGCAGGACTACACTTGCACATACCACTCCCTAGCAAGCAATCAAAATATATCCGGGGTAATTCTGTTGAGGGGAAGTGCAAAATCCAACTTCAATATTTTCCTTTCAATGTTTCAGCAATCACCAACCATGACAATCTTTGAATATTTAGCCTATATCCTAATAACTTTGGAAATTATGTCAATGTTCTAAAGACTAACTGGAAAAAACCAGAGAGTAAAAATAGTTCCAGCTGACACAGAGTTAATACACTGTGAAGCCACAAGTCTCCTTCTAACAAAGCCAGAAGACAGAAAACAGGTTAGAGAGTGGTGTGGTTCCATGTAGAAAGGCCACCTAGCACTTAAAAGGCTTTTGGCTCACTTGCATGGAGATAGAAAAGCAAGAATTCTGCTGAAAAATACATTCAGCCTGCAAGCAATCTTTTAAATGTCTGATTTATCCCTCTGACCCATGCCCCTCAGCACAACAATAAATATAATCATCCTAGCAATGCAACAGCAAACAAAAAGCCCAGATCCAATAACAATTCTGTGTCTGCTGGCTCAAATAATAACTTCACACAACTAAAGTAAATAATCACACAAAGTTTTAAGAAAATTCCTTAAGTTTTCCTTACAGACACCTTTGAAAAATACGTCACTCTACAAACATCTATCCAAAAATAATGTCCTAAAGCAAGAAGTTTTCCATAATTTCTTCTCCTTTTTTTCTAGCAAGGACAAAGGGTCTTGGCTGCAAAGAGCTCTTCTGATTCTGTTGCTTTATCTATGTCAGTTAAAGCTATAAATTGGATTTATTTATAAAGATATATGGCTATAGAAAAGGTAAAAATCACAGATATAGCATTTTAGGTGGTTGATTTTGTCACCCAAAACAGACCTAACTTTACCGAAAACATTACTTCACCAAAGAAATAAAAAACAAGAGCACAATGAAATGGACAGTAACTGTATCTGTTTGTATAGACAGATCCTTAAATAAGGGACAGAAGGAAAAGATTCGGTAATAGAAATGCATACAAAATGGCCCCACTTCTAATTAAACTGTTCACAAAAGCAAGAGGGTGGAGCTTTTAAAAACTCTCTCCTCCAGTAACACCTTTGCTCGTAACCCTTCAACAAGAGGTTTGTAGGCCTGCTGTCTTGACAATTACTTTGAAAACAAAGCAAACAAACCTGATATGCATTGAAATTAACGCTGTAAATCTTTTAAATTTTGCAAGAAATTAACAGATATATGCAACCTGCTTACAAAAGATAAAATTAAGAACTCCATTAGATTGGCAGGGATACAATCAAGGCAGATCTATTAGAATACCACTTTTTGTCAACATTAACTAGTTTTCCAAACAGAACAAAACAGTGCGTATGCTATTAGCTGTGGAGAAGATTAATCTTTGTAGGCTTTACAACTGCACCTGATAAATGCTGAGGTCAAAATTCAGTCAATAAGAGGATTCTTACCAGTATTGTAATTCCTTGTTCTTTGCACAGCATAGCTATTGCACCTAGGATAACACTCACCAGCACCCAGAAAATAGAAAAATGATGTCCTTCCTTATCTGTCAAAATAAAGCATGCCATAACATTAGGTTTATACATTTAAAGGTAAAGTTCAAAATTAAAATTAGAATGTTAAAAATATACAGCATTTAATCTCACTGTCTTTTCTATCAGTCAAGATCTGGATACACAGACTTATAAAGCGTAGGGCACCTCCTGCAATATGCTGGCATTTGTCCCTTTATTGCAGTCATTTTCTATTCTCAGAGACATTAGAAATCTCCCTATTTGCTAGATGGTTTAGCCAGATTAATTAGAATGGCAGAAGCTTCACAGTTTCCACAATTCATCATCTGCAAAGGTCAATTCCCAATATTTAGACACGTTTATCATCCTTAGCTAGAGCTCTGTCATTACTGACCACCCTCTTCCAAGCTACCACAAGAACGGGAAATTATTTCTAATGGTTACACATGAAGTGTCACACACACAAACTGTTTCAACTGTAGTCTAATCTACAAAGGCACAATGAGCTGCTTCTCCAGGGCTGCTCCATTTAGCAAGTACCTCATGTCATTTAATTAGCACTGCAATGGAATGCCATGGAGCTCAAAAACTTCAGCATCTGAGCAGAGAAGCAGTTAGCTCTTGCACTCAGGAAGCAGTGTTACAGCAGGGTGAGGAACTCTGGGGTTAAGAGATCAAGAGTAACTACAGCTTCTACTCAAAGAAAGAATCTTTAAAGAATGCACCATGTAGCTGATTTTGGGTACTACAAGCAGGCATTTCTGAGATTAATATAACAATAAACCCTACTTCAGCCAAGGTACTATCACACACAGAGTACATGAGTACTTCACATAAAAACTTATCTGTCACAACCTCTACTCCACAGGTGCAAGCAACAGAGGGAAGCACTCCGCTCATTCAGAGGCAGTGTCTTGATTCAAGCAACCTGGGCTCTACAGGCATCACAAGAATCAGCCTTTGACTTGGCACGTGAAAAAACAAAGCTGAACCCTACATTCACTGACTGAATCCCTTTCCTACTTTCCTTGATCTCTAGAGCAGTTTTTCCCTACTGATAATGCAGGCTTGACCCTCAATACTTAAACAGAACTGCAATAATGGTCTGTGGAAAATGTAAATGGCAGAATTAAGATTAATTTCACCAGAAGTACCTACACTTAAGCTAGTATACTAGGCTTCCTTTCTAACTGGTTGAGAGAAGAGGACACCTTTAGGGATTAAGTTACTGTGATGGTGCAGACCGGCTTCCCTGGCCACATTGTGGTGTCAGGACCAGCCAACACTGTTCTTGTTTTAATTACAAGTGCAGTGACAATCTGGCACTTTCTGATCTTGCCTACCAACGCAGTGAGTTGAGACAACCTGGAACCTTCTTTTCTGGGTACAAGTACAGTGAGTTGGGAATATCAGGCACACCCTAATCATACTTGAAACTCCTGTTGCCTGGGAAACATATCCAAAACTCCTGTCTGGATTGCAGCCCACTCAGAAAGGTGCCAAGGTTGCCTGACAAGAATTATGGCCACAACAAAAAAGTACTGACCAAAGTCAATCATCTTGCGATCCTACAAATTGCCATCCTAAGTGAGGTCCTCTGAGCTCTCTAGGATCGCAGCAGGCTGTGACCCAGCACCTCCCCACGCTGGGACACCTCTCAGGGTAGATTTCATGAGGTTCACAGATCCTGTGCTCATACATGCTGATGAAGAAAGGTTCAAAGATTGTCCACTGGTAGATGTCGACAAAGGAAAAGAGTGAGTAATTCACTGTAACTGGATTTCACAAAATTTAAATCGCAGGTTAACCTCTGTGTTTGTGTATGACATTTGATTTAGGAAACTTTGTTGAATCTTTAACTAAGTCTCCATGTTTATTATAATAGATTGTTGATTATTGACTAAGTATTGCTAGAAAATCATACAATCTAATCTTGTGATTTATGGTAATAGTGTTAATAAATATTAAAATTGTTGCTATCTCAAAGCTGTATAGGACCTATAATAATATGCTGAATTAACATCACTGAAATCCCTGTATCTCATTCCCTTAGATATAAACAGTTGATCAAGTCTGGGACTAAGTTTGGATCCAACTGCACCTAGACTCCTCTGAGGAGTTCAGAAAGCAAAGGGGTCCATTTTGAACCTCATGACTCAAAGGGAGGTTTTCCTTATCACTTTTATCAACTCCATTAGACACAAGCCATTGACCAAGTTTGGGATTAAGTCTGGATCCAGTCGCAACTAGACTCCTCTTGGAGGAGTCTAGAAAGCAAGGGGGTCCAATCTGAACTTTGTGACTCAATGGGAGGGCCTCCCTTACCCGTTTCATCCCTGATCTTGGTGCAAATCTAACTTCATTTTCCTTTGGATGTTTCTTCCATATAGTAAGTAATAGAGTTAACCTTGCTACTGAACTCTGCTAAGTTGCACTTTTACAAATTCATATTAAAATAACTTTTGCTAATATCTTTGCTGGTGATTCTTTACACGACCTAAACTTCTCATCCATGACAGTTATCTAATTAAATGCAGTTGTTCACCTTTCAGAGAAGTAGCTCTCTCTCTCTATTCACTGATTATAAAGGGAAACTAGTATAGTAGCTTAGATGTTCTTGGGTTAGATACAAACCATAACCACAAGTGCGAAAATCATCTGACATTTGCCTCGTCCCTCATTTTGAAGCAGACTACTTCTTTTGTGACAGAGCGCTAAAGTTTTCATAAAAATATGGAAGAACAGATTTTGAGTTGCTTCTAGCACTTCTTTCTTACCTAAGACTTAAAGCTTCAAGAGTGAATACTAAGATGTTTGAGATTCATCATTGTAATATGTAGTAGGAATTTGTTCCTTCTCCCTCCACTCCAAATTATGTCCTCACGGGTTAGTTAAGACAACACCAAAGGTGCAGATGTTATAAAATTTAAAGAAAGTCTTCCGAAGGAAAGTCATACACATCTCAACAATGCCAAAGCAAAACATGGACATACAAAATACATAATGACTAAACTAAAGAAACATTGCAACAAAAAGAAAAAAAAAACAAAACAAAAATGCAGTGAGGAAACTCCAGCTTACATTAATTATACAGAACAACTGATGGTTGCAATTCATGGAGAAAGGGGCTTCAAAATTTATTCTAAGAATTTTGCTAAAAATAAAAGGATTCTGTCCTGAATACATCTCTTGAAGGAGCTCTTCAACTCTTCAGATTCTGCAATACAACAGACTGTTCAGCCAGTTCTTGCAATTCAGTTTTGGTTTGCTTGTTTTATTTTTAATGTAAGAATAAACTAGCCAAGAGAATACAAAGACGGAAGGCAAAGTAATTGACTGTGTTCACAAAATGACAATCAGTCATTCTTAGTACGTGTAAAAGGGAGAACAGTGAACAAAACCAATGTACTTTACTGAGTTACTAAAGTATACTTCCTTCAGCTGAGAGAATTCTTCTGCCCAAAATCAAGTTTTGGCAGAAAGAAGTCAGGACAACCAAGCACTGCCCAGCGAAGCAGTGTTCAGTTCACAAATACAAACTATCTTAACATGGAAGATAGTAAGAAGTAAGACACCATCTGATGATTCACAAATGCTTTTATGGTTTGAAATATAAGAGTAATAGGATAAAAGGAACTAGTTCAAATTGTCAAGGACAAGTGAAACAGCAGTACACTCATACAGAAAAACTGAGAAAGGTCACATCACAAAATGAGATGTTCCACAGATACATTAGTAAGAAGAGTGGCAGCAAGGAAGGAGTTATTCCAATACACAGTGGGAAAGAAAATGGACAACACCAAGAAAATGGAACAGTTCTGTGCCTTTTTGCTTAAAATTTTCACAGAGGTCAGCTGCAATCATATGGGAAGCAGAACATGAGCAGAAAGGGAGCAAGAACAAAAGGAAAAATAGTGAACTACAAGACGCAGAGTTTATAGAAAAGTTAATCTGTTTTAAACTACAACGATTGGTTAAATTTATTCCAACAGGTCTTATACAAGCCAGAGTAATGTCAACTGTTACCTCTGAGAAATCATTAAAAACACATGTGAATCCAGAACGTTGAAATAAAATAAAATAATGCCTAGATACCAACTTTTAAAGAGGAAAAGAGATACAAAACGATAAGCTAAAGAAACAAAGCTAAGCTGGTCAAAATTACCTAGAAAAAAAAAACACTTAAGACAAAATATTTTCTAGATGACCCTCTGAAACATACAAGGATATGATTAATTGTTTGCCAAAGACATATTTTAGCCATTTACATCAAACTAAGTATAATTTCTGCCTTGGACAGGAAAAAAAGAAAGGGCCTTCTTGATGAAAGCAAATCTATAAACATCCTACACCTTGGCATGAGAATACCACTGGAGACAGAGTGAAATATGCCAGAAAAAATATGGCCTGAATGAAGTTATTATAGAATGGGCACAAATAACAGCTGGAAAGTTACACTAAATGTCTAGCTCATTGTGAAAAATGTAAAGATGCATTCTGGACTGGGTCTTTCCTTTGTCTGCTCTAATAGATAATTTTAAAAGTTTGGATGACAGAATAAGGAATATGCTGATTAAGTCCAGAGGTACTGCCAGGCTGCAATGGCCAGCAAGCATACTAAGGAGGAGTCAGAATTCCATTGACAGACTGGAGAAATGGTCCACCAAATAAACTGATAACGGAATGTTATTCAATAGACACACATTCAAAGTTGTGCAGAAACAGGTTTGTCTTCTTTTGAAAATCCCAAGTCTCAGATGCCAGAAATGTCTCAGCATGTCAAATGTAGCCAAGCTTAAGCATGGACTCTCAAAGATGATAAAAGCACCCAGCAAGAGAAATAACGAGGGACCCATAATGAGGATCTTATGGGAGACAGTGTCAAAGGCTTGGACTTCCATAAGGACCAGAAGCAGTGGTCACAAACTGAAACACAGGAGGTTCCCTCTGAACCTCAGGAAACAGTTTTTTACTGAGAGTGACTGAGTACTGGCACAGGTTGCCCAGAGGGGTTGTGAAGCCTCCGTCCTTTTTGATATTAAAAGTTGTCTAGACATGGTCCTGGGCAACTGGCTCTAGGTGATCCTGCTTGAGTAGGTCAGCTCAGGTGACCTCCAGAGGTCCCTTCCAACCTCCACTGCTCTGTGATTCTGTGATCAAGATCCCCTGAAAAACATAACCTCTGTTCCTTCCCTTTATTTGCAGTCTCAAAAGGTCAATACAGTCATATATAGAATTTTAATATTCTGAAAATTCTTCAGTGATTAAACTTCAAAGAGAAAGAATTTCAATTAAGAAACATTTTATCTTGTGCTTGTTCCTGGGTCAACATGCCCAACACCCACCCTCAACTGCAGAACTCTCAGTAAACTAGGCTAGATAAAGAGATACAAAAGACTGTCTTCAGCAATCCCTTCAATATTTTTTTCTTTAGCAGTGATTTGAAAATGTAAAGTACCACATAAATGCTAATTATTATTATGAGATACACACATGCCAACAAAAGTAATCAGCCTAACAAAGCACATTCCCCTAATACGGCGCTGCCTCACACTAGAAAAATCTTGTGTCAGAAAACAAAAGCAATCTTTTGTTGTCACCTGTGCCTGGTTGAAACTGGTACACCATATTGCGAGTGGGCATTGTGCCACTGTAACAGATGGACAAAATTGCAAGCATGCTGAAGAAACAGAATACTTGCCTCTTTTTTCTTTTTCTTTTTTATTTTTTTTTTTAGCTAGAAAAATGCAGTGTTTCTATACAAAACCAAAAAGGTGCTCAGATGGTCCCTCTCTAGGAGTACATTAAGTCTGAAAGTTGAGGGGATTCAATGAAATACCTATACAAACCATAAAGAAGCCATGAGGACTCCTCCATTTAGACTGCTAGACTTAAATATAAATATTCCTAGAGCAAGGATGCATACACAAAGTGTTTTATTGCATGGAATCGACTGATTCTAAATTTACGAGCAGCACACTGATCATACCCCTCAACTCCGCATTCCAAAATGCTAATCCTATTTCAAGAGACCTTATTTTGCAGAGTCCTAAATCCACAAGTCGATGAAAACAAATTCCTTAGAAGTTAAGGATATGACAAAAATATTAGAGTACTAAGCTTAGTCTTACTTTAAAGTCAAACTAACAACATCCCAAACAATTATTACCAATTCAGACATTTAGGCATTGGGCAACTCCTTCTTCAAAGCTAATTGAGCAACCTAGGGCTCAGCCAGGTGACAGCTGGGAGCAGTTTAAGAAGTTACTATATTCAGGTGAAACCCAGTAATAGATTCTGTGAAAGCACCTACTCCTTTGAAAGTCGAAGCAAAGTAAGTTATGTTGAGCTCCTGCAGGAAGTTTTAATTTTTAACTAAAATAGATCACAAACACTCATATATTCCATTGATGTGCCTTGCCTGGGAGATGGTCTCTTCCAGCTGAACTCCTACAAATACTCATCTAACCAAGCTCTAAGATTTTCCTGCTTGTGAATTGCTAAGCAAAGGGGGAAGAATTACATAGTCTTAACAGATCACATAAAAATCCACTGCTAGAACTAACTTACACCTGAGATCGCCTTGTGCATCTCCAAACATAAATACTACTGGAGCTCAGCTCAGTGTTACACCTAATAATGAAATTACCATAGCAAATGTCATTCCTAAACATACCCAAGCATCTCAAACTCATTACATATAGGCTACAGTGAAGGGATCATCTATGCCTCAATAATACCATCGTGGACAAGCAAAACTCAGCACTAATTTTTTTTTTAAGGTTATTGTTTCTCCTCTGCCCACTAAAATAATAAAATTATTAGTTTTTTCCACATAAAACTATTTAATACCAATGTGTTCAAATATGAACAGTAGGACACACAGCTGAAAAATCAGGGCCCACATGTTTAACAATAGTAAATACCTCTTGATCAATTGCAAGATAGCTAACAAATTCCCCACATTTTAACAATGATATCCTTCACACAGGAGACTAAAACATTTCCAATATATAGCAAAACCCCCATAATGCAAACTTCCAGTATTCACAAAACTCATCTCTACAGTCTACTTCGCATGATGTATTAAATTAGCAATGAACTAGTAGATGATTAATGGGCAACTACACAGAACAGAAACACAACTATTCTTAGAAGAACAGAAACACAACTATTCTTAGAAGTCATAGCATACGAGCAAGCAGTTGATTCCCTATTTAACACCCAGGCCAATATCATTCATGTGAAACAAATCACAAACTTATCATTTTACATCACTAGAGATTGCCAATGCAGATGGCAAACACATACAACTGGATCACTGTCAAAGTTGAAGACAAAGGAAGGCAAAATGAATACTACAGCAGTTTTAAATCACCTTATGAATTCCCAGAGAAGCTGCATTAATATTCAACAAAGTTCACAACCCACAGTTCCCTTCAGAACATACCTAAACAGTTGTCAGCTCTTGCTGTCTCCAAAGCCTATGCAGTAGATTGTCCCCACAGTTGTGTTTTAAAACAGCAGGACAGAACGAGAACAACATATTAGTTCCTTGCAAATATCAATGTTATCCTATCAAGGATAGTAACATAAAAAACTGTATATTGGGAAAAAGTAACAAAATTTTAGAAGTTCAGTAAGACATAATTACAGCTCAGACAGTGTGTTAAATGCTGCTACTTTAAAAAAAAGATGCTACAGATTCTGTCTAAAAGAAACTGTCTATCCAAAAATCCACTGAAACCATGAATAAACCACATCAGGCAAACAAGCTGCAATATATCTTGAGCTTTACAAAAAACATTATTTTCTTTTGGAAGTTTCCAGCCTGACAGATATTTTTCTGATCTCTGATTGTTTTCAGTATTATACATACTTTCCCCACAGCACCTCCAAATCCTCCTCAGACATTTTATGAGTCCTTATTCCTAAGCCATTCTTAGACATCAGGTGAAAACAAACACTAACCAGTCTCTCTTCTATGATTTTTCTCTCCTTTAGAGAAGACCAAGAATGACAGCTCAACAACTACGTCTACGCTAGTGAAACACAGATTGCTGGAACTCAGCTGTGCACAAACCTTTCTGCAAGAATAGCCAGGTTCTTTACAAAAGACTTAGGCAATCTATCTGTCTGATAGTAGCACTGGGATGCTGCTGGTGACAAAACGGTGTATGTTACTGAGGACACAACCATATCAGTAGAATCAACTCAGGCTTTTCAATGTTCGTTTTACTCTGACACTCACTCAAAGTTCATCAGTAAAAAACAAACTGGCATCAAACATGTTTTGGTAACTGTATTCAAAAGACAATATAAATGCAGTCCACAAATCCCAAAGGCCTTCGAGTTGTACCCTCTTAAGTACTCCAAAAGAGTCACGCTATCATACATCTATTAATGTCAATTTTTGAAATCTACCTTTGATAGTTCTTCTCCTACTGCTTGTAAAAAGCTGGTGACCTAAGTGCTATATACATGTGCCAGCCAAATCCAGAAATCTAGGGCAAGGAGGTTCAGACTGGACATTAGGAAGCATTTCTTTACCAAGAGGGTGGTCAAACACTGGGACAGGCTTCCTAGAGAGGTGGTCGATGCCTCAAGCCTGTCAGTGTTTAAGAGGCGTTTGGACAATGCCCTCAACAGCATGCTTTAACTTTTGGTCAGACCTGAAGCGGTCAGGCAGTTGGACCACATGATGTTGTAGGTCCCTTTCAACTGAAACAGTCTATTCTATTCTATCTCACCTATCTTTCTATTTACAAATGAATGATTTTCACAGCCAGGCACACCCAGGATAAGCAATGAATCTCACCCAGGCATTTCAAAATCAGTTTTCAGACCAGAACCTTTCTGACATGGAACCTTGACTCTGAAATGTCTGGTATTGAGTACATTGCTCATCATTTGCCTGCAGCAAATCATGTAAGGTTCAGAAGAAAGAAATACCCTGAAGCTTGGGCTCCTCCCTTCAGGCTCCATGTAAGATCTGCTAAAGGACTTATGAGTGCTCTCCACAGTGCTGGAAATAACTTTCCATTCTCTCGTTTATGACATGTCAGATAGGATCTGCAAGCTACCCAAAATGAGGAAACTGTTGGGAGAGACTCAAGTACCTAACTTGGATACAAATTATTGAGTACAAAGAAGTCTACATTTCTTTAAGAAGTCACTGAGGGAAAAGCAAGCAGTCAAGGTGATAGTAAATATTAAAAACTGATCTGAAAGACAAAAGGCACAACTATGCATACTGTAGTTTTCCTTGAAAAATCTGCTTAAGAGACACCACTCTGATGCTATTATGATGTAATGTCAAATAAAAAATACTAAGTGCTGCTTAGTATCTTGTCTTCACAACATTTTCCTTCTGTATCAATGACAAGAATTTCAGTACAAGAATACTATTAAAAAGACACTGACTTCTAAAAGCTATCAAACTGGCCTTTGCAAGTTGTACAAGCACTCAGAATATCCTTAGCCTATCACATTCTTAATAATTCATGAGATGTCCTCTGTAACAAAATAATTACAGTCCTATATAAAAGTCTCCAGTGATCATCCTAAGAATCTGGCTCTTTTCAAGCAAAGATTATTACCCCTGTTATGTAGGTCTACTGGTACCAACAAACTGGAAAGTGCTTAACCAGTATTTTGATTTGTGTAATTTACTCTGGCACTAACAGAAGAAACATCAAAGCACAATCATACCCAGTAAAATAGGTGAGAAAAAAAATAAATGAGCAAGCAAGATCCCAAGGCCAATTTTCATCAAGAAATTATTAGCTCAGTTGAAAGAAACAAAACCTACTAAAAGGGGAGAAAAATACCAGAAGTGAACAGGAATCGCCGTAAATATCATTTGAAGTTGCAAAGATTAAGTTAAACTTATGGTATCGGCAGTAGAAATATGAAATACGTTCTAAACAACTTCATGCAATTAGCAGGAGCTATTCACAGCACCTTAGAGCTCACTGATTAACCTACCTCCCTCAGCCTACACTAAGCTCTGTGATGCCATGACTGTGTTGTTAAGCTAGACCACCCGAAGCCAGCTCAGGAACCGCTGTAATACACCGCCAACTCTGGATAAACCTTGCAGCCATGCCTATTGAACAGATATTACACAAGATCTTTGCAACACAGCTCCTCCTAGGTTCACCAAATGATTCCCGTATTTCCCGTGGTGGGGCACACTCAGATACCAGACTGCATGTCCTGTGTAGTTTTTCATAATCATGAATTCATGTATCCTTGTGAGTTTATTTAACAGAGCCCCAAATTTGTTCACAACTAGATTTGAACTGACAATCTGCACTCAGATCAAATAATACAACATATCTCAAAGCTCACACGAAAAATCACTACAAAGGGATTGTTTATGCTAAATACAGCTGTCTTACAAAAACTGTATGAGTAACGCTATATTCAATATATATGCCAGCACTTGCATATTGCAGGAATTTAGAGGACATACTCATATAAGTAATTCTTTACAATTCATTAAAATAAGGTTGCTGAAGTTTGTTTTCATTTAAGTCAACCCAACATAATGGCATAAAGTGTACTAAAATATTTAAGAATATACATTTATAGGTTTCATTTCTTTCTAAAACACTTATTAAAATAGTTCTTCATGCTTCTGAACAATAAAATATTTAACCAATAAGCCTGTTATAAATCAGACTTTTCTTAAAATAAATTCTTAGTGTTTAACAGGAATTAAGGACAGCAAGCCTTCCAGCTCTTCTAGCAATAAATACCTGCTAAAGGAAGGCGTGGGGTTTTTTTTAATAATTTATGAAGGTATAAACATTAATAAATTCAAACCACATCAAGCTGACATATTTAGCTTTGACATACTTCATCGAAATATATGAATGCAGAAAATATACACAATGGAAAATTAAAGAGGCAAACAGAATGCTTACTTTCTCTAAATGCTTTACAATAGCCAAGGAATGACAACAAAAAGAAGAGGGCACACAGTAGGTCTGCTCTGCCAACAATCCCAGCAACCTTAAAAAAAAAAAAGAAGAAAGTTTCAGATTACCAGATTTTATTCTCAGAAAACCTAAAATAAAGGTACAAACACATATACAAAGTGAAATGTATAAAACAGTATCACTGTATAACTTTTTTTTTAACCTTGTTTATTGGATTAGTGATACCCAGTTTTCTAAGCCACATCCTAATTTTGATTGGGTATTGCTTTGTATCAACTAGGTAAATGACTTGGCTTTAATTTATGAAAAACTTCTGTTTGAAGAAATTAAGAAGGACCACACTGAATAAATTATCGACTGCTAGATTCCATCTGTTTTTTGGATCAAGTTGCCTTTCAGTAGAACTCAGCAAACATCCAACAAAATCAACAGTTGTGCTGAAATGCAAACCAAGACTGTCCATTTACAGAAAACAAACTGGCCTTCAAATTGCAGCCTGAACACTCAGAATGGACAAATCACTTCCAGCCTGCAGACTCAGGGGAAAAAAAATAAAAATCCCCCCCCCAGTTTTTTGTGTTATATCAATTAATTAATTGATTGCAGTAGGGCTACCTCCACATGCATCTTGTAATAGAACCTGTAACTAACACAAAAGAAAATGAGAAGCACATTCTGGAACCTCTGTACTGCAGATCTGTACCAACCTATTTAAATCAAGGGCACTCTCAGGGCCATCAAAAAGCTTCGGTTCAAGCCAAAAAAAAAAGTTCACTATAACTGTATTCACTATAACTTGCTGAGACACAGTATGACCTATTTTTTATCTTAATTCCTCAATTACACAAGTGTCTGGATACACCATGAATTTTCTGTGGAAACGATGACATGAGGGGGTTGGCAGGGAACTGTATAGTCCCTGATGTTGGGACACTGCCCAGAGCAAGGATCATGGAAACACCCCCTACTTTTCAGTCTAGCTCTGCTTCCTGGAGTGCTGGGTTCTGCATTTCCAGAAGAAGATGTATACAAAGGCCTTTCTGAAACAGGGCAGAGGAGCTACAAGGTTTTTCTCAATCTGCTTTCTGAGGTGACGTTTCAGGAACAAAAGCAGAAACTTTGGTTCTTGTATAGTAAACCAGTTGTCCCATTTTGTGATTGGAGGAGGAAAATAAAAAGATACATTTTACCTTCATTTTGTTTAAAGGCACCTGCTAACCCTCTCTTAGGAAAAGGGCATTTTTTTTGTCAGTCTGCAATGATGGAACTATTTCTAAATAACATCAGAGAAAGAGAAGTGTAGAGACATGAGAGCAGGACTGAATCCATCAAAGATACTCTCTCCCACTTCACTCTCAGCTTCACTCGAGCACCGTAAAAGGAGAAACTGTTTGACTCCTGAACTCAGTTCAGAAAAACTTCCTGATTTATCCAAAACCACAGATCTAACTTCCCTGCTTCCTTTTCTATCTTACAGAGGAATTATGAGAAATAACTCAATAGCTGTGGAGTGCTTTGAAAGGTGAAAATAATGAAGTGTCATTCTGTTTCAGGAGCTTCTTTCAGCTAACGAGATAAAAGTAAAGGTGAACTGACACAATTCTGAAAATAAATGCCAACTTGTTACAACAAAGAGATTAAGGGGCTAATAACACACGTATGGCCTCAGATGACTCCAACTTTACAATGTTAGCCTGAATGCAGGATCAGGCCTATAGTCTCTGGTAACAGCGTAAATAAAACCCCCTAGTTTTAAGTTAGTAACAGTTACATTCTTATGTCCCTGTTTCATTTTGTATTTAATCCCTCAAGTGTTACAAAGAATAAGCATATTTTTTATAAGAGAGAACTACACCACAGAGTGTTTAGGGTTTGTAGGTAGAAAACTGATAATGGCAGATGTTTTTCTTACATAGGTACTGAAAGCATTAAATTTTTCAAGATGTTTTACACAACAGTTTGTTTTGTGCTGTATATACCAAAGTCTAAAGCAGCAGACAGATTCTTCACAATTTTATGTCAAAATATGTCATCTCATTTCAAAACCAGGATGTCATGATACTTAAAGCTCACAGCTTTAAAATCATGAGGAATGTTTTTTGAGGAGATGCTGCCTGACACACACTCATGCTAGAACCACTGCAGTATTATGACTGCTTTAGTGCAGCAAGGTTTATTATTCACTGTGTGAATGATTGGAGGCCTTCATTCACTCCTGAATCTCAGAAGAGATACTGTATGTAAGCATGGTAATTTCTTCCTCTTCTTTCAGTATTTGCCCAAAGTGCACACAGGTCTTCAAACCTTGCATATACAAGTAGACTGCATCACTTGTAACTTATTTGACATGACTAAGGTCTTACTAACATTTGCCTGCTGATTCAAATATATTTTTAGAGTCAAATGGAATGAAAAATAAACTTAAGGATATTGATAAAGGAGTCAATAGTAGGTCTACTACAAGGTTAAGACTCAAGTGAGATTTCTCTTTACATGTCAGAACTTCAAAAGCACTGAAGACTTGTTTTACTTCACTTTGACAATCTTGAACTGGTTTTGGAGAACAAATACAAGGGGTGCTTCCAACACTAGCACAATGTGCTCTCACAAAGTTATTTTGCAGGCAAGCAAACACCAGAGAATGATTGGCAGGATGCTTCAGCCACGCTGCCAAAATGGTGCCAAATTAGTAATACATAACTTTGCACCATCTCTAGGTTTCCAATACATGCAGGGTCCCCAATCAGCTGAGAGGCATAGCTTTCTGTAACCTCTTTCCCATCAACCATGTGCAAAGCAAAGGAAAAAACCCAAAAGCATGGCACATTGTGAATAAATGAAAAATCAGCCCCACATATACAGATTAACGTGCACTGAGGATTCAGTGTTCATTACTAGCACAAAGATCAAAGTTAAACCTAGTACTTTTTCAGCAGCTCAATCCTTCCAAACTCTAAAAAAATTATTCCTTCATTTTGATTATTTTATATTTCATTTATTCATTATTACAAGATCAAGCAATCAAGGACCACATCCAGCAAGCCCACTAGCATAAGGCCATACAAGTTTCTTAGCTATGAGTGCAAAAGAGCTTTTTAAGAAAACAGTCTCCTCTTCACTAAATTCCCACACAAGGATTTTGATCTTTGGTCAGATATTTTAATTGCTGGCTACACATGTGCTATGTTTCTATTCTGCATCTTTACAGCTCGAAATTCTATCCACTGTTACACTTTTGTCTACACTATTAAAGGGCCCACTACTATCAAATTTGTGTTCCCCATATACATAACTACAGGCTATGATAAAGAAAAAAATCCATTTATCTTATTATTAAAAATATAAACCCATGGAGGTTGATCTCTCATGACATGGGACAATTTCCAGTCCTTTAATAATTTTCATGGCTCTTCAAAGCCTTCTCCATTTTTCCCAGTGTCCTCCTTGCAGCACTGATTCAAAAGTGGATGCAGTATTCTAATACAGTCACATACAGAGTTCATATAATACCCCTACTCCAATTTTCTATCTCCTTGTTTTTCCACCAAAGCAAATGGACGTTTAAAGTCGTTATGCTTTTGCATTCAGTTTATCTTCCATTCTCCTTGACTGCTCATGAGCTAATGTTTCTAGTAATGAATTCTTAATCCAGTAATTAGGGAAACTCTGTAGTTTAGGGCTATGCATATTTAGTTACTGTACTTTAATGATTTAATTTATTCTTCTTAATAAGGTCCACCCTTGTGGAACTACTACCTTTTGGACGTACTAACATTTGATTGTTCTCGAAAGACATATGCCAAGAGAAGCATTAAGAATGTATAAAAGCAATGTGTAGAGTATAAGGCTATATCAGAATTAATTAGTGAAGATGGTCAAGAACTTCTGAGATATAAATAATTGAAGCTAATTATTCAGTACTTACACATTCGGTGTGCACTGGATGTACAGCAAATAGCAAAGCAGCTAGAAGAGATGTCTTTGGAGCCAAGTTTAGCCTTCTTCCTTTATTACTGAATTGTAGTCCACCCAGTAGTATCGAGAATACATCAACCATCAACACTGAGATAGTACAATGTAGTAGTATATTGATGACATGGAAACCAACTGGGTAGAAGCCTCCAGCAAAAAGGTAATTAATTCTACATAGAAACAAAAACATTAAGGCTAGGAATTACACCAATGGCTACAGATATGCAAACAGAAAACCTGAACAACCCCATAGCAAGATCACGTTAGACACACATACACACGAAAAAAACCCAAAACTGAAAAATACCAGCAAACACCAGCACACATGATATTACCACTCAGCCACCAGAGTCAGCTGGAAATAATGCCCTGATCTTTACTCAAAAGTATTCACATTCAGCATAATATCTGTCCTCTCCAAAGACATATGTTAGTGCCATTATGTTAATCATACCTATGGTTACTTAGAACTGGCTTTTGGTCAGCAACATAACTTCAATGTTGTGATGCAGGAATGTCCTGCATACAAACCACCCAGCCTACTGGGTGGATACCCTTGGGCTTAAGAGAAACTACGTCCAGAAATAACCTGTTGAAATTATTTTAATTAAATCCACACAGTGAGGAAACTAATATGCACTGAGACTATGATCTCCACTCACATTCTAGCTGAAAAACATCCTAGCATTTGGACTGACAATGTGGAAACTATTTGGATACAATCAGTATCAAATCAGAAAGTAGTCAGTTAGCACATCTTAGTAACTAATTTATGAGACTGGTTAGAGAGAGGTTTCATGCAAGTATTAGAACCAGAAGGAAGTATAAGTGAAAATTCAGTCTAAAACCCTGATATTCAATATGGGAATTCTGCGGTAAAATGGACAGGGAGAAGAAAAACGAGAAATATCTTGTTATTATCCATATACTTTTATCAGTAGGTGAGAAATACAGAGACTTTGTTTGGATAGGGGATTTTATACAGTTCATTTGGTCAATATGCATCTGGCTTAAGTGTAATCTATTAAAAAACCCTAACCTATTATAAATGTGATACACATGAAAGTTGGAGCTTAGGGAAATTAAGAAAACCAGTTTCTTGTGAAAACAGCATTTTATGGACCATCCCCACATGCTCATCTATATTTTCAGATACAGTAATGACTGTATCTCAGTTTGCTCTTTAAACCAACCAAGAATTTACTAGAGATGGAATATACCACAGAGACCTTGAAAAGAAAGGAGAGCATGTGCTGTATTATGCACTGAAAGCTTTAATAGGTTTAAGACTCTGACACTTTCTATTCAGTTGTGAACTTTCCTTGATGAAAATGTGAAGAAAACCCAAGAAACAGGGAAACCCACTGCACTAAGTACTTAAAACACTGGCACTACACTCAAGAGTCAAATTTTTTGCTGGAATATGAGGACTAAGAGTGGGAATACTTCTTTTGCAATCCCTTAGACCAGACACAACTACAGAAGCAGAGCTGGGTCTCCACCTGCAACACTGACTTGCATGGAGAAAATAAAGCAGCTTAAGATGGAGTCCTCAAAGATTCTCTGCATTAATGTGTCCAGTTTCTACTGCTTCCTCAAATCTTTATGTAAAAAACATGAACTAAGCATTTACAGAAGTAATCCTCATAAACCCTTAGTTATTTGAGAAAACCAGCAAGTTATACACACAGGTAGACATCTCTCTCACTAGGATTCTCAAACATGAATGCTCATTTGAAGTTAGAATACCAGGGGAGAAAAGGTGGGAAGACTATTCAGTGACCTAGTGGCAAAAGGCCACTGTAGATTGATGCTATTTATAAAAAATCTTTTGACAGGTCACCAGGAAAGCAGAGAACAGAAACTACAATAGCAGCACAAGTGGCAGCAGAGCTAAGTGAAGGGAATGTACACCTCCTAGTTCTTTGATGATGTGACCTACATATGGAACCATACTGCCTCTAGTACCAAGGTATGTAAGAGCATAAGATGCAATCTCTGAAAGGTACATTGAAATACAGAATGTCAAAATAATGCATACTTTGGGAAAGTAACAATTTGAAAATTAAAACTCAATTTGAGATTAAGGTAGTGAACAGGAAAATCATATTCAGGAAAGGTATCAAACTACCCTTCAGGTGCTTTGCCTCTCTCCTTTTCTGTTGACTCCTCCCTATAATCAATTGAGCTATTATATGCTAAAAAAAAATAAAAATCAGACCTCAAGCAAAAAGATAAGTCTCACCTGAAAGTTAGGACAGTTAGTGGTCGATATGACTTATGACTGGTATTGCTGCTGAGTTTGCTACCCCAAAAGTCATGATGCCATAGGTCACCAAGTGGGGTTTCTGCCCTGAGGTCCTGAAAGGAAACATCATAAATTACCAGATTCTTAACACTTCTGTTTTGTTCAACACAGCTAAGACACAAGCAAGTTCTAACTAATACAGCTCACGCTAACATGGACATAGCAGGTGTTTTGTTAGCTCACTACTGACATTTGACAAGGTATCCAAGTTTGCAATGAAGGTCACATCTTATCTGTCATCATAAAGGCCAAGATGCTTGGATTCTGTAAGTAGGCATAATTACATGAAATTTAGCAGAGCTATGCGTATTCGTATTGGTTGATAATCTCGTCAATAGCTGAGATACGAAACACAAAAACATCTTTACCTTATAGTTTGTAAAAAGTCTTTGATTTTAGGTCTAGGTTATCTTGCAAAGGAAGAAAACTACAAACTCTGCAAACAGCTATTTTTCTACTAGTGTCAGTAGCACAACTACTAATGAAAACATGAAAGAAAAGAGACTTGAGATAGAAAACAACAATTAGCTCTTGACGCCTTACTTTGCACAGGACACTATTCAAATAGCTTTTTTTTAAAAAAAATTGTTAATACACAAAACCAAGAATCAAAATCTCTATATACTGCTCTAAAAGATTAATAGAAGAAGACAGAAAAATAATTAATTATTTTAATTCGGGGTGTGGTAGGGGACTATTAAAAAAAACACTGCAAAGTCTACTCTTTCCTTTTATCTTAAAACCATACTGATAATTTAAAAATCCAAATAACCTAGACTACTGAATAGAAAACATACACTTTGGAAAGGAAAATAACAAAGACCTTGGTAGCATCTACCTCAGTTAACATATTCATATTCTACTTGCCCCTCTTCTCCTGTTTTCCTGGGGCAATTAAATACCAATTTATGCTACAGCAAACATGCAGGTTAGACACACTTAAGACAGAACCCAAGAACAAAACTGTCCTAGCAAATTAATAGCTTTTGTGCAAGTGCTGGTATTGCACCTGCAATCAACCACGTTACCCTACCCCAATCTTCTCCTCTGAAATTGTTCAAGAGATCAACAAACCAAAGCAGATTAACAAGCCAATATAGACATGAGTAAGCAGACAAACCAGGTTGCTAAACCCACAAAAGGTCTCACAAAGCCTGGTGTCCTATGTCTTATTCCTCTTACATGCCCACCAACTTACAAGATTCCCACAATATCCTTGGTTCTCTAACTCCTGTTCCTCTCAAATGCTACTACCATCTCACTAGCTTCTACAGTATCTCCAGCACCTTCCGTGGTCTCCAGTACAATCCATCTCATCCTTAGCTAGCATTGCCAACAAGGCAAGAGAGAACAGGTTAATCAATACGCTGAAAAGAAGGCAGGGCTGACACTGTAGTCTTTGAAAAGTCCTGTTCTGCAGCTGTCAATTACAGTATTCTCAGGGAAAATCTTAAGAAATCAAAACTGGAAGGAGAACCTACTTGGGCTTAAGAATTATCAAGGTGCAAAATTTCCTTACTCTCTTACAGACATTTCTATTGACAAGCAATAGCTACAAATTTCTTTCTTCTCCCAGGACCACAATTTTGGCCTTAAGCACCTAAATTTCTGTTCCATTCCTCGCTGGCATGCACAGACCCTAAAGGTCATAATTTGACTCTCAGGGCAGGAGTGCACTCAAGCAGCAGCCCACTAAATCAATACAGGTGGCTTTTCCAGGGGCAAGTTAGGACTGGGTTGTACACCAACATCTATTGAAGTCTTTCTGCTCTGCAGAGGACAGCTGTTAGTAGGCACTGTGGCCCTCCGACTGTTTTTCCAACCAACAGCACTGCTCCTTGTGTACATTTGTCAAAGAAATGGACTATGAAAGAGAGACTTTTTTTAGTAATAAAATTTTAGAAGTATGTCTTCTGAGTCACAGATAGTCTTAATAACTTGAGATGGGAAATATATCTGAAATGCGCAAGGCTAGATTTCCCTTTCCGCTAGAATCAGTCTTCTTTTGTCTTCCACAGGAAAATCTGAATACATGGAATTACTTAGTGATTATATTACACTTTCATATGACTTAGAAATCTTATCATGTAACTTGCTCTTATATCCAAATTTTGTGAGAAAGTTTCTTACATTGATTTTCCCACTTAGTGGACTTACCCTAAAATATGAATGGTTTGCTCTAAGAGACACAGCTGTTTAAAAATTATGTATGATTTTCTCTTTAAGAACTGAAAGTAGATACCAAAAATATCTCTAAATATTTGATTAGCAGCAGCTTACAGACAGCAGAGTTCAATACTTGAAGAAAGGTCAGTTTTTCTATATAAAGGCTCATGGAAATGACACATGATGCCTGGAGCTTCTCCTAATCCAACAGTTTGTCTTGCCAAGCCACTAAATAAAAACAAAAGCCACTGTTGTGTACCAGTTTAAATGCTGCTTAAAATGTCAGAAAGCATCTGGAAAACAGCCTTGAACCCCAATAAAATCTAATAACAGAATGTTCCCTGATATGGTAGGCATGGGCTGAACTAACAGGATATCTTTCACTAAAAAAAAATAATAATAAATTGAAAGATTGGGATGGTGATGGGAACTAGTAAATTAACAAAAAGGTCACTGTGTAGTACCCAATACTAGTACAGTAATGCTCAGTAAATCTACAAAATTACTTCACCTGCTGCCTCTCCTATTGAATAGGAATAAAATATGCTAAAATCTTGTTTAATAAACCCTGCCTTTGCTAGATGCCCTCCCTCCCCACTAAACTGGCAAACTCATTGTCTCTCTGCTTTTCTTGTGGATTTTGTATTTCCATATATTCATATGACCCCTGTGTTAAAATGATAGTGTCACAAAAATCTCATTTAATTTCTTGGGAATAGTAGAGGATTTTGATGTGCAAAATAGCATAAGCCTCACAGTTTTTCAAACATACAGGCTAGGTATGAATTTATCTATTTAAGCAGTTGGTTTTCTCAGCATTGCCAGCAGCTATAGTCCTGGTGCAAGTTGTTGTGTTGCATAGATAAATTGAAACATTTTGAAAGTAAAAACTGAAGGAAATGGGGAAAGATTACAGATGTGGAAATTGCATATGTACAAAAATACCTGCCTTGTTTCAACATCAGTCTTTTGTTTGTTCTTTCAGGAAGTTAAAATATTGTAATTGTGCCCCAAATAAAACTTTGCAAAATTAAACATTGCCAGGGGCTGTATAATTTAAAACATAATGCTTCTTAAAAAAAAATAAAATAAATAAAAACCCAAAAACACTGTAAGTTCTTCATTTATCTGCAGTATTCTCTTAGAAGCTTTGAGATTTATTTCCAAATTGGCAGATGTATTTTCCCCCCATACATTTATAACCCAAGGTATGATGACTTACACAAGTATAATATAAATTTGTCTGAGGAAACAGTAATTCTGTGGGATTCTAAAAGGTACATCGTGTTAAGTTGCCTCTAAATCTTGTGCGAGGCAAAAAAACCTACACGAACTGTGTTCTTCTATCAGAATGAGTCTCTAGATTATCCTCCCTGTATGTCCACAGCTTTAGGAAAACAGAACCAACAGATGAGGGTGATTCTTTTTACTCTGTGATTCTCTTTCCAAACATTTAACAAGTACCTTCCAGAACAGCATAAGAGCTGCTGAATAACACCAAGACTGACCCATGAGTACAGGGTCACTAACTGCTACATGTGGTTCCATGGAGTGTCTCAGTAATTGAAGACTCTCAGCTCCTTAAAGTCAATAGAATCTCAGCAGAAGGTTTGTTCAGGCCACATATTAATCTCTAAGCAGTTCAATGATTGTTTATTGCATGTATGATCAGCTCCAAAACAGAGCATAAAACCACTCTGCCTCTACTTAAACAAAAATACTGTTGCCACAGGAACATTAAGTGGGGAAGGAAAAGGAAGCTTTCCTTGCTTCTGTAGCATTTTTATGGTATAAACCACAGTTGGAGAAGCCCTGCACCCTACAATTGCTTACTGATACATTATGTATCTCACAACCAGAGTAAGTTTATTCATTGGACTTATTCATCTGTCACCCTGAGAAGATAATGAAAAAATCTCCTACTAACATCAACGGGTATTAGAGAAGTCTGCTGCATACTCTGACTGACTTTGAAATGAGCATAAAATTAGATCTATAGGCAGTCTTGATGTACAGGTACCCTCTGAATAAGCATTACAAAACAACACATCCAAATTAAATAATGCTTTCTTAGTGACCAGCAGAAAAAGTCCATTTGGTATGGCAGAAAGAAATACCTTCCCATTGACCAGGTATCCAAACCTGTTAAGCAGAGGATCTCACTTGTGACAGAATGCAAGGGGACACACTTTAAGAAGAAAAAAACAAAAAAAACCCACCCCACCCCCAAACTGTTTAATTTGTTGACTCTTTTGTTTATGCATTAGAACCCAAGTCATGTTATTTAAATAGCTTTAGGAGTAAGATTTTGTTAAGCATACTTCTGCTTCTGGCTCTTTGATAGAGCACTGCTGCTCAGCCTGTTTCTTAACCATAAATAAAGCTTACCTAAAAAACACCCAAAGACAACAAAACAAAGCAGAAAAACAAAGTTCAAAAAAAGGAATACCAGAAGGAAGCTCTTTATTAGGATGAATATTTTGGGCCTACTTTGATCAACTGACCCCATTATTTCTTTTCCTATTACTATTTATGTCAAATGGCAGAGGGGGAAAGAAGAGAGACAAACCTTATTGTTGATGATGGCTTCAGAATCATCAAAGACAAAATCTCCATCATAGCTGTTAGCAAAACAGAGGAAGGAAATTAATGCCACAAGCATTTTAGCCCAGTATGACGGAAGGAGGAACCATGATATGTCATGGTCGAGATTAGGTTCTGTTTGTGCCATTCTGTGAAATGCTTGTTCCAAGTTGGGAGCTTCAGCATTATGTTGGTTGCAAATCTGAAAGAAATACATACAAACGCCCAGTTATAGTTGCATTTCACTAAAATGGAATTTAAAAATGGAGAGTTGGCTTGGGAGAGGAGAATGAAGTTTCACACAACTTAACATTTTTCTCTTGGAGCGTTTCATAATTACTGCAATATATCAGAACATAATTTTTTACTTCAAATGCAGAAGAAAGGTGCAGTTTCTCATTGGTCAGAGCACAGAGACAACACCAAGAAATTCTTAGATTCTAAGTTACAGCTTTGGCACAGGTAAATTCTAAAACCTTGAGCAAATCACTCAAGGTTTTTCTGTTCCTTGCTATTCTTTCCAAGTATAATAAAGAGGGGCATCAGAGGGATTGTGAAGCATTTATGAAGTTCTTAAGAGAATGATAAGCACTCTAATCTCCATCTGAGTGTGAAAAACAAACTTCAGTTTGTTAGTTGAATAGGGATCTAGTCTTACTTATAACCCATACAGGGAACTCACACAAACATCATAGGTAGATATATATACAGGTAGCAGTTAGTGGACTAGGCCCTAAACCTCAAGAATTCAAACAACAAGACAAGGGTCATACAATTAAGACCACAGCAGTGCTCCCTAGCTCACTCTGCTCACTGTAAGTGCAGCACAGACTGAATTCCACTGCTGTGTTCACTGGCTTATGAGGCTGTTGGGGTAGATGAAAATGACCATGCAGTCAAACAGCACTGAGCAGTACACACAGTGTGCAGGTACGAAGGCTGGAAGCTTACTCATGAGCCACCTTTACTTGGAAGGGTCCTTCCGATGCTCCAGGGCCACCCCCCGCCCGGACAGCTCTCCTGCCTCTGCTTCTCCGGAGCTCCGGCAGTGCCGTGCGCGGTGTGAGCACCCCGTGCTGCTGCGAAGGGCAGGGGAGCGGGTTACTAACAGAAAACCACAGCAAAAGCCGGGCAGAACACAACGCTTTTATCCGTAAGCCCCAGGAACGGCAGGCACATAGACTAGACCAGCGTCACAATTTCTAGGGGCAAAAGTTTAGCTTATTAACTTCTTATCTATCGGCTCTTTAAGCGCAGCCCCTGCCCCTGAGCGCAGGGCACACAACGCCTCCACACGGGCTCGGGCAAGCGCCAACGCCCGGCGTTTGACCGACGCCGAATTCGCGCTGCCCGGGAAGTTTCTCCCGCGGTGCTCGTCCCGTTTATCCCAGGC